>OW388303.1:60434673-60981536 GCA_936450465.1 Gibbula magus
AGTGAATTGCATGTATGCTCGGTGATTTAGGAAAGCCATGAAATAGAATATACTTGCAAAATGGCGTGTAAACTGAAAATTGTTTTCGCCCCGGCGTCAAAAAAGCGGCGAATTCCAGACTTCTAATTTATATCAATTCACGACGGGTACACACGTGCATCAAAATGTGCATGCGTTAACATGCGCCAGTTTAATAGAGGAGCGCCAGCGTGTAAAACGATGTTTTTGATATCCAAAGAGGCCTATTTTTATCCCTGTTTTCGGGGATAATCTCTATTAATAGGTATTATCTCTCATTTCAGGGGTATCCTGAACCTGTATAATATTCAGTGTTTGACAGCAGGTTTATTCAGAAGCTAAGCAGTTGTCTCCCTTTCTAATAAAAAGATTAACGTTTAATATTTTATCTTGTTCAATGTGTGATGGTTGTAAAATGACAATTGTTCAAAGACTGGATTTTAAAAGTTTTGTAAATGTCATTAGAATGATAAGTCAGAATAAATAGTTTGTGGAATCTGAGTTTGAAGGATGGGTCCAATGATAAAAGGGATAGACTGCATTTTACCAAGGCCCAGATGCTCCTGTAATTTCATATAGAGTCTTTTTAGCCTATGGATCCTGGTTAGATTGCCTTCTTTATTCCTAATAAGGGAAAACTTTTATCCAGACATTGCTATATCTCAAGATTTTAGCCAATTTGGCGAACATCGTGTTTTAGACTTTTTAAAAGCTGTAAATCTTTTCGACAAATTGTAACTTTTTAACTATTCTAAATCAGTTTTTAACCAAATTGTGATAATTTGCTGATGTTTTTACGGCCTTCGTGTCATTACGTTTTGCTTTTGCAATTATTTTTAAATTAATCAATTAACTTAAATTTCTCGCCGCTAATGGCTGCAATACTGCCGAAGCGGCGTTAAGCAATAATTCACTCACTCACTCACTCTTTATCCCTAAGATATTTGTAGACTATATTTTTTAACCCTTTGATCCCTGTCAACGATCTGTCAGTGTTAGTTTGTCTCGTGTAAAGGTTGATAATGCAATGTAGTTGATGATTATTAGCGCCCGCTATTGCAGTACTCCCTTTACGTTACTGAACTAGTTTTTCAAAATATTAAAGTTATCATTGAGTTGATGTGATTTCAGTTTGTTTATATTTTCTAGACTAATTCCTATTGACAACAAAATAAACAGATATAAATAAACCAATTTCACAACTACACCAAGTCCAAACTTGCCAACATGAAAAACAGACTATATAAAGGCATTATATACAATTCTAGCTTATGGCACACGTATACTGTATCTAAATGGTTGATTCATATGCACAACTTTGAGTGAAATTTTTTTCTATTACTTTCAAAAGATTGTCTTTAATTCGGGCCTTATAAAATCGTAATTCAAAATGTGAAAATTCGATTTATTTATGGAGGCTTGACAATGATATAAAAAGTATTAGAATGAGACCTTTGGTTAAATTCTATAGCCATGTAAACTTTGTCATTATTTCCACCTATAAAATCGTAAATATTGAGAACATTTATGATGCTGCATTCAAACGTGTACTTACTTCGTTCATCACACTTTCCAAGAAATCATAATCTCGAACCAATTAACAAAAAAGCACATCGACCCAAATATGGTCATGTTGTTTGACCTTTCCAAATATGCTAACCTCGAATCATATCTGATGTACAAATGTTGATTATTTCGTTTGTGTGTTGTATGGTTGAACATGCCTCTCAAAAAGGTAAGCTTGTATCTTTATTTATGTGAGTTAATATGCACATTTTATATGGAATAAAACCCGGGATCAGCAAGTTAAGAGTTAAACAACATAGGCAATGTTTCATCACAAAACTAAAAAGTAATTATTTTTATGAAACAATTACCCTATTAACAAATCTTTTGAATAACAAATATCTCTGTTGGTACACTGTTTATAAAAATGTTCACAAAAACGACAAGATTTTAAAATCTCCAGATGACGTCTACTGTTGCGCAGAACAAATGTATCCCACCTCCTTAAAGAGGCAGTTCTGTAGCTGATTGTCTGCCATATTGCTTTTTTGCAAAATATGACGTATTTTCACTAATTTTATTTTTTTTAAATAGTAAAACTTATGGGTTGGTGGAATATTAACAATGTAACACAAACTGTATCATGAAGCTAATCAACAATGATGTGTTATGCTCTTGTGTCGATGAATGGTTTCACTTCTCATTGTATTAACTTTTTAGAGAATTTGTGTTCGCCTTTATCCAATTTTGAAATATAAAGTCATTAAAACATTACCCTCAGTAATATGTTTCACATGGATTGTGCAATGAGCATGTATTAATACCATATATGGGTTAACAGGAATGTCATCTCGAATTTCCCAAAAAAATAACGATATTACCCTGTCATTCTCGTTTTCCTCAACAGCAGCTGTAACCAGATTGTCTCCCTTGGCGTCCATGATGTAAACCACGATGACAGACAACGACTCCACAGCACAGTTTATCTCATCTCTTGTGAAATCCCTCCAAGCCCTCTGCCATGGCTATGTTGATTTCCAGAAGAACATTGAAATCATCGGTCATATATACATCAACGTTGACAGTCAGCAGAAATTTGACTATATCGTCAACGAACAGGTGTGCAAAAATGGCGATGAGTCGCCAGCCATGTTTGTTAGCAATAGCTTTCACGCACTGCCAAACCACAAACCAGTGAGGACATTCGTACAGAATGAAGTGCCCCTCGACCTCAAAACTATCGTTGCCAAAGATGTCTCCGGTGTTGACCTTTCCACATTCCAGCCCGACACGGGTCAAGGTCGGTCGACGTCGCGAGAAAGTTCACAGTCCCTCTCGGCAGGCTCTGAATCTGGATCTCTGCCTGGGAGTCTTCGAGAAGCTATCTCGTCCACTCAACAAAATCCAGACAATTATGTGTCCAGGAGGAAAAGACATTTAAACAATGTTTCCTCAAAGCACTCGCCTGCGGTGTCCCCCACTCCACCTAGTCGCAGTCAGGAGGGGGAGAGGCGGGACCCCCAGGACAGTCCCTTGTTACGTTCGCAATATACACTCGGTGCTTCCGCCTCCAAACTGGCGCGCAGGATCAGCAGTGAGCTGGAGCGCCAGGGTCTCCCCAACCCTGCATACCCCTCCGACAGTGAAATCCAGGCCAGACTTTCCTCCCCCACCGACCACCCTGCCTCCCGACATCCCCGCCCTGACCCCGGGCTGTACCAGAGACATTACCCTGGGGATTCCAGGTCCCACCCTAACCCCGTGAAAGAGCGTCCAGGCCAAGAGGGTGTCCTAGATGAGAGCATTGATCTGACGAGGGTGAAGGAGGAAGTAGCAGACGAGGATCAACTCTTCGACCAGTTGGACTGGACCCGTGACACCAGTGACACCAATCAGGACACTCGTAAGTAGGACCCTGGTCTTCATGGGTGTTTAAATTAGCTACATTGTGTATTGTACATGTACTTCATAACGATGGATAGAAATTTCAGTTGCTGAAAGCTCTTTTTGTCTCCCGCCGCAACGCGGCATCGGGGACTTTGTCTTCAGCGGCGTCCATACGTCACATTTCTTGTTTACGTGATATCTCATGAACTGTTGCATCCAGTGTCTTTTATCTTGGTGCCACCCAACAAGGGGTGACTATGCAGACACCAGTCGAATTGCATGACCTTAACCATATTTTCAAGGTCACCATGGCACTTTGACCGGCTTTCAAGCTCTTGTTAACACGATATCTCATGAAGCATTGCATCCAAAGTCTTCCAAATTTGGTGTCGGCCTATATTGGGGGAAGACGCAGACACCAGTCGATTTTGGCGACCTTGACCCTATTTTCAAGGTCATCACAACACTTTGACCACTTTTCGAACTCTTGTTAACACGATATATCATTACCTGATGGACCCAGTGTCTTCAATTTTTGTACAAGCCTACAATGTGTGACTATGCAGACACCACTCAAATTGCATGACCTTGACCTTATTTACAAGGTCACCACGGTACTTTAACTGGCTTTCAGCCTCCTGTAACTAACTCTTAGCATCCATTATCTTTAAATTTGGTGACATCTGTCATTAGGGAATTATGCAGACACCAGTTAACTGTTAATGCTATTTCATGAACCTTAGCACCCAATGTCTTCACATTTAATGTCATAATGACATTTTTTACCAGAAATGCAATATAAGAAGAACCACATTTAGAAAATGTGTCTTGTAACATGACTCAACATTGGAGGCGGGGGACATTGCAATGTTAGTGGCAAACACTTGTATGTTATGTTTTTGTGTGGCAGTAGTTTTTCTTCATGGTCTGTTGATACAATTGAATCGAATTGATACAAATCATTCAAGAAAAACACTTTATGAATAAAATTATAAATTGATGAACTGACTTTCAACATTATTCCCCTTTCTCCCCCAGCTTTCCCGCGAACGGGTCCGGATGACCCTGCGTCAGAAGGTCACCACCCAACACCTGATGACCAGACAGAAGGTGGTGACACAAGTCCCTCGTCAGCACTCTACCCCGTCATGCTACACCACAACACTGCCGGTCTCCCTGGTTACGGGTCTCCGGTGTTTCCTCAGAACTTCTCGGATACCCCCCACACAATGTCTGCCGGTTCCTCCCCGGTCCCCTCCACCAGCGGGCAACCCAGTCCAGGGGGCGGTTTCCCGGCCAGGAGACAACAGCCTGGACACTCTGGCAGAGGTACGTCACTCTTTTTCTTATTTGGGCGAAGTTTGTCCATTTTTCCCCACATATAAAGGTTTCCTTGATTCTCAATATATCCGGTTATTAGTTTTTACGCAGAAGAAAATGCAAGTTGAGGTCACAAAACATCAAACTTTGACTTTTCCGTTTGGCATCATTCACCCAACGAATTGTCAAGGACGAGCTCAGAACCATTTTGACCTTATGTAAATATGAATGTATCATCTGCAGTAATTAAAATGGAAAAGAAATTATGTGGCAAAATGGGAGAAAACCACAAGAAGTTGCCTGGCTTGCGACCAGATTACTGGCTTTCAGATGGCTTTATTTTATACTCTGCTGTCCACAATAATTTGTCTTTTTTTCAAATTTCCAATTTTATTTTCATTGCTAGGGGTGAAAAATAAGACATAAACCAAATCAAATCTGCAATCATATTTTATGAAAATGAGTAAAGAGGAATAAAAATCATTTTGTGTGGGGTTAGATAAGGGGAGAAACAAACCATGTAGCACTCTAGAAGATGTACACGTTGTTATGGATATATACAACTTTTTTTATTGTATGGCTGCAATGTTTTGGAATAAATCCTGATACCATAGTTGAAGATAGAAGGTGTCGATAAGCTACAGATTGAATAACAAACAATATGTCCATAAAGGTCTAAGTGGTTTGTCATTTACCATTGGTGAATATCGTGGGAGAATTGTTGGAGTGGTGATAAAATACAAGATTCCATGGATATAAAACTTGTTCATTGACTGGCTGAAGAAGTTTGGAATGGATCTTGATTAAAGGTTGATACCATCAGGCATATCAACAACCAACTTACTCTGCAAGTCAAAAACTGTCCATGCTGCATTTCATCTGCTTTTCTGTGCCAGGGACTTCTGATTGCAGCAGTTTTCAAACAGTCTGTTGCCTTTGGGTGATTTTCACCATGAAGTTTTGAATGCATTCAAATGTCTTTTCTGTGTTGCACTGCGCCAGTGAAATTGAGATTGATGTTTGTTTTTGTTCAGACTTAAATTAGCTTTAATTTTAACTTATTGCTTTCTTATTGATTTTTTTCATCAAACTTATTTTTGTTAAAAACATTTAATTTTTTAAACTAGTTTATTCATTTATGTCTAATCTAACATTGAATGTTCAGGTGCAAGGTTTGCCAGAAGCTATTTGTTGGTTCATTTATTTCCAATATCTACCAAATGCAATTTGTTGCTTCAAATATTAGTGTTTCTAATAATTGGTACATGAAGAATTAAAATTTGTTTTCATGCGTCATGATCTTATTCAATCAAACATTTAACTCATGTTTGATGTCTTTGTCATTGAAATTTTGTAATTAATCATGTTTACAATAAATATTAGAAAAAGTGTTCATATATCAGACATCATGACTCTGTTGACAAAAGAGTCCTGACATTGATAATGAATAGGCCACTTTTATGAATGGTTGTCAAAGAAAACCGAGGTTTAAGCGAGATGTTAGCACAAATCGCTACACCACAACTCTTTGAAATTGAGAGCCTTGTCATGTCATTATTTGTTTGTACCGGTAATCACATTAACATGGCTGGCCTGGGATAGTAGCTGGGCTGTGACATAAACCTAATTAAGCCCAATACTTGTTTGGAGAACGTGTTCCTTGTATGGATTGATGTGGTAACTTGACAACAATCACAATGATTGTGCATTGCAACCTCATCTTATTTTGTCATTCATTTGGAAATTTTGATTTCTTTTGATGTTGAATTACTTAGTACTAAGCCTTCCTTAGAAGCCAGCATGCAGGAATCAAAAGATGTTCACAAAGTCATTAGTGCCAGCCTTCCCTGGTTCCCTTTTTACAACAATTATAACTTATTAAAAAAGCAAAACAGACTGAATCAGCCACTGGCTAAAGATAGCACATGTCAAAATGTTTAAACGTAGAATATCCAGTCATTGACAACTGGTAGTTCACACACTTATACAAGTTTACATTGTATCCTTAGTTTCACATCAACATGCCTACCAAATAAAACCTCTAATTGCAAGGAAAGCATAAAAAAGTACACATTTAGAGACGATTTTGCATCACAATTTAATGATATGGAATGAAATGATGTGAAACTGCACACAAATGCGATGATCAGCAATTTTAAACAAATGACGAAGCAAAATGTAACAAGCAAAGCCCAACACTGACTGTGCATGCTAGGTAGGCCTACCAAAGCGGAGAAAAACATGACATATCACATTTCACGATAAAGGTTGGTTATTTATTTTATTAAAATTTTAGAAAAGATTTCCATCCCTCTATAATTCATGAAATATCATGAAATAAGATATAAGAAGCAGAAAAGGCATTTAACTTCCCAGTCGAAGGTGTCAAATTTTCATCTCCCATTTTGGAATTGGGACAGCGCAGACGCAGTCACAGTGTAACTGTGTTGCGTTCCGCATGTTTCATCCCGTTGTCGTTTGTTGTGACTTTAGTTTGTTACACTCTTGGTTCTGAAAGGAACTGAAAAAAACGTACCTCGCCAAGGGTTCTGTACTGTAATACATACTGTACACTTAACTATAATGGAGCGAAGGAAATGTTCAGTTTATCATTTCATGCATAATTTGAAATACTCCAAGTGTTTGTATCAGTTGTTTAAAAATTTATGTTAACAAGAGGCATTTAATGGCCTGCAATGGAAAGTTTAGCATACCCAGTCATCCGGCAATCATATTTTGTAACACCTGTGCATGTATTTTGTGTAAGTATGAGTCTCAATGAATTTCTATTAGCATTTCATCATCTTCTGTTGTTGGTACCTAGTTTACACAGCAGAAGTGATTTCATGCTGGGGTCCTATTCAGAAGGCAATTTCAGAGAGTTATGTCCCCTTAGAACGTTTCTAAACTGTTTGTAAAGTTAATGTCTTCTGCTATGTGAACTAGTCTGGCTAGATTTCTGCAGGCGATGAGTCTGGCATGAAATCCGCAGAGAAATAACTATTCTAAGGACATGTAAGTCTCAGCGGATCCAGTCTGACTAGTTGTCTGTAGAAGATGAGTCTACCTAGCTATCCTAAGGGGAACATTCTCTGAAGTTGCCTCTCTGTTGCAGGACTCTCGTACGTGGATTTTATCCGCCCGGCTCACTTCTCAGCCATCGCCTCACTTGGCTACCGGGATAAGCTGAAACAGGACGATCCCGTCAAGTGGATGAATTATATGTGGAAGGAACGAGAACGTGTCAAGAAGGAACGTGCCATTTTGAAAGAGCGGGATGACGAACAGGCTCTTCTAAAGAAGGAGCGAATCCGGATCCAAAACCGCTTGCGCAAACGAAAGGAACGGCAGAGGAAACGAGAACGTGACATGGTCTCTATGCTCAAGTCTGAACCTGACTCTCTCCTCCAACCTTCGCAGTTAGGGATTCACGGATTTGATTCCACTGTTAAGACGGAACCTGTAGCAATACATCCAGCTTTCTGTGGACTGTCAACAATACCCTCGCGGTGTAATGTTAACTTATAGGCAATACATCCTGTCAACCAGACAACCTGTCATGCAAAATATTTCCTATTCTTCCTCATACCGACCTTGGAGTAGTTGAAGATTATATATTTCACCCACCTGGTGTTTCATTCTCTCCCCAGAAAGGTTTCTCAAGTCAATTTCTTTCTGAGTAACCTCTGTTGCCTTCGCAATGCTCTCTTGGCTAGAAACAAAGCATCATGTTTCGTTGTTTTCAACAGTGCTGCATCTAGGCAGCGTGATTGCGTAATTTACGCATTTTTATTTACTAAAACGCAATTTCCACATGTACGCATTTCCCTAGAAAGGAAGCGTAAAAATAATGGTTGTTATCAAAATATACTCAAGAGGTCTGTGAAGAATAAATAAAAACTTGTAAATTGGGAAAACTTCGTCTAAATTTAGAACTGACCTTCTCGGCCATAATAGTAACAACCATTGTGATTGGTCGAAAAATGACACATCATTGAATTCTAGTAGTACAGCCATACCAATTGGTTGACAAGTGTCACATGACCAATGTGGCATGAGATTTCTTCATCGATTGCTTGACATATCAACTATGCTACTTCGAAGTTTTGATAGTTTAAATTTCTATTTTTTATTCATTTTTTAGCCAAATTCACAATCGTAGCGATGTTTGAACAAAAAAGAAAACAGATAACTGACTTATTCAAAAAAATTTCAGCAGATGTGGTGATTTCGGGAATGGTATTGAAACCATGCCGATAGAAACTCAAACTGAAAATCTCATTGATCTTGAAGTACCAGATGAACATTTTGACCAAAATGAAATTAACGTCTCAGATGATGTTAATGATCGACAATGTTGACAGACCATTACAGCGTGAAGTAATAGTGTTGGTGACATGATTTTACCACTAGTGGATCTGCTAATGTCAACAAATATGGCCACTTGCAACAGAGGTCAATGTGAGAACTGACTAAGTTACCTGTGGGGAGAGAAAGCTGTTGTATGCTGTAGGCTAAGATGGTGTTAAGTGGAACAAGATCAACAGTTTATTACCGAGTGTTTTCAGTGTGTAGTTAGAAATCGTTGTGGGACAATAATAAACTTCATTTTTAGCTCATCAGGCCTGAAACCTATTTTCATCTTCTTCTCAAGTATGTAAAGCTCTAGAAAGCTGTAATGTTGTGGAGAGACTCTTTGTTGTTCAATCAGAGGGTCCATGAAATTTACATGCAAAAGTTTTCAAAATGGGAGAACCCTTGAATCCCCTATGGATCCACTACTGCTAAATTCTCTTTCGATTTAACTTCTACTAGTTGTAATTGTCAGATACGGTAATGTTGCATTTTGGCAGAAAGGTAACCTTCCTACAATTATCTAAAATATTTACATAGTAGCTCACCGATCTCTTTACTGTGAGTGTAAGACCATGACATTTGACCTGACCGTTTTACATTCTTTGAAATAGATAAAAAAAAAAGGCAACTTTTGCTCTCAATTTGTACATCAATGTTTCACATTTCTATGTTTCATAAGAGAAAAGAAAAAAAATTCACATATATCAATAAAAGTAAATAAAGAGTGAAATTTATATCTGCCACTAAAAAGTGATTACTGATGACCATGTGATGTATTTCTGCAATATTTGATTTAGTTTGAGTGCTTATAACTGTTTGATGTATAAATATATGATGATTGTAACTGTATGATCCATGACAGACTGCAATAACGAATCACTGTACACAGTGCCTTATGTTTCGCAATGAGTACATTTACTTACATTTATGTAGAAATCCACTGATTGAATGTTTGCACTCGGCTTAGTGAAGGTGATGAGTTGTTTTCTTCTTGTGAAGTTTGATTTGTTAATTTGTGTACGAAATATACCCAGTACTAAATTAGAACTAGAAACAAAGTTTGTTTTGTTATAGCCTGGTTTCTCATAGTGTTCATTACCAGTTATAAGTATGTGGCCAGCAAAACTAGTGTGCCTACAAAATCACAAGTTTGGGATCACTAACACACTATTTCATGCAATTTTCAAGGGACAACTAGTAGGTTTTCTAGTTAGATCACATAGCAGGTGCTTTCTCACTTGTGTATCTGTCTTCAACCACATACATACATACATACATACCGGTACATATATACGTGCGTGCGTGCGTGCTTGCGTGCGTGCATGCACATACATACATGCAGGGGTTACTCTGGAAAAATAACCATGTGGGCCATTGGCCCACAGAGTTCAACTGTAGTGGGCCCTGTGTCCCAACGTATAGTTGTCGGGGGGAGGGCATGGGAGGGTGCGCCCTCCCATAGGTGGGGGTTTGGGGGGCCTCCCCCTAGAAAATTTTGAGTTCTTAAGCTGAAATGGTGACATCTGAGGGGTTTCCCAAGCCAAATAATCACTCTTAATAGTTTAAAAAAAAAATCAATTTCATGAGATTGTTTATATTATATTCAGTTGAGATTTATCAAAGTAACATATATTGAATGACATATGTCAGTTCAATACATGACATGACGTAAAAACCCATCAAACTGCTTTTTAAAAAAATTATCCAGTTGTCTGTAAAAAGAACTAATTTGACTAAAATATTCAACTTTAAAACAATAATATTTGTTTCATATGTGTGGCAGTGAAGTGTAGTACATGTCATGTTGTACTGTTGAAAAGATCCTGTTCCAGACGACAACGTTCATGTTTTCTGTCTTGAATTAATAATAAAATATTCAATGGATGTTATTTACTTTTCAATTTTGAATGTTCCACGAACAAATTGACATTAAATAAATACCCGTAAAACAGCCAATTCATCACAGATCGATCGGCGTATGTAGTCAAAATGTAATTCCACAATCACTGGTGAAACTCTTGATTTTCAGATATAATATGAGTCATGATAGCTCCCAAATAGTTATAATGAAACAATTTACACTGTAACATATTAAGTTTGCCGTGTTTTGACCAACATCTATCTATTAAAAAATTGACATGCTCTCGCAGCCATGTGCAAAACGATTCCGTGAATCTGATTGGTCGAATATGACAGAGGTTGCAAGGGGCCGTATACCATTTATTATGGAGTTTATTTTGCAGTGAGCGTAAATACATTTGAATGACCTCTTCGTATTCATATTAGATTTTACATTATTTCATCTTACACGTTATATAAGTACAGAATTCTAACAATAATCAAAGCAAGGGAAATAACTGAAAACACATGAAAATATTGTTTTACTGCACTAGAGATTTAATTTGTAACAAAAATCTTTGAAACGACCCCTTCATCGATGCTCAATAATGACAGCAAGTTACGCACACGAGAGCAAGCTTGTAATAACTTTTGTAATAAAACTTCATGATGTTAAGCAGATGACATTTTCTATTTTCACCGTGATGTACTAAAAACTTTGCTACCACGTGAGAATTCGTTTAATCGTTTACCGTTTACATGATTTACTCATCAAAAAACGATACCGTGCCCTAGTATTCAGTAATACTTGAATGATGTTTACTACGGTTGCGGGTACAAAAAACGAATCGTTCCAAATGACAAACTCGATTACGCATTAGGCTAAATGAATGCATAAACGAACACTTCCGGGTTTACGTTATCGATTCAGAAACGAATGCAATGAACGAGTTGAACATATTTTTTTGACAGAAAATTTTCACTAACGACTGGGAAAGCCCAGAGTAATTTTAGATGTGCGCCATTTCGTATTTAACTGCGCCAGACGGGCGCAGGGTATATTTTTTACTGCGCCATTTCGTTTTAGGTAGCGCAAATGGCGCAATGGCGCGGTCCAAAGTAACCATGCATACATACATACATACATACATACATACCGGTACATACATACATGCATACATGCATACATGCATACATGCATACATACATACATACATACCGGTACATACATACATACATACATACCGGTACATACATACATACATACATACCGGTACATACATACCGGTACATACATACATACATACATACATACATACATACATACATACATACATACAGACAGACAGACAGACAGACAGACAGACAGACAGACAGACATATACCACTAACATTAGGTTTGTCATCAGTAACGACTTTCACATAAATTCTGAATTGTAATTAACTTATCTTCATAGGTTTTAACAAAAGACGTTGAACATTAGCTGACTTTACCTCTCATGAATTCAGTTTCTAAATAACTGACCTGTATACCAACTTCTTAGGCTGATCAAGAAATTTCAAGTACAGGGTTGCAATAGGGTGGGCTGGGGTGGGGTGGTTGGAGTAATGGGGGTTGGAGAGTTCAAAGTTTGAACTATTTTATGCATGTTATTGATAAATTAATAATTACAGTCAATTGCTATCGTGTTATGTTCAATAATATGCAATGGATGAAGAACCAACAAATAGTAATACTTTCTCATACTTTATTCATAAATTTTTTTTTTACATCCGGGTTCGTCTTTTTGGGTCAAAGATGAAATGTTCGACTGGCAAAATTTTGAATCTGCATCCCTGGTTCAAGACCCCTTACATGCACCCCCTGACTAGACACTTTTACTATTTCAAATCAGTCTCTTTTAGTTTATAAAGACAATTTCACATAGTGTTACTTGTCAGATGCTATACAACTGTTGTAATTTAAAGACTGGGTTATGATGAGAATTTGCTTGGAATCTAGGTAGTCATACATGTATTCATCATTATACCCACGTCTATAAACTTGGTCGCTAATTCAGTTTAACGCCAACTGATTGAAGCTGAAAACCAAGTATTTGATGACCAGTTTGATTCTTGATCTTCAGTAATGAATAAATGAATTTCTTATTAGTCATGTAAACTGTGTGGTCCATGTGGACATTACTTTTACTATTTATGTGTTCAGTCGGTGCCTTTCACCTAACAACTTGTGTATGTTTAGTATGTAGCGGTTTTCTGATAGAAAGTTTATAATATGTTGTTATTTACAAAACATGCAAATTATCTCTTATTAGTGCCAAACATTAGATCTTTGTTATAATATTGATGTTGTTGCTCTTTTGAATTTTTTAAAGAATTTCCATCAAAAATTGTGCTTTTCTTGTTAATTGATATTATTTATCATAGATTTAGGAAGCTTGTAAAGATAAATCTTGTGAATCTTGCTGAAATGTAGTAACCCTGTCCCTGCCGGAGTCTGATATGTTTGGGACAAACCTAAATATGCTTAATAGCTTATACAAGCCTTTGCTAGACCAGGAGAGGTCGCCGTGCTTTGCAAAAATTCTGCTCACAGTCCCTGACAAATTAGTATATATATAATAACACATTCATATGTTATGCTTTAATCACTATCTCATTGAAATCTGGCAGTCAAGACCTTTAGTAAAGTTTGATTTCTATTGTTCATTTTATGCTAGGAGGTGATGTTCATGATTTTATCATATCGTTAAACCTTTTAATATTCAATCAGCTAAGAAATGTATTCAATAACTTCTTAAATCTAAGATAATTTGAAGAAAAAAATACTTGACATTTAGAAATTGCATTGTGCATAAAAATTAGTTTCAACCAACTAAATTATTTTGTCTTATTAAAGCACTGTAATATGCCGGACCAGTTACTAGATTATGTAATGCTTTATACGCATGCTTAGATACATCCTCGGTTACCCAGGGTTTTATATATGCTCCGTTTCTCTCCAGTATATCACCCATGGGAAACTCTGTCAGCGAAATCTGTACTCAAATTACCCGCCCTTTGCCGGCGTGACTAAGTCAGTAACCAAAGAAAATACTCAATACGATAAGGCGGAAATGGTCAAGGGAGATAACCGGTGAGGGATGGCTGACAAAATGACCTCACGACGTGCTTTGCAACGAAGTGAAATGAATTGTCATTGGCTCGCAGGTCCAAGCTGCATAGCGGTTTGATTGGCTCACGCCGGCCAAGGGCAGGTAATTATGAGTACAGATTTCTCTGATGAAATTTCACATGGGTGATATAGTGGAGAGAAACGGAGCATATATAAAACCCTGGGTAACCGAGGATGGCTTAGATAGTATGATGTGATATATCATTGAGAACATTAATTGTTGGATCCAAATACTTTTATGTTAAATATCGACACAGAAACTTTTCAGATCCTAAGGTGAAAACATATCTAAGATAAATGTGCTACTTCTATTTTGTTGTTTTATTCATTCTTCGGAGAAAATCCTGAACTATGATTTGTTATCTGCCATAGTTGTTTTGTTGATTTATGTGTACATTAAATGATACCTGTAAAATATGCATAATAAAATTGTATGTGAACTGTTGTTCACTGTTTTGTGCTATTTTTGTATTGATTTCTTTCAAGGGATTTATTTTCTCTTGATATTTATGTTATCAATTTCCTTTTGTGGTTGAGGAGACATTTCTAAGAGTCACCAAATGAATTTACTTTGCTGGTATGCAATATATTTGCAATGAAGATTGACCTCCCTTGTGATCATGAAAGTTAGTCATGATGTTGCCGACTCATTTGCCCAGAAACTTATTTGAAATTATTCTTAGATAATTTGTATGATACATTGTGCAGTGAACAGTCGACTCAAACGTGTGATTCTATCAGGCAATTGTTTGTTAATGCACGGACTTAAATTAAGTCTGTGGTTAATGGTAAACTAAGAAAAGCTGCCAGTCTTGAGTAACAGTTGTCATTTTTGAATTCCATGAGGCATAACCTGCTGATTGAATCTTTAACAAAAAAAGGAAAATGAGATGCCAAAATCAAATAGAGCACATTCATAGTTGATACTGGCGGTCATGTATAAACTTTAAGTGTTGATTTATATATATGTTAATTTCTTTCTTGGTATTTAAGAAAAACAAGTCATGAAATAACACACATTTAATAATGATAAAATAATGTTGTGATAAAAAGCTTAGTTACTATGGTTAAGAATAAAACCACATAAAGGTCCGTACAGCAGTGATACTGCGCTAACGGTCTAGCGAGCTTGTGTGTTGACGTGTTGGTGACGGGATTGATGTTTGTAACGTGGCTGCTGATTGGACGACAGGTGAGAGCAACATTTCCATCTTTGCTTCTCTTGATCCACCCTCTCCTCTCATGCTCTCATACCTAACCCAGACCTGGCAGTGCTCCATAACCATCTCCTCTCATCTCAAAATAAATAAGACCCTCTTGTCCATGAATTGAAAATGTCTTTCTTTTATCTATTCTCATCCACATCTTGTTACCTATATTCCTAGTGTGAAGGAAAACATATACCTTGTCAATTCAGGACCTTGTTGATTTTATCAAAATCTATCATTTTAAAGGCCAAAAAAGGATTTAATAACATCTTAGATTGTTTTCTCTCTATTAAAGAATCCTTTACTGTCTATGAAAATTAAAAAAATCTATTATAGAATTGTCAAATGATTGGCTAGTTTGCAAAAAGTAAAATTAATTTAATGTAAAATTATTTGTGGTGTGCAAAGCAAAGGAGGACATGAATGCTCTCCCCTGTGTTTGTCCTATTGGCATCATGTACACTTGGAGCACTGTGCTGCATGATATGTCACTCATTTCATCTTTCTAACTACCTTCTCTTCATTATTCAGTCTTTAAATAATAATTAATATAAAAAAATTCATTTATTTCAGAAGTGTGCCCGAGCTCAAACACCACAGTCAAACTGAAGTGTAAACTGTGTCCATATTCCACATCCTCGGTTGGAGCGCTGAAGAGACACTTAAGGACCTGGCACATTGAAAAGTCTTCCTCATCTAGTCCCACCTCCGAAATGTTCACCTGGTCTACATCTTCGTCTAGTCCATTCAACTCTAGTCCTAGCCGGACCCAACCCATGCTGCTGCCAGTGACAATGTACAAGGGAGAGTCTGTCTCCGTCTCTGAATCAAAATCTGACCAAACACATGAAGGGTTGGAGCAAAGACCTCCAGAATCATCCAGAAATGTTACCCCACAGACTGATTCGGTTGTGAAAGACTTTGAATGTTTTCTGCCAGAAATGGAAATATCCTCTAAAAAGCAGCCTGAATCTAACGAAGGCCATGTCCCGGTTATGGTCATGTCTGCCAATATGGACAACTCCTCCGGCAAGGTGTTGCTCCTCTGCACATACTGTAACAAGTCATTCCGGTCCCGGCTCGGTCTCAAACTCCATGTTGATTCCAAACACCTGGGTAAGCTCCAGTACAAGTGCAAAATATGTTGCAAAGGTTTTTCGGATTTGTGGACCTACAGAAGTCATCTGTCATCACACAATTTACCTCCCAATGTGAAAAGTGAATTCACAGAATCCTCCTTCCAGATGCCAGATGACATCACAAAACAAAATCCAAGATGTCTGCCATATGCTGCTGCCTCTCTCATGGCAGACCAAATAGAGGTCAAGGACGAATCTCAGACTAGAATGTACAGCTGTCACATGTGTGGACGGTTGTTCAAGTGGCGATCGTCTCTCAAATATCACAGAGATAAGGGCTGTCTCATCAAGAGATTTAACCAAGGGTTGCAGTAGGAACAACTCCAACATGTTTCATGTTATTGGAGGGGAAATATCTCAGAATTACATGCAATAGTCACATTCATTTTATGACATTCAAATAATGGGCCTAGATTAAGGCTATGAGAGCTTTAAAAATATTCATTTTATGAGTTTCAAATATACAGGCCGAAGTTTTCACACCTCCCTTCCCCTTAAGATAGTACTGTAGCAGGAGCTGTGAAAACTTGGGCTCTGAAATAGTTTAGAACTTTTGTAGGACAGGAAACATAAATATTTTATTCAGATATTTAGTACTTTCTTCTTTTATTGTTGTAAATTCCACACAGTAAGATTTCTTGGTTGTGTGATTTCTACTGATCAGTAGTAATAGAAATATTTGGTTTTATTTTGTTAGAAAACAATCTTTAAAATGGTATGGAATAGTATTAGATGTTATGAATATAGTTATAACATGCAATTACTACATCATTGCTTTAAAAAAAATTAAAATAGCATGTGGCAATGTAGAAAATACAGAACACCAATTTCTAAGAAAAAGTATCAAAGTCCATTCACCAAATTAAGGCATTATTTGTGTTGTATGTCAAATTTGAACGTTAATCAAGTGACTTGAGTACAATATATTAATATTTTTGGCCATTCAGGTTATGAATACTTCTCAATTTTCATTGAAATGTTATCTTCCTGCTTTTATCAAAGAGGACAAAATCTCAAACCAGAAGGACGGATAACAATATGTCATAAATCCATATGTGTAATTGGTTTGCAAAATTGTATTGACACACATCAAAATACAATTTTTTGTTTTTCAATATGAAAAATAAACTTTAAATGAGATTATTTTACTATTTCAGTATTAAAAATATGATTTAAAAGCAAAATCTATGTTCAATGTCTCTGGGCACGAAAAAAGTCATAAGTACAATACATTATCATTGACTTATGATGATGACGTAGCCCTTTTTTTTTATCATTTGAAATATTATGATCACATAAATTAACGCTTTGGATCCTTTACAAAGAGGACAGCATTTAATAAATTAGCAGTTTTGCCTTTTTCGGTATTGATGTTTCTAAAATACAGGCATGACACTGGCCAAGTCAGAGCTCATATTTGATAAGTCCGTGACCTCGGGGTCACAGATTAGTTCAACCTTGCACGATATGGAGCATATATAAGGTTTTTTTTCCTTCAGAAAATCCATATTGATATTCTCAGGTTTAACTTATTTTTTCAACTTCCAAACACTTTTAGACCATCTCCTTATTTCTATATTCTTGTTTACTATTATGTTTTGTTCAACTTTTAAGGTGAAGGGCTCTGTTGATTTTGTTTGTTTATTTTTGTTGTTTGTTTCGGTTCAGGGCATATGTTGTCGTAGATGGGTGGTTTGTTATAGAAAGCCTTTCTTTTAGTTTTTTGCAATGCATTGTTTTGTTAATGGATATTTTGCCAAATAGTTCAACACACTATCATGTAACAAGATAATGTTTTCTTGAAATGTTATGAGTATTTATATTTACAGAAGATAGAATTATTTCAATAAACAGGGGGGAAAAAATGAAATTAAATACCACAAATAATAATGACCTTAACATTTTAACAAATATATTCATAATTTAAGCCTCATGTTTT
Organism: Gibbula magus; assembly: GCA_936450465.1. Lineage (NCBI taxonomy): Eukaryota > Metazoa > Mollusca > Gastropoda > Trochida > Trochidae > Gibbula > Gibbula magus. Next base: position 60,453,061 of record OW388303.1, read on the forward strand.
GTTTAAAAAGAAAATTGATTATTTTCTTATTTATGATAATTTCAAATTTACACCATTGATATAAATGCCCCTTAAATAATAGATATGTGTGTGATTTCATGTAATATTTCAAATATTAAGGCTTTTAAATGACTGATGTTCACAACAAGAAACTATTTTGTAAAGTGGTTCACAACTACGGTACATTAATTGAACCGTAATATTTTGTTTTTGGTTCGATGATCCGTGAATCATAGTGTATTTTTGTTTTTTTCTACATCAATTATTTCATGTTATTAATTTCATTATCTTTTTAAAATATTTTCATTATTTGGAAATTTTACATTTATGAGAGTTCCGTGTCATGAAAATATGTGTTATGTTGTATTCTTGGATCTGAACCGAATTAAAGGATTCTGTACCACAATAAATACCCAAATGACCTGTAGTTCACCCAGAGTCCTTTCCACCCCACCCTTGAGCTTCCATCAAGTCAGCCACTTTATTCTTATACGTAGATGTACACTACCCCAGGCCCTGGACCAGAGTGACTGTTTTGGAGTTTTGAAAATTACCTTCCCTTGAGCAGTATTTTGGGTCACAACTTTCATTATTCACCCTTTCATTATGATTAACTATGTCAACGGGACAGGAATTTCATTTCATTCAGAGATAAGAAACACATTTGATGAGGTCTCCTTTTTGACAAGGAGCAACTTTTCCTGCAAGTTTCCACTAGTCTCTATCACTGGCTAATTATAAGCCTTGCTGCATTTTGTTGCCTTTTATGTGCCAGAGATATCTTATTGCTCTACCAAGTCCAGGTGCAGCACGTTTGCATGTTGGCACAGAAAAGGTTACGATTATCCAGTGATAGAGACTGGCGCAAGGTATGTTTGGAGATGAAATAGCACTGAGGTTTGGGGTTCGAATCACACCAAGAGCTCAATATGACTGCTGTTTGGAATCACTCTACATTCAGGTTCAAGGCAGTATTTTCTGTGTCGTAACACCTCATTTTGGGTAGTTAATCCGATGCTCATATGTCGCACCACTTTCAACAGCAACAATGGTTTTACAGACTTTTCCCCTTCACTGTTACTCTTTGCAGTATATATAGGACTAACTGAAACGCTCTTAAAAACAGAGACTCACATCACATGGACCCACCATACCAAAACTAACCTCACCTGTCATATGTAGAAATTGTGAAAATAAGTGAACACAAAACGCAAACAAAGAACTCAAGTGACCAATTTAAAACATTTCCTTACAAACTGTGTGCGAGTTGAATGGATAGTTTCAGTGAATACACAAGGGGAGGTAAGTGAAAATTTCAAAAACAGGCACTCTGAATCCAGTGTTTGACAGTGCAGATCTACCGGAGGGAATGTTGCGCATGAGTCTTGGTCCTGGCATCTCACACAAGCTGTCTCATTCATTATGTGTATGCAGCTTTTCTAGTCACATTTGTATTTCTTGGTCTTCCTCTTTCTATACTGAGTATTATGATTATTTGTTTGTAGTTTTTTTATGATGAACTTTTCTATTTTTGAGATACATTTGCTTCAACAAAACAAGCATCTGTTACTCTTGTTGTTTGTATGTGCCAATACATATTCCTAAATTCTATTGTTTCCTAATTTGTTGTTGATTCCCTACAAGTATTGTTAAAATCATTTTAGACAGTATTCGTCTTCAAGATGTTAACAGAACATTTATAATAAAAAATCTTGTTATCATAAGTTAAGTTTTGTTTATGAAGTTGATTGTAATAGCCATTGTTATTACCTATGATGGCGAAAGTTCAGTTATATCTTTTCAATAGGCCCTAGGGAAAAATAAGACTTTGTCATATTAATGTGAAGTCATAAATAATTATTTTGTCTATGAAGTTTAGTTCTATGCTATGACATCGTGAACAATGATCTGATGTCATGAACAATGCTATGACATCATGAAAATGCTGACATCATAAACAATGCTCTGATGTCACATTTATTCTACATCATTTTCTTCTACATGCTGTCTCAACTGAAAGACATCCTATCTTTCAAAGCATACTTTGCATATTTACCTAAATATCACAACGTAAGTAACAAATAGAGCATTGTATGGACTGTATCATATACAAAAGTTTATGCTTTAATTTCATATTCCCATATTAACTTGCTCAGAAAAAAGGGAACATATAGGCACTGTTAAACATAGGAAGACATGAGCTTGAATATTATATCCTTGATTTATCCATTCCTAGTATTTTGAACAGTATTGAAATAGTGTAACCGTAATTTTTTGGATTTTAGTTCCAGTCAAGTATTATTTTCTGAATATCTGAAGGATGAGTAAGTTTTGTTAGTTAGAATATCAACAACTGATGATTTGCCTTTCTTTGTATGGCCAAATACTTACACATTGAATAAGCACACAGAACACAGACAATTTAAAATTGGTGTAAATATGTAGACGGTAATAATGTTGTTTTTTTACATATCATGATGCTTGCTTTGAAATTACATTTGTATCTTTATTTTGTAACAATATTAAAAAGTTAACTGTGTCTCACCTATTCTTGCAAACGAGTTATGCAATATTTTGTACCCTTTGTGATTGACATTTGTCAAAAAAATCCATTTTGAGAAATTTCTGTCTTTTCACATACTTCTGTCTCTATTCATGAATGATTAAATGAATTGATTGATTCCAACCAAATGGACAAAAATATTTTTAACAAAGTGTCACAATTTTAATTTGTTCATGTGTTGAAATATTGCTGTCAACCAATTTTTTTTATTTTTTTCCACATAGAGCTTCCAACACCTCCCCCTTGCCAGTTTCGATAACTGGCTAATTTGAGCCTTGCCACATTTCCTTAACTTTCCCATGTTAGTGTAGCACCATCCTGAACCAGTGTGTTCTGCTATGCTAATACCCGGTAATGAAAAGTAAAGTTATAGAAATGTGGCAAGGCTTAAACTAGCCAGCGATGGGACTGGCAGAAATTAGGCTTACAGAAGGAAGTTGCTTGCTCATGTACTTGTTTAGAGATGATGTTGGAGCTGTTATAGACACATTCGATTGCCCTTTTAGATCAGTATTAGATCTATATCTTGTGTTCCTCATCAGAAAACAGTATGTTGTTACATTATAAAACCATCCATACTTTTGATTTTGCTTTCAAATGGTCAATGTGAAGAGGGAAATTTCAGAAAAAATATCTTTTTAAGCTACCACAATTATGGTTCAGCTTAAGCCCAATTTGAAGAGACAGTACAATAATTGTAATTTTTGTGGAGAGAAATTTCAAGGTAAATTCTGCTATAAATGCATGATTAAAGTGCAGCCAATTTAAGACATATTCAGGATCATTATTTAGTTATCAAATTAGACCCGTCCTACAGCTCATAATCTGGTTACATTTGCTCTTGGCTGGAAATATTTTGAGGTTCTTTAATTTTTCCCTTAATGTTCACAAAATTACACTTTCGACTGGGATAATTTTCAACTTTTTTTCACATACCGCATCAAGAGATTGGAACTACCCCCTTCAAGTTTATTTCCACAAAATACCCTGCTTGTATTGAAACTTACATTCTGAAATAACTACCAGTCCCTCTCAAACCTTGACAGACCTTCCATTCTTAGGGATTTAAACAATTAAAAATTGACTTGTCAAAACCTTGTAAAAGAATTAGTGTCCTTTTTGTTAACTTGATGCTTTTTTCATTTCCTAAAAAGATCAAATTTATATGTTTTTATGCAATATTTTATAAGGTTATCATTTACAAACCTTTTATAGAACAAACTAAAAAATTGGTTCATCCACTAAAAAAAACCTGTTCATCCGTTACACATAAGTTTGAAATGATTATGTCATTGTTCATCATTTAGAGATTACTTTGTCCTACTGATTGATGTAAATATATAGTCCGCCATGGATGTTGTTATAGTGCTGAAGCTTCCGAGGGAAATATGGTTTGTCTAAGATCAAAATGTTTATATATTTTGGCTGAATAAAAAAGCTTTCAAGCTGTAAATCATGTGGTTTTTTGCTTTTTAACTCTTCAGGCCTATAAGGTCAGATGAGTTTATGGCATAGGCCATTATCTGGCCAGCATCTGTTCACTTTTGACACACTCTGTTCACTTTCTCCTCAAGAAATGCTACATCTGAAATTTTGTAAGGGATTAAACTTTGTACATTTGGTACTGACCCCCTCAAATATGGGAGTGGTGGGCATTTTCCCAAAAAATATTTCACAGATTCGCCAAAACCAGTAGCCTTAGGAAGTTCCAATTTTCAGAATAACGTGTTTGTTATATGGAGACTAAAGTTTGTCCATTTGGTCTTGATCCCCCCTCAAATATGGGTGTGGCAAGGTTGTTCAACCTCAAACCTCCCTTCAACTTCTCTCCAGGCACCATTTGCCAGGAAGCTAAAATTTTCAAAACGTCTCTTTCTTTGATCAAGACTAAGATTTGTTGAAGTCATTGCCCTTCTCTCAAAAATAACAATATGACAAGGGTGCAATTGTAAGTGCTGCAAAGGAGATGGTACAGTGAGGAGGGAGATTATTGCACAGAGCTGAGATTATGACACAAATGGATTTTTGTCTCTATGAGGCATACATCTTAGCCAATTAAGGAATTTTTACAAAAAACAATCACATTATATTACTTGAGAATTTTTGTTTATTATATCATCAAACTTAGATAAAAAATTGTTTAGCAAATTCTGACTCGTTGAGTATTAAGAGACATTTTCACTCGTGGCTGCGCCACTCGTGAAAATATCACTTTCTCACTCCACTCGATGAGATAGAAATGATATTCGGCAAAAACAATGAAATAGTCTCTATATATTTTCATTGAAATTCAAAACAAAGGGAAAGATTAACAATAAAGCCTATATTATTTTTCGTGTCAACAAAACTGAGGCACTCGATACACACGTTATTGTTTCTTTTCCTGGAGACATTCCTGTCAGTGCCTTGGCAACCGTTCTACACACAGTAAGGTTTGGGTGCAATGCTACACTGAATTTCAGTTTCAGTTTCAATTTCAGCCGATGCTCACAGGTTTCCCCGCAATACATAGCCACCTTGGCTTTTCGGGCTTTCTCCCTGCAATGGTACTGTCAGCCGTGACATAAGTGAAATACTCTTGAAAGCGGCGTTAAACAAACTCACCCCACCTCACCTCTGAGAGAACATCCAAATATACACTTCAGTACCCTAAAAATCATCAAATCCTTTCCAGTTTCTCTCAGGAAATTAAACCACACATTCATTTTGATTAAGTGACAATTTGACCAATGACAGATGCTTTCTTACAGGGTACAGCGCCCAGTTCACACCAAGACCTGGCAAAGTCCCCCAAGATGTGGCGGCCAAGTTCAACGTGAGTACAGACTGTACAGTAACTGACTCCTCTTCTTTATATGCACCTTGCTGTAGCTGGTGAAAATGCATAGGCTCTTACCCACCATCATATATGAAAATGCATAGGCTCTCCCCCTACCCACCATCCTATATGAAAATGCATAGGCTCTCCCCCTACCCACCATCATGATCATATATGAAAAGACATAGGCTCTACCCCTACCCACCATCCTATATGAAAATGCATAGGCTCTCCCCCTACCCACCATCATGATCATATATGAAAATGCATCGGCTCTCCCCCTACCCACCATCATATATGAAAAGACATAGGCTCTCCCCCTACCCACCATCATGATCATATATGAAAATGCATCGGCTCTCCCCCTACCCACCATCATATATGAAAATGCATAGGCTCTCCCCCCCCTAACCACCATCATGATCATATATGAAAAGACATAGGCTGTCCCCCTACCCACCATCATATATGAAAATGCATAGGCTCTCCCCCCTACCCACCGTCATGATCATATATGAAAAGACATAGGCTCTCCCCCTACCCACCATCATATATGAAAATGCATAGGCTCTCCCCCTACCCACCATCCTATATGAAAATGCATAGGCTCTCCCCCTACCCACCATCATGATCATATATGAAAAGACATAGGCTCTACCCCTACCCACCATCCTATATGAAAATGCATAGGCTCTCCCCCTACCCACCATCATGATCATATATGAAAAGACATAGGCTCTCCCCCTACCCACCATCATATATAAAATGCATAGGCTCTCCCCCTACCCACCATCATATATGAAAATGCATAGGCTCTCCCCCTACCCACCATCATGATCATATATGAAAATGCATAGGCTCTCCCCCCTACCCACCATCATATATGAAAATGCATAGGCTCTCCCCCCTACCCACCATCATATATGAAAATGCATAGGCTCTCCTCCTACCCACCATCATATATGAAAATGCATAGGATCTCCCCCTACCCACCATCATATATGAAAAAGAATAGGTTCTAAATGCAATTTTCTTTTTACAATTGTACCAGTATCAAATACCTTTGAAATTAAGTGATGATAAACTCATATCATCTTCTCGGACACCATGTGTCAAAGAATTAGAAGCACGTAAGTAACATTTTAGTATTTGTTAAGCTACACTACAGAGAAATGTCCTAGCTAAAATGGCATCTAGCTTTTACGTCAAACTTATTACGTGACTGATAGTTGAAGTTAGGCCTCCAGATCCCAGAATATTAGTGGATAGTCTATCTCTAGTCAGATGGTGAACCCACTAATGCATTCTGATATTTTAACATTTGCCCCTCAGAATTGGTTCTAATTCAACAGCTGTTTTTGAATGTGATTTGTGTATGCATTTTCACTGGTTTTCCCTTTACGCACCCTCTGGTTTTTCTTTGGATTGGAAACATTTTTTCCCACTTTTTTCATTCCATGAATAATGCTGGTTTTTGCTTGCTTCTTTCACAATGCACATTGAACCTGGTTCACCCATGACTTACTACTGTACCTTTCAGATGGAATTTATCTCTTGTGTTTTCTTTTTTATCACTAATTCAAAAGAGCCATCAACAAGCGCAAGTCCCTAAATATACATGGAAGTATACTTACTTATCTATTATTCTATATGACATATGAAGGAGGGACACGTTCGGCCATGTTGGATCCAGACATGGCACCAGAAATGGAAACTTGGATCAGTCAATTTATTTAAAAAAACATATTTGAGCCAGGTTAATCATTCATGATTTCCATTTCCAATGTCATACTCAGTAATTGCCTACCATGTCCTACCTTCTTTGTATGTTATACAGATAGGTAAGTATATACTTATTTATCCACGGGGCGGGATAGCGCAGTGGTTACCGTGTTCAGCTTCGAATCAAAACGACCGGGGTTTGAATCCCGCCAGGGCACGGCAATTTGTCTGCAGTAGAGAACTGTTCTACACGCAGTAAGGTTATGGTGCATTGCTACACTGAATTCAAGCGTAGTACCACCCATGGTTCATTAGTTTCAGCCGGTGCTCGCAGGTTTCACCGCAATACATAGCCACAAAGCGTTGCGGGCTTTCTCCCTGCCATGATACTAGCAGGCGCAATACAAGTGAACCACTCTTGAAAGCAGCGTTAAAGCCCAACTCACCTCACCTCACAGTATATATTTAGGGTCTGGTACATGTGGATCGCTCCTGGATAACAGACTGCCCTACAATATACCACATAGAGTCATAGCTAACAATGTCAATGTTGATGTTGATATTAATGCTCTGTTTGCATTAATATTGCAGTATATAATTCTCCATCACAAAATCGGTTGAACCAAATCTCTCAAAACATGAAGATATGTGATAATATATCCAAAATATACCTTGGGTATTTTGGATGAATAAGAAGCATAAAACATGAACTGCATTCATATACTATATTTGAAAAGTTATGGTGATATGTTTCACCACAAACACTCAGGCAGTTATCTATACAATACCATACAAAAAACTTTATTCATTTCAAGGTCATATCATGATGACACGAAGAATTAACAAGAAAAATTAAATTATCTGAACAATGGGTGAAAGTAATACAAACAATAAAACCATAAAACCACTGCTTATGATAGAAGTGTGTATAGTATATAACAATCCCAAGTTATTTTACTAAAATATTTTTATAAGAAATTAGAATTTCATATCAAATATAAAATCAAAAGGAGCTGTGGACTATCAGCTTCATCTTGTAATCAATGTATAAATAAGAAGAACCACAAAATCACACTAATCTTCGTCATATAATGACTTGTCCAATAGATTAAAGATTCAGAGCTATCTGCCACTTTGTAACAGCTTTTCCATTGACCACTTTTAAAAAGGTATTCATAGTAAAACAGATTCTTTAGTTTTGAATGAAGGTTTTTATTCAAGAAATGTTTACATATCTGTCTGAATACTTTCAATATCTTCCATATCTTTTGTTGTAACAATACAAGTCTGTCAATTCAGCTCATACAAAGGATACAATAGATAGAGGTCTATTAGAAAACGATCATCAAAATTAACATTTTAGTGAAATTTTAAGACGACACGGCAAGGAAAATCTTTTTTCCGAGGACAAGGTCAACACAGAAGCTGGGTGATGATTGGAGGAGACAGGTGAGGTTTTCACACAACTGATTATGTAATACATGACCGTGCTTCTCATCTCCGTTTTACTTTAGCTGAAATCATATCCCGTATCACGTTATAATTCTGGTATTCAAAATTAAATAATGCCCCATTTTGTTCATTTAAGCAGGCAAAGTGAATAGAAGATCCTAGTTCATGCTTGTTCAGTAATATTCTGAGAAGACAAAACTGGAGCCAATGATCATAGTTATCTACCAGCGTAACCAGGAACAATTCCTGGAACTCTCTAAAAGATGGATGCTGTAGCTTTGAGCGGAGCTGTATTACAGGTGGTCTACGGTTGATATTTAGACCATTTAGAATGACCTCGGCAAAAGATTGATTATTTGATCCCGTCAGCGGCTTGACAACTTTGTCTGCTGTAGAGAACTGTTTTACATGCAGTAAGGTTTGGGTGCATTGCTACGCTGAATTTCGGTACAGTATCACTCATGGTTTGCTAGTTCCAGCCGATGCGTGCAGGTTTCACAGCAATATACATAGCCACACTGATGTTGTTGGCTTTCTCCCTGCAATAATACTAGTAGCTGTGATATAAGTGAAAGATTCTTGAGAGCAATGTTAAAAGCCAAATTACCATGATCATTTGAAATTAAACTTGTTCTTTAAAGTGTCTTCATGGATCATGATAAGAGATGAGAAGCACGGAAATGGGTCATGTTATCGAAAAGCATGTCAATTTAGATTTAGACAGTTCTTTATGCATGGTAAATTGAAGTTTGTGATAAATAAGGATATCGTAAATGCAGTTACATTATTTTAAAATATAATTTAATCTGTAGATGTATAAGTCCTTTGTCTGAGCTGATTGACAATTTGCCAAACTTTTTTTTTTATGAAAGTTGTTCTTTGTTGCAGGAGTCTGATATGTCTGTCAAGGAAGAGTTTTATCAAACATGCGGCACCCAGCCAGGTCACCTGAAACAGACTTCTGACCAACATCATACCCGTGGATTTCAGGGCAGCAATGGGGGGTCTCCATGTTTGGAAAGTTTGAGACATATTTCCAGATCTGACCAATCAGATGTTGAAACTGCAGATGATCATTTGTTGTCGGATAAACATATCAAATGTGAAAATCAAAACCGTTCATATTGTGCAATACAGGATAAAACTAGTGAGAGAAAAGGAACAAGATGGCCGAATTTTCAACCAGAGAGAAATGAAGAGACTTCTGAACATGTTCATATGTCTGCATTTCAGTGTGAGACACAACCTAGTGACAGATGGTCTGGTTATCCCCCAGAAGTACATGGACAGAGGGTTAGACATCAAGACGCTTTCAATCATACGACTAGCTTCATTCAACCAAAGCCCGCATTCAATCAACCAAGGGTTCTCAACTCTTTACCCAATCAACCAAAGACTTTGGGTTCTTCATCTCAACAATTCAGGAATCTCAATGCAACCAGTCAGACGAGGTTCCCAAACTCTTTCAATCAACCAATAATATTGAGTCCAACAAATCAACAAAGATTTTATGGTCCGACTAATGAAACAATAATTTTGAATCCGACCAATCAAATTGCAGGTTCTTCAGCCAATCAAATAACTTCAGAAAGGAGAGAACCTGCTCAACCGCTCAACTGCTCTCTCTGCCCATATTCTCATCCAGAGGAATCCATTATCAAAGCTCATATTGCGTCAGTACACAGGATGGAATCCTTTGTCTGCCAGACATGTGCTTTGGTGTTTCTGAACGAAAAAGATTTGACTGCACATCGGAAACATAAACATGGACGCGGATTTGATTGTGAACAGTGTGGGAAAATATTTACGCTGAAGTGTAATTTGGTAGAACATGTGAAGAGAATTCACGAGCACGGGGTCAACGCCAGACATTTCATTTGTCCGCTACAGGACTGTCAGAAAACGTTCACGAGACCGAGTCATCTCCGTATACACGTTACCAGAAACCATCCTGGCGACCCCTTCTTGCTCCAGACATTGAATGATCTGTTTTATAATCAATAATGTGTAAAGTAGTATTTATTTAGTTAATAATCAAAAGTCTTACATCAACTAAATTTTTTTTAAAGCATTCATTTAAAATTTTGGTCGATCAGTTTCTTTTATCTCTTATTAGTTGCAGATCAAGAAGGCCCTCCTTTCACATTTAAATTTGATGGACGCCCTGGGTGAACCCCCAACCCCCCCCACCCCGCAACTTAACAGTATGTGAAACCACCTCCCTTCAAATTCCTGGATCCATTTATGCTCTTAAAACAAAGTAATGGTCTTGCTGTTCAGGGTCCATATTTTCGAAGTGAATATTAATGTATGGCACTTGCAACTATCTTAGCACTAAGAGGGTTAAAAATATGGGTCCTGTTTATCAATCAATCTGTTGACATTTCATCTCAAGTATTGTAAAGTTTAAAAATTATAAGTTGCAGCTGCACATATATGATTTCTGCTTTTAAGTTCCGAATTATTTGTATTTCTTTTGTTTTCTTTGAAAACAATTAGTTTTTGATGCTCTGATACTGATGCTGACATTTGATATTTGCTGATATGTTCATTCATGATATTCATTTTTGATGTTGCTAAAAATACTGTTATTGTTCATTCATTTGATTTTGATAGGAACAGGATTTCTCATGAGCTTCTAATTGTTAATTAAAGACTTAATTAATTGAAGACACGAGAGAATCATCCCATACAGAGTTAATGTTTCTCCTCAGATGAATTCTTCACAAGAAAGAAGAATACATTTCTGAAAAGCCTTATTTTTAGCTCATCAGGCCTGAAAGGCCCGATGGGCTTATGGCATGGCATGGTGTCCAGCGTCCGTCCATCCGTCCGTCCGTAAACTTTTTGCTTTTTAGACTTCTTTTCCAGAACCAATGACTCCAAAGAGCTGAAATTTTATGTGCAGACTCCTTGGCCAATTGGGATTCTAAATTGTAGATTTCGTGACCTTATGACCCCAAATGGGGTCACAGGGGTCACATCCTTAAAAACCTATTTTCATCTTTTTCTCCAGTTCCAAAAGGTCAAGAGAGCTGAAAAGTTGTGTGCAGTTTCCTTGGCCAATGGGGATTTAAAATTGTAGATTTTGTGACCCTGTGTCCCCAATCTAGGTCACGGGTCACAACCCAAAAACCTAATTTCATCTTTATCTCAAGTATGTAAAGCTCTAGAATTAGTAGAAAGGTGAAATGTTGTGTAGAAATTCTTTGGTCAAAGGTGATTCTTATTTGGTGACCTTGTTACACCAAATGTGGGTCACAGGGGTCATGATTTAAAAACCTATTTTTTGCTTGTTAACATATATATATTACCTGAGGTAACTTAGATATTCAACCTTACATAATAAATCAATGAAATCCTGATGAGCTACAGAGCCCAAGGCTCTATTTTTTTTAAAGTAAATTGTTTCTTTTTTGGAAAATAGTAAGTGTTTACTTATAGTGCTTGCTATTATAAATATGTCAACTTAATTATCTTAAAACTTAAGTTATATTTATTATTTTCAAGGTTTGGTTTGTCTTTATTACAACTTTATGTTATTGAGTGTTTATTCATATATTGAAAATGACAAGCTTAAAGAGTATGACCTTAGTTAATATTTATGCTGAACATTTTGAAATAGAAAAGTATTATTTGTCTTTCATTTTAGAAAAAAGCAATTTAATTTTCTTTTTATTTAATGTTTTACCTGTACAAATAAATACACAAAATATTTATGAATTTGTTGTCCTTTTCTAGAAGTACATGATTATCATGATATAGTGCAACGTTCTTTGTTCCATGTCTTGCCTTTTGCGAATTAACCACCTGTCGTTCATACATACATTTCTACAATATAGACAGTTAATATATTCTATGAAATTGAGAACTGATTCTGAAAGTCAGTTAATATATTCTATGAAATTGAGAACTGATTCTGAAAGTCTATTGAATAGGAACATATATTTGGGTGGGAAAAACATTACAAAACATGAAAAGAAATGATCTAGTGGTTTCATAGTATATACTCGCTCGTAAGTCATCTTAATTGTTCTTTTGTTCTGTGAAATACAAGTTGTACCAAAACGTTTGGAAGAGACTTATATGTGAGTATATACTTTTACAAAAATTGTAAAATACAAATTTGTAGTTTCATTTCAAGATTCCCTTATCAACAAGATTGGAAGGATACTAATTGTTTGGTAAGTAAAATGATTTCGTGTTTTCATGTAAATTCTCAATTAAAAAGATATACAAAAGATTTGCCTGAGTACATACTCACATATTTGTCTTCGTCAAGTGGTTAATTTTATGATTTATCAAAATTATTGTAAACTTATATTTCTTTATTTGATTTCCTTAAAATTGAAATAAAAAATCATATCTATCACATCATTGTGATATCAAAATATGTTAAATATTTTGTATTTTGCTTCCAGATGGTTATCACAGAGAACAATTGGGACGAAACTAACGACAACTCCAACAGTGACCTTGACCAAGGACACAGAGATCACTTCCTGGAAATGATTCCGCCGACCTCCAAAAAATGGAGGCCCCAAAAGCGGTGTCGAGTTTGCTACTCTCAAGGCAGACGAAGGAAAGAGTCCAGGTATCAGTGTGGTGTTTGTCCAGATAATCCTGGTCTGTGTGCCTCTCCGTGTATGAAGATCTACCACGATCAACGTTTTGTCCAGGTAATCAAACAGGAATTTCCTGGAGTCCACAGACAACTGATGGATATTGAGAAGGATACTTGATGTTTACTGTGAAAGAAGCTGGTTGAAGATTTGATGCTTGTTACCAATGCTGGATGAAGTCTGAGATCATTATCTGATGTTTCTCATCAACATGTAGCATATGTTTGTATCAAGATACAGCGTGACCATTGAATTGGTTATTCAGTTCATCCATAGAAACTGGCCGAAGCTTGGGATATGCATGAAGATTGGGATTGATATTTGATGCTTCTCATCAACAGCATATGATGTTTCTACCATGGCCAACACAACATTTAGAACTGTCTTGCCCTTGGAATGATGCTTGTTGTTTCTTATCAACATGTAGCATATGATGTTTTTACAATGGCCATTACAACATTTAGATCAATAAACAAGAACTATCTTGCCCTTGGAATGAAGCTTAATAATACTTTTCGTCAACATATAGCATATGATGTTTGTTTGGAAATCTTCTGTGACCATTTAATTGGTTATTTAGTTCATCCAACAGAAACTGGCCGAAGCTTGGGATCTGTATGAAGATTGAGATTGATAGCTGATGTTTCTTATCAAATTGTAGCATATGATGTTGTTTCCGTAGCCAACACAACATTTAGATCATCAACCAAGAACAGTCTTGCCCTTGGAACGATGCTTGTTGATTCTAATCAACTTTTAGCAAATGATGTTGTTTCCAAGATGTTTTTATCTAGCAACACATTGACCAGGTACTGTCATGACCATGGACACCTGCATGCTTCAGAATGATGCTTTATGTTCAGATTTTCATGTATCATATGTTGCAAGAACATCAGTCATGATCAGTGAGATATATGGGTCATCTACCAGGAACTGCCTGAGTGTGGTATATGGTCATCTTGTCCAAGAATGATAAATGAAGATTGCAAATGGTACTTGATGTTTGAGCTCATTGGACAGATAGAAACATGATGTTACTTAAGAAATGAATGTCATAATTTGTTTGCCCAAGTAATTATAATTAACCTGTTTGAAACGTGTAATTTCTTTCAAATAGGTTAATATCGTGTGGACAAACAGATTGTGGCATTCATTTCTTATAAGTTCAAATTTTGCAATTTAAAATATAAGTTGATATGTTAAGAGTCAAAACTGCAATGATATTACTTGTCCCACTGACCTCGATACCAGTCACAGACAAGTGCGTTCATAAAATAGTCCTCAATAAAACAAGGAATAAAAGACAATGTTATGAATTTTAAAAAACTTATTTCTTTGATATTGCTAACAACAACAATAATATTCTTGTAGTAACAGAATTGACATTCAGTTTTATTTTCAATACAACAGTAAATTCGACCTAATTTGAACGCAAGGTCAGCTGATGAACATGACATGGGCCTGGTCGTCACATAACTAAGGCATTGGTTGCATTGAATGTGAAATTAAATTCATTGTTGGGGCTAGACATGCGATACTGGGAAAAATCCCCGGCAAAATAGTTCCAGCATGATTTTGTATAACCTTCATTTTCTGTAATATATTTTATGTAAATATCTGTCTTTTGTTTATCAAAGTATATATCGGTCATGTGACCTTGTTTAGTCCAATAAGAAGGAAGCATATCTCTTAAATTGCAAAGTCTGTATTTATAATCTTTTATTTTCTTTATTCACTTTATATCTTTCTTACCTTGACAAGTCTCCATGCCTCTCTGGGCTAAGTGGAGTGCCCCTAGTGTCAATATGAATTAGTATCTTGGAGGATGATATGTTATCCTATGATGTTATACTTCAAGTGGGGGGGAGAGCGCAGTGGTTAGCGCGTTCGGCTTCAGAACAAGAGGTCCGGGGTTCGAATCCCGCCAGGGGCACGGCAACTTTGCAGTAGAGAACTGTTTCAGCGTAGTACCACCCATGGTTCGCTAGTTCCAGCCGATGCTCGCAGGTTTCACCGCAATGCATAGCCACATGGCGTTGCAGGCTTTCTCCCTGCCATAATACTAGCAGCCGTGATATAAGTGAAATAATCTTGAAAGCGGCGTTAAACCCCAACTCACCTCACCTCACCTAAACTTCAAGGAACTAGACTTTGTTAAGCTCTCTTAGTGCTTAAATTATTATTAGTACCATGCATACACATTGGTTTACAACTATCCAAGCCATGAGAGAGAGTAGTAATGTAGATCTTGGTAATTAAGTTTAGAGGATTTTCAGGAAATGAAATGTTCATTTACGGTAATAATAGCAAAGACTCAATAGTATATCAAAATGTTATCTTTCACTTCTCCTTCATTATGAATCATATCTTTATTGTCAGTATTGAGCTTATTTGCCTGAAAGATTGGTCGATGTTTACTGTAATGTTATTTTGAGTTTGAGACATTATACAATTATAGACTGATGAATTCAGTCAATACCTGCTTTTAAGGACCCGAGAAAACAATATCGACCAAGGAGGAAGTCTGCAGTCCTTAATTGTTTATTAAGCAGTTTATGGAAACGAAAGGAAAACAATAAATTACATGTGGTCAAAAAGATAATTTGGTTTGAACAGTTAG
Source organism: Gibbula magus (assembly GCA_936450465.1). NCBI lineage: Eukaryota > Metazoa > Mollusca > Gastropoda > Trochida > Trochidae > Gibbula > Gibbula magus. Next base: position 60,468,858 of record OW388303.1, read on the forward strand.
GACTATGACGGCATGAAAACAATAGGATAACGTCCTGTAACAATCGTTTGACGTCACTGAAGTCAATACAGCTTTTGGGCGGACTCAGGCAGAAGCTAATATGCTTTTCTGTCAATGGTCACATGATCGCCCCTCAACCAATCAGATCTCTGGGAAAATATGCTCACATAATAAAACGTCTAATGGAACTATACAATTCTGCATTATACTGTCGTAAGGTTCATTATCTTCTTACATGATTTTTGCTTTGCATTTGAAGTGAAGTTGAGTCTGACCAGACTTATACCTCAGTTATAAGCAGTATGTGTTTTCACGATCTTGTATTTAAAGACAATGCTAGGTTAGATGTTGTAATATCGTCTACGATGAAACATAATTAACTCTTTGTAAATAGTGTACGTTCTTCAATATTGTTGTGGTCTTCCATGAGTTTGATCCCTTATTTTATTGTCATCTCGTTTAGATGAGATAAAAATGTATTTGCATGTTTATTGTATAGGATCAACTGGATACAACAAGTTTTCTTTATTGAGAAGAAAATTACATTTTCTAATCTTATGTATTCCATATCGAAATGCCCTTTGAAGACTTCAATGAAATCCTATTTTAACGATTTATCATTCTACCAATTTGTAATGATTATTAAACATGCTATTTGAGATGTTACATGATGGATTGCCTGTAATTGCCTGATTTTGTCTCTCTATCTGAAATAAATCTGTACCAAAAAACTACTTTTGTTGGTGATAATGGTTTTTATTACATGAAGAAATACTGGGATTTATAAGTGAAATAAACTGTCTATCAAGCTACAGTTTAAATGACTTTTTAAAATATTTTCACTGCGACCTGTGACTGATATAATTTGACGTCATAAAACAGTTGTCTGACGCAGCAAACTAGCTTATGACATCACAGTGTTGCTATGGTCACGGGCTGTTCCTTAGCCAGTCAGCGTGAAAACAACCCTGCTCGGATGTAAAACAAGGATAACATCATAAAGTAAATAGAATATCTGTCGATTCTTGACAAATACCATGTTTATCTCAGTTGCCGCTGAGGTAGAAAAGTTATACATTTTCACCTTTCTACCTCACTCGATGAGATAAACATGGTATTAGTCGAGAAAAGACAGATATCCTCTACATATACTTCAGAATATATGTTTGATTTTCATATATTTCAAATTTAGAATCTCATTTATGATTCTAACTTGTTTAAATATTTAAAGTTAAAGCGCACATGTGTATCATTTTCAATAACAAAACTAAATTAACCATTCTTGTTTGCTGCATTAGAGGAATTATTCCCGATGTTGAACATTTGCTCAAGCATTAGCAAGTCCTCCACTAACTTCTCGCATGAGAGGGAACAATATGGTTTTTTTTTATAATTGAATGTGAGATACTCTGTTCTCTCAGTGAAATAAAACTTATTTATATCCAAAAAGTGCTGGGCTAGTCAACAAACAATAGCATACGTTAACACTGCTTCTCGATACAAAAGAACAGACGTGTTTGCATTGATAAGATTAATTCACACCATGTCTCATTATTTATTATTTCATTATTTAACGTATATTAATGTTCCAGATACAAAATAAGAACATCCATGGCCGATGTTTGCATTAAAAGTGCATCCATCTTGTTGGGTGTCACATTTGCCAAATGTAATACATTGTTATTTTTTCAATAAATACTATTTTGATGGTAGTTGACTCTGTATAATGAAGATACAAAGCTGCATGTACCACAAAAAAGAAATAAATATAAAAAAATATTTTAAAAAGATATAAAGCTAAAAGCAGTGATTTCTATTCAAAAAACGGACAATGCACCATAATTGACGCACATCAATTAGTCAAATATAATTTTGGAAGTTATTTACAACAGACAAAAAGAACAATTTGGGTGATAATGTTTCATAGGTGAGATAACTAGTGTGCATGTAAATGGGCTGCATAGTTTCGGTTTCTGTACATATATAATGATGTTACTTAATTTCCATTGGAAACTAGTAATTATGTTAATTTAACGATTGGGAATAAACATTGTAGAGTGAAATTATTTGAACTGAAATCACCACATATGCTATTTTTGCATGTATTAAAGCAAAATAAAATATTTATGAAACACTATATATATGCACCTCATGCAAGGCAGTATTTTGTCCTTGCTTTAGAACCAGTTAAAAATCATTACACATTGATTAATTAGAAAGTAAACAAACAGTGACTTTAATCATATTTTGAATGTTGATGCCAAAGGATACAAAAGTTTTTGAAGCAATAAAATCATGAATCAGAAATATGTGAATGAATTCTTGTTGATGATGCCGTTTACAATTGAAAATATAAAGCAACACACCATATTTATTTTTAATTGCTGTCATGCTTGAAGATACATTGCAAATGCAAGAAATCTCAAACGTACAATTCCATTAACATATCTTGTAGATTTTACTATGTTTCTTTATAATTTTCATCATGAGCTTGATTATCCAAATCTTTATTATTGTTAGACATTCTTAATGCGTTATCACAATACACTGAAAGATCACATCTATAACCTAATTGTGGTAGTAATTGTTCTCAAAAGCATTAACCATTGCCATGAACCATCTTAAATCCATGTACTTGCACTGCTGTCTTTAGAGGTTTATCATCTTTAACTCGTGTACATTTGTCCTCAAACCTCTTTACCCTGAACCCAGATCCTCCCTCACAGTTGCTTATCCTACCTTATGAGTGACATTTGCTTGGAATAATATATTACCTATCCTCTTCCATGGCTGTTTGCATGCTGCAACTTGGTCAAGTGTACTTTTATGTCAAACTGAGTGATTGATCAATACGTCTTTAGCTTGTTCTGTATTGGAGAGGTTTTTCTGGTGTTTAGCGGCGGAGGTGATCGATCGCGAATTTCTGGTTTCTTCTCTGACATATCCCACAGCAGGTGAGTAAAAGTGGTCTCCGCTACATTCAACATACAACACATATCTCTGTTATAAATATTCAACTAGGTTCACACGAGTCCAAAGTCTGTATTGAACATTCAACACATATCTCTATTATATTCAACTGGGGTCACAAGAGTCCAAATTCAATACTCAACATTCAACAAATTCAACCCATATCTGTATTGTTTCATTCATCTTTGATTCAACATATTTCTCTTATTATTTTCAACTAAGGTCCAATTGAGTCCAAACTCCCATGTTCAACATCCAACAAATTTTCATTCGTCATTCACCAACTTAGACATTCAACATGGTCATAAATCTGTTTTCACATTAAACATTCAACATCTATCCTTACAGTATTTTCTTTTTATTTTCATTTAACTTTAAACAAGTAATATGACATCTATAAGTGTCCCTAGTCAATTGTTCCCATATGCAACATATTTTTATTCTACAGTTAAATACATAAGGTTACACAAGATGCATGCATTTTGTCAATGATGATCAAGGTTAGGGTTAGGATTTTATTATCAATTACTTTGTTCTCAAATAACTATTCATGACAATAGCTACTGTACATGAAAGGTGCATCTTCAATATTATATTTGTGGTTTTAATTTTGAAAACAAATCTGCTTAAATCTTTACATAGTGCATTTCATTTTATAAAACTAGAATAAATAAACATTTCTTTCCAATAAATTATGCTCTGTAATGTGTTAATGGATGCTGTCTATTTTGTTTTTAATCATAAAATCAACCAGTTTTATCTCTGGGTATTTATAACAGTCTGTGGGATATGTCTGTGAGAAATAAGTCTACAGTATTTTTTTATTTCTTTTTTCAGATTTCTCAAAATTTGCATGCTGGTTTGGAACAAGTTTTGCTTTTGAAAATGAACATTTACCATTGTATTCTACCCTTTCCCCCTTTGCTGTGTGCATGACTTTGAAATGCAGTTTTTGATAGTCTTAATAAAAGTTTCAAAAACCTATATCAAAACAATCTTGTTCTACTTTGAGTCTCTGTGATGTTTTAGTTTAATTTTAAAACATTTATTTTTATGATTTTCCTCACACCTTTTCTTCTTTGCCAGTTTTTATAGCTTTGATCATCGTTTGAATTTATATTCTGCTTTGCTTCTCATTAAAACATTTTTACATTGAATTATTTGAAAAGTTCACTCTTAATATTTGAGTCTTATTTTCTTAAAATGTTCTAAGCAACTGAAAAGAAAATCTGTATGAATCCTTTTATTAATTAAGGGGAAAATAATTTGGTTGTGAGTTTTTCATCTATTATTTGTTTGTAGTTTGAAATATCACAGATAGGAATGAATAGAATTGAAAAGATTGTAGTAACATAGAATTGTCAAAGGTTTTTCTAAAACAACAACAAAACTATAGATAAACATTGACATCAACTCAGTAATTTAAAACAACTAATGCAAAATAATGTAAGTTACTTAATAGAAAAAATTACTTTTATTTAACTTTCGCAGTATTTCCAATCAATAAAACATGCCCATCAAATAAAGATAGTTCATGTCTCTTTCCATCTATTTCAGAACCCTGAAGAGTTAAGGGACATGCGTGTGTTTGTGAAGGAGGACATATCAGGAGAGGATCATTTAATTGAAGAAGTTCCACCCACTGAGCGGACCCCAAGAGCCCGCAAACGTTGTCGTGTTTGTTATGCGCGTGGAAGGCGGAGAGACAGTCGTTTCCAGTGTGCAACTTGTGTGGACAAACCCGGCCTGTGCTTGTCTCCCTGTATGCAGCTGTATCATAGCTCTGCTAACTATGACAGGAGAGGAGGGAAGATGTACTCTGCTAACTATTTTGACGAATCTGGAATAAGCTGAGATTTTGCATTGATTTCAGAGAACTAAATAGAGTAACTAAAGTAGATAATTTTCCCTTTATTTTGACAAAGTGGGAAGGCGGAGGGAGGGTCACTTCTATTGTGCAATGTGTGTAGACAAACTGTTTCTTTGCATGCTGTTGTATCATACCTCTGTTTTCAATGATAGAGGGAAGAAGGCCCTAAAATTAAATTAAAGAATTTAGAAATTTTTTAATAAGTTGTGAATTTAATTTATTAAAGCTGACTGAATGAGTACAAAAAGAGGTTATCCCCTTCATTTTGACAAGGCAGAAAGGAAAATTATTCCTATATTCCATTTTTGTTTTAATTGCATATAAGCTAAGTTTTTGCATTGATTACTGAACTGAATAGATAAACAAAAGTAGATTATTTTCCCTTTGCTGATGACAGTGTAGAAAGGTGGAGAGCAGATGGTTCTAGCATGTGTGAACAAACCTGATCTGTGCTTGCCCCTCTGCATGCAGCTGTGTCATATCTCTGCTTATGTTTGGAAGGATAAAACACGTTAGCTGCTTATCATTACGGAGAATCTAAAATAATCTAAGAATTTCAATGGATCCTCATAATTTAATAAAATCCTGATTACTTTCCCTTGACTTTGAGGAGAAAATGGTACAACAAATACAGATATGACTCCCATGGCATAAATCTATGATTGCTTTACTTTGATTTGGGAGATTGAACATTTTTTGATATTCTGATCGATATTACAGGTCAATGGAAATTTTAAAATATATAAACAAAACACATGATTTGCCGGAAAGGAAAATGGGTCTTCTTGTTAATGCTTGCATTCAAATGGAATATTGAGATTTTGTACATATTCCATGAAACTGAAAAAAAAGGAATTATTTTCTCATGTAAATTAAGTAAGTAGAAAAGTATTTCTTTTTGTTGTTCTGAATATTAGGCATGTGATTTGACTGGTTACATTGGAATCCTTGATAAGCCCTTGTTAAGCAATTTTTTGTTGTTGTAAAAATGTGATTGTGATTTTATGCAAATTATGTAAAGCACTTAGTAATGGATTAAATATAACGTTCATTCTTTTGATAAACATTCTCTAATAACTTAGAGTTACAACACTTTTATTATCCCCCCGTCGCGCGTTAGGGCGAAGCGGGGGATATAGTATTTGGCTGCGTCCGCCCGTACGGAATGGAATAACTCAAATATTATTCACTGGATTCTTTTCATATTTTGCATATGGGTTCATCATAGGAAGAGTAATGTTCCTACAGAGGTTTGTGACCTTGACCTTCATTTCAAGGTCACAACGAAACTTTGTCATTTTATCCTTGTCAGCGGAATATCTCAAGATATCGCTGGATTCTCTTCATATCTTACACATAGCTTCTCCAAGGAAAGACGACTGGCTGATTAGATTTTGGTGACGTCACAGTGGAACTTTGAATTTTTCGACATGTTAATGTACATGTAAAGCTTGTCAGCGGGATATCTCAAGAAACATTTACCGGAATTCCATCATATCTTATACAAAGCACCTCCTAGGGAGGAAGACGAGCTGATTAGATTTTGGTGACCTTGACATTATTCTCAAGGTCACAGTGGAACTTTGAAATTTTCGACATTTTCGACAGTCGATTTTGGTGTACTTGACATTATTTTAAAATTTTGAAGTATTAATTTGCGGCGGGGGATCATGTCATGTGATTCAACAAGTATTTATCATTTGAAACCTTTATTTGTAAGACATTGTGATTTTACCTTTATTTTGGACACAGCAGTGACAGCTAATTTTGAATGTGATATTTGTATAGTTTGACAATTTTCTTATATGATGTCTATATACATATATTGTATAACTGAACTTTATTTAGGTTGTAACATATATAGGACCTGGTATAGACACATATTCACAACCAAATTATAGTATAACCATATTGATGACCATTTATTCAGTTTGTTCCATTTTAATATTTCAAATGGCACAAATGCTGTAAGAAAGCAACATTTTTCTGGATAACAAATGCTGTTGAAAGATCATTGTTACATCTCATAAGTATAGAATTGTTATATATTTTTCATCAAAAACTAAATTTCAATATTTATAATATATTCATCTGTTGTTGATAATATGCCTATATTGAAATGTATCCTATACAACAAATGCAACGGCAGGCTTTATGCTAATACTGTAATTCAGTCCTTTGAATGAAGTCATTGATGTATGTGTTGATATACCCTGCTATGATGTAATCAGGGGTATATAGTGCTCTGCATGTCCGTGCATCAACTCATCTGTCTGGAAATGTTTCTGAAGCCTAACTAGAATACTGAATGAGAACAGTTCTATGGATAGTCAACTTATTTATTGCAATGAGTTCAATGTTTCATCACTTGCTTGACAAAGGTGCTAGTATCTACATCGAAACGTCTCACTGATTGCAATAAAGAAGTTGACTATCCATAGAACTTGTTCTCATTCATCACACCAGCTTCTAAAATGCCTCTCAAAGAAACTGAAATACAAAATGACATCAATTCGAAATTTCTATTTGGTGACTTTGTGCCTTTAAGGGATTTCAACTTCAAGATAAACATCATTGGTCTTGACCTAAACTGGCCATATTTTTGTACCATGTTTCGTTTCCAGAGCATAGCTCAAAACCTATATGTATCGGGAAGTTATTAAGGCGATGGTGTTTTTAGGATACAATTCCAGAGAGTCAATTGAAAGTTATTGTCATTCAATGCCATGATTGACTACATGGGCTTCAAGGTACTGCTGTATTGAAGGCAGTTCGACTTCCGATGGGGGTATGTGAGCTGTGCTCACTTTACATGATTTACATGTTTGTGTATGACAATGCCAGTGCATCAAAGATTTGACCATTAACCTATTATCCTAGAAGTTGAATGGAGTGGAAGTGATCAAGACGTTTGAGGCTTGAATTCTGTTGAGGGCTCAGCAAATTCAGTAGCAGTTGACAATTGTTATATCACTGAAGTATCAAACTGAATTGCACCTGGAATAATAATTAAGCCTCTCTCGCACAATCGGCGAGAATTATAGATTAGTTTGTCACCCAGACCGTGAATAACACAAATAGAGAGCTAAATTGAAATGAGTTGAAAATAAAGAGATCTCAGAAGTTCCTTTTCATTTTATATTTCAGTTTTCAAATTTGGAAGAAGAACAAAATGTTTTCATTTCATTTCAACTATAGCTATGAGGGTGTTTATAGATGGAAGTAAAATAACTAATGATATACATTTTAACACCTACTATCCAGTATAAACACTGGTGGTACATTATTAGCCTGAAGGAACTGTGGTGTAAATGAAGCTGGATTTGAACCTCGGCCCTTGACTTGAGAGGTCAGCATGCTAACCACTACACCACTGTGTGACATCCTACATGTGGCGATGGTTGGAGTTAACTTATTTGTTAAAGTATATTTTGGTGTATTTTCCTAAATTTCACGACTTCTTTATTGATTGAACATTATATTCATGCCCATGTTGAATCACATAAAGATATTCTCAATTACTGACTGATTTTAGTCTTACAGTACTATCTCACTTTTCCATGCAAAGATAGTGAAGCACTGCAGCACATTTTTTCTCCATTTATTCTATTTCAAAGTTGCCATTTATAATAAAAGTTTATGCAGTTTATCTTTACCTAAGAGGGTAAAACAGCTCATTACACGACCAGATTATCCGTAGTTGCAGAAAACAGTGTCACGTATAAAATGAAAACTGCTAGCGACCATTTTAGTGTGAACGCCTTTCAATAATTCAAGGGTTTAAATGAATCAACGTTGAACCAAAATCTTTCATTTTAGAGCTCTATTATTTATTGTTTTGCAGTTGGTAACATTTCTTTTCCATTTTGTGAGATCTCTTTATTTTCATTAGAAAACATGCTACAGCCCCTTTAAAATTTGTCTTCACTTGAAAACCTATTCTTTGACATGAGAGAGAGGGACATATCAATATATAATTTACATTTCAGAAAATAACTAAGATAACAGGATAATGGTTATGTACTTGTGACTGGCTGCCTTGAGTTGTGTCAAGCTGTTCACTGAGACTAAGGAATTTCAATTTCTGATAGTAATAAATCAGTTGGTTGACCTCCAAGTTGAATACTATGTCCATCCATAACTGTCTTGAGAGGCAGCTGTGTTTGTTTGATTCTTGGATTTTGTGTGAAACATTCATAGCTGTGTGTGTATGTGATCATTGTGGAAAGAAGTGAATGTTGAACTTACGACTTTAACTCACAAAATTGCTATTGCTAAGATGTAATTGGCCTTGCTTATTTTATTCCAAATTTCTTGACATGATATTGAAGTTTACTCAGATGTTAATTTCCATGTTGAACATCTTCTTAGACAGATACTGGGTGAATGTATTTAGCACAAGACAAATATTTGCGAATAACCCTTGACCTCTTGTGTAAAGAATAACCTGTGTTTCCACAGTTAAAGTGACAGTTTCACAGGGTACTATCAATGTGCAGAGATAGTTCTTGAATTTAAGATCATTAATGCTTGTCAAAATAACATCCAACTGCCTGACAAATTTGACAAACATCTAAAACCATAACTAAACTGATTCAGAGCCTCCTCATAAATATAGAGGCCCTGTAACCAGGATAGTTATCATTATAGGTTTTTCTTAATTTTGTCGAGCAGTAAGCATTTTTTGTATTCAAAGCAATATCATACATTAATAATATTACCGCGTATATCCTGTCGAAATTCGTTTGATTCAAACACTTGGTAAATGTTGCTATTCATGTAATTCATCCATCCAGGAACGGTTTGACAACAAGTCAGATATAGAGTTCAACAGAGAAATGTTCTACTTGTTTAACAATTACTTTAACAATTCTTATGAGTATGACAACTTTGAATTGTTTCTTGTGTGAATGGTGTTATTAACACGCATCATGAGATGCATATTTACAGCTTGATAGCTTTGTTCTTGCATAACAATATTGTTTGTCTATATACATATATATATATATATACAGTAATAAATATGTTACATTCACCTTTTGTGGTTTGTTTTCAAATTTTTAGATAATCCGTAGTATCAACAAAGTTATTTTTAGACATTTCCATTGAAACAAAAAATAAAAGTTTGTGATCATAACAGAACTCAGAAACCATAACCTGAGGTTGTTAAAACTTTTATATGGGACAATCGTCTTGTGGAGGTTTAATTTATTATCAATTATTTGAATAGTTTGTGATACTTTTCAACACAAAAGTCTGAAGAATAAAGCCTAAAAATAGTTGTTCAATATAGTTCACACTTTTCGCAATAGGCAGGCGATGAAGCTGAAATTAGGTACCTTGAGTTTCTTGTTTGTAATTTCAACACAACACTGTTTTAAAAAGACGAATGCCCAACACTCGATACATACTTTCAATGTAAAAATACTAAACTGCCACTGGTAATTTGCCCATGGAAAACTTATATGTTGGTTATAAATATTAAATAATCTATTTAAATGATGTCAGAAATGTATACACTATGCAGGAAATGAATTCAGGTTTTGCATAAGCATGCAAGTGTGCAAAAATTCCCAAATGAAAAAATGACTATTTCTGTATTAAAAGTAACAAGTTCACTACTGACTATGATACAGAGTTAATATTTCTTGTATGTTTGACTAACCGCGCTACAAGGTTGGTGAATGAATTGTTGATGTCAACATTACAGAATAATCGGAAATAAAATTTGTATATGAAACTTTGGCAAAGGCAGTGTGAGAAAAATGTGGCTGAAAAGTTTGTTATTTTCATGCATTTGTCAAGGAAAACACCTTTTGAGAATTCATAACTTTGTCATTGAAAACTTGTTGAGAATATAATGAGTTTGACAACGAAAACACCTGTTGAGAATAAATGAGTTTGTCAATGAAAACACCTGTTGAGAATTCATAACTTTGTCATTGAAAACACCTGTTGAGAATTCATGACTTTCACAATGAAAACACTTGTTGCGAATAAATGAGTTTGTCAGTGAAAACACCTGTTGAGAATTCACAACTTTGTCATTGAAAACACCTGTTGAGAAACCACAACTTTGTCATTGAAAACACCTGTTGAGAATTCATGAATTGTCATTGAAAACACCTGAGCTGAATGATAACTTAGGATGGGAGTCTAGATTAGTACTGAATAGTTTCCCCACAAGCAGTTGATGGGAGTTTCTGCAGAACTACCGTATATTCCTTACACATCAGGGCGTCATGGGTGAAGCCTCCAAGCAAACGTACAAGATTAAAAGTGCCTTATTTGGTATTCAAAGATGTTGCTTTGAGGAAATATCCAATTGTAAATGGAAAGAGACAAATGAATTCCAATGCTGAATGAAAGTGTGTATATAACAAGAGGAGTTTGTGACCAATGTTGTTCAAAGTTGAACATTAAGTCTACCTGCACCAACCCATATTTGTTTTTATCCCCTATCACACACATATATACATGCACATATGTATGTATACAATGTTATTTTTATTTTTTTTAAATATTTGTTTAAATTTTATCTTTTGAATAATCAGGTGTTATTTTTACAAACATTTTGAGTAAAAATACAAATATTTTCTAAAATGAGGATTTTGCTGGAGCAATGATACATGTATAAGAACATTTATTTCAGTTGTAATTTAATCATATATCAACTAAATATTTTGAAAATACCATTAAGGATCAATTTAGTTTGATTTACAAGGCAAAATAAATATTAACCTAGATAATAAAAAAAATTGACTTGTTCAGGAATGTTCAAATAGCTAAAATAAATATTAATTGGAATGGGGTATATTCTTAGGGTCGGTATTATTGTGATGCAGGTCGAAGGTCCCATGCATGTCATTAGGACTGAGCCGGGAGTTAGCGCGACCTCAAAAGGTCAGGTCGAATTGTGGAAACTTCCTCTTCTATGGAACACGGCAGTCGTACGTCGATACTTGTCTCATGTACTTGCAAAGACAGCTGGAAGCGGATATATCGGCTATGGGAAAGAGGTGAGAATGTGTTGTTATTTGGTTGGTTTTATGTGTTGGTGATATTGTGAAAAAGGTTAATTACTATTTGCAAGAGGCACATGTACCACATCTAGTACCATACTTACTATCCTGCTTTCTTTGCCTTGTTTTATGTTATGGCCTTCCTAGTGTCAGATAATGTTACAAAATGCTATGCAAAATCAAAATTAATCTACGAGGGCCATTCAAAAAGCTCAAAGCCACACCCACAAATGTTAGTAACAACCACAATATATTTCAATGTCACTGGATAGGACTTACCACCACTTAACGGAGTATACCAAAAGATTGTAAAGTCAACATTCACCGCATTGCAAGTGGTTTGAAGAGTCAATTGGGAAGAGATACCACCACAAAATCATGAAAAGTGAAATTTGTGCCGTGATCAAATAATTGCAGAAAAACACCCTATTTCCTTAAGAAATCCATGGTCAAACTCTTTGGGAAAATTCTCTTGCTTGTGCTATTGTTAAGAATTAAGTGGGCTGCAGGAAACAAGCACTGCATGAGAGAGACAAAATTATCCTTGCTCATTGTGTTCATAAACATCCAAAGGTGCAACCTCGTTCCCAGGGCTGATCAACTATCATCCCTGGGTTCACGGACCTCTCTTGGTCATGATTCCTGACCATCAAAGTTGACGCAGGAGAGAGGTAACAGCACTATCAGGCCTACCAAAGAAAAACGCGAATTGCAACGGAAAGAATCGAAATGCATACAGAAAGAGACGAATTTGCATCGTAAATAAGCGATACAGAATGAAAAGACGCGAATCCGCATACAAAAGAGACTTTCATCCGCCATGTTTTAATTGGACAGCGCATGCGCACACAGTGTTGCGCTTCGCGTCTTTCATTTTGCGTCCTCGTGTTAAATGCTGATCATCTCTTTTGTTTGCAGATTCGCGTCTTTTCATTCCGTATCGCTTATTTACGATGCAAATTCATCTCTTTCTGTATGCATTTAGATTCTTTCCGTTGCAATTCGCGTTTTTCTTTGGTAGGCCTGACTATGAGGAGTTAGCCAGGTGATGAGCAAGTTGAAACTGTCCACTGCATGATATTTGAGACTGACACTTGACTGTCCAACAGATGGAGATAATTCAGTAGTGGGTCAGTGCACACTATTTTGAGGGATGTTTTACAAATGAAGAAGCATTGAATAAAATTGACAAATCCCAGGAAACTCCTGACTTGCTCTCTATTTCTAGAGATTGCTAGCAGAGGATGAATCATGAATCCGTTAATCATTTTTAATCTGAGACTCCGAATCACCTTTGTGACCCCTGTGGCTTAGAAGTTTTTGGATGGCCATCATAATAAAGTAAAGAATAGCTATTATACGAAGCAGTTTAAGGCAGAAAACAAAACCAAGAAAATGACATACTCGTTACTAGTCATTAGCGTATCCCCCAAATATGCGACAACCATTTCAAATTAAGCACCAATATATCTCTCAAGCTTGACAATAAAGGTCAGTCACAAGCCATGTTTTCTTATGTAGTGTCTTTTGACCCAAAGCCAGTCTTACAACAAAGAAACGATACACATAACAGATAACATGTTGTATATGGTAATTTTATATTATTGATGTTGTGTGTTGGTGTATGTACAGGAGGCTCACATGTCTTTCAGGAAAAGAAGCCGCCGTTCTGGCCCCCAGACGTTCCCTGGAAAGACCCCAGTAGAAGACCACAGGGGTTTACAGGTTTGAATAGCTGACAATCTAATAAGTTTTCAGATCTAACATTTATAAAAATACAGACCCTTCACATCTGTAACATACACCAGTAACTCAAATTGTGGCTTATTTTAAATTATTCAAATTTGTGTAGATTCAGACCATATTTATGCTGCAAGTTTGGTTACAGCTGAAAATCATCCAGAAAGTGATTCTTCTAAAAGAACCATTATTATACCCCCGCTACGAAGTGGTCAGGGATATATAGCGGTCAGCACGTGCGTCCGTCCCGACTTAACCATTCACACTTTTTGTTCCACTCATAACTCAGACACTAATTGTTCAATATCTTGTAACTTGATAATATATATAATCACCATGATGTGTACATCTGCCTTTTGTATGTTTCATACCCTCATTTGCATAATTTATGAATGAATTTTTGGACTTCACCATTCACACTTCTCTGTCCCTCGGACACTAATTGTTCAAATGTTACGAAACTTGATTCATATAATCACTGATGTGTACATCTGTCATTTGTATATTTCATACCCTCATTTGCATATTTGTATATTTCATACCCTCATTTGCATATTTAATGCCATTTTTCGAATTTTTCGACTTTTACTTCTAAAACACGCTTACAAGTGTATCTATGAAGACATACTTACTCTGCTTTAATAATACTTCTGTGGTCTGTTCATACAAAAGTCTAAACATTGATGTCCTTTTTTGCTAATTTGAAACATTTTTCTTTGACCGATGTTCAAAGCGGGGGTATATGAGTGAGCTGTGCTCACAAATTCTCAAGTTTGAATATTAATGCATAGAGAACATTTGAAATATTTCGCATGGACAGGTTTCCAGATATATGTGGTCTTAGAAAACAAAGTCTGACTGTATTGTAATATTTTCAATATTTAGGCCTCAGGAGGTAACTGACAATATAATAATTTTTCAGACCTTACATTGATAAATATATGTACCAGTATATTTCAAACCACTTGAAATGGAGAACAACCAATAACAATATACAATGTCGATAAAAAAAAAGATAACCTTCTCAAAAACTTTAAAAGTCACTTTACTATTTACTTCTTGGAACAACAGTCACTTGAAATTTTCTCAACACCCACCTGACTTTCTGACCTGATTTCATGCTTAAACGTTAATTTATGTATTTAGCTATATACAATTTTCGTGTTTTAGGAAACTGGACTGAGGCATTGAAGAGCGTTATTTTGCTGGCATATTGTTACCATGGATACGACCCAGAAACCTGGATTGCAGACTAATTGTTGAACAACAATTAAATTAACCAAAGATTATTTTACTTTTGTGATATTATGAACGTAAAAACGTTGATAAATGGCCATTTTCCTGTATTTCTTGTAATTCTTGTATTAATGTTGGTTCTGCATCTAGATTTTAGGATATCAGGTATGAGAGGTTTGATGGGGTAAGGGCGTGACATGATTTGGCTTTTCCTCAAAAACCACTGACCCTAAAATTTGATTATCAATGAAATTCTTGTCATCTCTAAACTAAAAACAATGTGATGACCACACAAACAATTCCACTATTACAGAATGAATAAATCAATAGCTATAGCATTCATTATGTGGCTTGTAAGTACTGTTGTATGCAGTCATTCCATTTTATATTTGATTACGATATAAGAATCTATAAGTGAAACGTCACTACCATGCAATAATATACGTTATAACATTCAGTGGAGGGTGACATCATAATTTATCAGACCCTAGTTAGGAAAACGTCACAACCATGCAATAATATACGTTATAACATTCAGTGGAGGGTGACATCGTAATTATCAGACCCTTGTTAGTGTTTATCCAATGAGCCGTACGCAAGTTGGATAAACACTCACAAGGGTCTGATAATTACGATGTCACCCGAACAAACTGAATGTTATAACGTATTTATCTTACCGCATGTCTCAAAATATCATTAAAAAAAAAACAAAGAAAAATTTTGACAGAAAACAGCTGATCGATCGACAAACTAGGACCATTAACTTGCGTCACGTGACATGGAATGATTGATGTGGATGCATGCTTTATTCATGTTGCGGGATATAAAACATTTATCAGATTTATCAACCCGTATGACAGTGTTTTTTTATATTTGTTAATGGTCACATGGACCAATCAGGGATCAACATTCTTACATGAGATAGGATAAAGAAGTCTTACATCCATAAAGACATATCACATCAAGAAGCTACAAGATAACAGGCTGTCAGGCAGGTGTTACTTGTTTTATACACTGGTATATCATTCTGCATTTTGAATCCAATATGAATCTATGATTAGAATATACATGCATGTCTATTCATGTCTTTGAAGGGCATTTAGAGGTGGAATAAATATGATTTTCTTGGTAACAACAGTGTGTGAGTTAAGCTTGTTATAGTAACCAGCCCAAAACTGTGATTTCGTTAATTTAAATGGGAAAAAATAAGAAAATTCTCTGAAAGTTACAAGCCCAGACCTGAAGTAATCAGGTTTCAGGCTGCTGTATGGGCTTTGTTTCATACACCGACAACAGCTTCTTTATCGTGAATACACACAACGTATATAGTGTCCTCACAGTTATGTATATTCTGTGTAAGTGTATCTTACCTTATATACCCCACATTCCACCTAATGAAGGAGTAGATATATAGTCCGAAACATTGTGTATGTTCACTATAAAAAAAAAAGGTTGTTACCAAGAAAATGATGTGTTCTTATTTCTTTTCATGGTTCTGCACGAATAAATCAATTTATCGATTTATTGATTATCTGTGGATTGTCAAACAGTAATCGATTATAAAGATATTTTTTGGTTAAAAATAATGAAATTTAATTTCTTCCAATTACATTACAAAATCAACTTTGATAAAGTTATAAACATATAGAACCTCATTTGCCTAAAAAAAAGTATATAATAAATAAAGAACATCATACTTGTGCATTTGGATCATTTGTATTGAACGAGAAGATCTCATAGAAGTGGAGGAAAAATGAGTTTCTAAGAATATCTTCAAGTTCAATACAAACGATCCAAATGCACAAGTATGATGTTCTTTATTTATTATATACTTTTTTTTAGGCAAATTGTTTTTAAAAAATCAGTTGATCAAATTTACTGGGAAGGCGTATCGCGCAATGATACAACAACGTTTTCTCGACCAGCTCCACTGACCTTACACACAGTATATTTTGAACTTCTGTTGGGGGTTAGATAGAGGTTGTGCACAGTCATCAAGGTAAAGAGATGCTAATTTTCAGGGTGTTGATATTGTAGGAGTAACAAACTGAGCAAGATAACCTGCTTCCGGTCATAGTTCCTCAAAGAAAACTCATCTGTTCGATCTGTCTTAGCGAATGTTAAAGGCGCTGTAGCACGATTTTCTTACTGAAATAAAGTGCTCTCATAAAAATATAAATAAGTGTTAACATTGGCTGAATCAATTTTAAGAGTTCTAAAGCGAATGTACATTGTTTGGTTAAGCCATGCGAGTCCATTTCCCCTCGAGAGGCCATTTTAATGAGATCCCTAAACACTTTTAAATATGGAACAATGATGGAATGGTCAACCATCCCTTTGTCTGAACTCTCAAATTCTTATGAGACATACAAATCTACCACTCACACCAAAGAGTTCCACACCACTGTCGCTTTTTACGTCGCACCATTTGCTTCGAATACGGATAACCGTTTTCTATGGATACGGCATATCGGGTTGTGTTATGAGATGTTTTACGCATTAACATACCAATATATTGTATAAACTTATTCTCAGGCTATAGCCCATCCCCAATTTTTGCCACATTTTCAGTGGTCATACATTACATAAATTTATAATATTATTCTAAGTTAAGTGTCAAAAACCTACATAAAACCTATTCTGACTGTCTGATGGTCCCCGTTATAAATTTGGGGTCTCTCCCATCTAAAAGTCCACCCAATGTTTTCAAGATGTTTGTTTGCCTGGCTTATACCCCGAGAGAATACAGTATGCAAAAAACGTGCTACAGTGCCTTTAAACAGGAGGTTACAGGATTGGGAAAGGTTCATGTTATGAGACACTTCCATAACTGTATGATGAACTCTTTGCCGCTACTCTCCAGCAATGCATGAAGTATCCAGGAACTCTCTATGGAGGTGCGCACTCTTCTCTGTGTACTCTCGGTGAAAAGATGAGCTAAAATCTTTTTGTGAAACGGCTTCCTTCATTACCATCTTTATGTAACACTGAATTTCAGAGTAGTACCACCCATGGCTGGCTAGTTCCAGCCGTTGCTTGCAGGTTTCACCGCAATGCATAGCCACGTGGCGTTGCGGGCTTTCTCCCTGCCGTAATACTAGCAGCCGCGATATAAGTGAAATACTCTTGAAAGCGGCGTTAAACCCTAACTCACCTCACCTCACCTCATTACCATATCTTTAACCAAGAATGATTATTTTAGACTCTTGAATATGTTCTGTATCATACACAGATATTTGTATCAGTGTTGACAATCATATGTATGAAGCTGGTATAATTGGGATCAATGTAAACAGATACGGTTGTGGAATGATCCCCAGGATAGTAGAAATGAGTTGTGTCTAATGTTGGGTCCTTGTATTTGTCTCATTTGTTACATTGACCATCATAATGTTGCTGACATGATTGTCACAATATACAAATACCCTTAAGTTGTAGATGATTAATTTATGGTACCTGTATTTATGTTTTAATGGCTGTACTTTGATTATTTGTTGATTTTTGTTATAATATATGTTGTTTCAAAAATAAAAGTATTGGAATGAAAGATTTTTCTTGTTGTATTAAAGTGGCATTCAATGCTGACCCATCCAGAAGGAAACTTCCCTCCATATGGCATAACTCGTCCCTGGCTAATTTAACCCTGCTGCACTTCCTGTACTTTCCTGTGTTAGTGAATCAGAACCCATTATGCAGTTCATGTGCTGTAAATTTTTGGACTGTTGAACTGTTCAAATAACAAAGAAATCCATGTATATTTTCTCTACGAAATTGTACATTGAAACATACGTGGATCCATGAATTTTCAAAGGTGAGGTTTCACACATTTAAAAGTGGTAGGGGAGTGGGGCTTCACCAAAGGGATTCATTAAATTTACATTAAATTTTTTCCAAAGGATGAGGTCGAAGCCCTTGAACCTCCTCTGGGTCCACCATAGTAGAAACATTGTTTCATGACTGTTAATGTACTACTGTATAGACCTGAGGCCTTTGGAATAACAGAATAAGTGTAAAAAGAAGTCTAATAGGGTTGATTAACAAAATACAGAATTTCTAAATTCTGGGACAGTATAAAACTAGTGAAGTGAACACAGTGTTATCTGAGCAGAGTTGAGTGTACAACATTCATGCAAAATGAAATTTAGACATTCAATTCAGAATGTAATATCTCAGGACAGTAAGTACTTAACAAATCTGATAGCCTCTGTGTATTAGATTGAATAAAAGATAATTCACAGGTTTTTCAGGCATCAGCATATCATTTTGATAAGTAATTTTTTTTTTTAAAGTATTTTCAAAGAATTAATATGGATTAAAAATTGCAACAAATGTCCTTTTCGCCTTGTCAGATTTTGAAATAATGTACCGAAGTAACATGTAAAGTTTGTACTTACAGTCTACCTGGTGAGTTTAAGCTGATAACATCGTTTGAAACATCACTGCAGGAGCAGGTAAGGGTTAAAGTGTTCCTGTACATTGCAGATGATGGAGCTGTCACTGGGTCGGGGAGTGTATGTGTTCCCGCTGCAGATTGCTCGTGCGCGGAACAAAGTCTCTTCCACGGCGTGCGCCAACTACCTGCTGAACTGTTTCTACACCACCGCGGAGATCCTCGGCTCCAACCTCACTGGCGTCAACAACAAGAAACTGCTGGACCCCCAGATTATCACTAGTATACTCGGTGAGTTGGGGGAGTTGAGTGAGTTGGGTTTAGTTGTTGAGTTATGATTTTGGAATTTGATTTGACAAGAATTAAACTGTTCGATTGCTGATCATCACTAATATACACATAGAGTTTCATTCCAAGTCAGTTGGGTCTTTGGTGAGTTGATTATGTTGGTTGTGTTTGGTATATTTGGTGAGTTTGGCACATTGGATGAGTAGAGTTTGTTGGAAGAGTAAGGTACTGTTGGGTAAACTTGACCATTTGCCTATACATGTACTTGGTTGATTTGGCTTGATGTTGAGTTGACTTCAACAAGAGAAAATTAAAGCAGATTGATGCATGAATACTCATTGTCGGTATACATATGTTTTTGTACATACCACAGTTAGTTCCATCCTGCTTAGTCAGGCTATTTGAATTCCCTGATCCAGCAATGTGACAGGTATCTTCTTTCTTGTGTGACTGGGGCGGGATAGCGCAGTGGTTAGCGCGTTCGGCTTCGGATCAAGAGGCCCGGGATTCGAATCCCGCCAGTACATACAGTAAGGTTTGGGTGCGATGCTACACTGAATTTCAGCGTAGTATCACCCATGGTTCGCTAGTTCCAGCCGATGCTCGCAGGTTTCATTGCAATACATAGCCACATGGCATTGCAGGCTTTCTCCCTGCCATAATACTAGATATAAGTGAAATACTCTTGAAAGCGGCATTAAACCCCAACTCAACTCACCTCACCTCACCTCTTGTATGACTGAAGGCTGGTTATTCATCGCTATATATAGAATGTATTTTAGTGGCCAATGAAATGTGATTTGTCATTTGTCTTCTCTTCCGAGCCATGCCACTATTGCTAGATTTAAAGTCTTAAAGATCAGAGATAAGATGCCAAGTTCAACTTCTCCTTTTGGTGCTTACAGAATTCACCACCCACAACTTCCCAGGCGCTGATGTCGCCATGTTGAAGAGGGCGCTCCGAAACAAGATAACGGCGGCCGAGTGTCGTGTGAAGAAGAAAGCCATGGCACAGATGATGTGACAGAAGAGATGAACAAGCTTCAGTTGACCAGTCTGTACGATGGTTGAATTAACATCAACCACATGTATGATGGTTGAACATCAACCACATGTATGATGGTTGAACATCAACCACATGTATGAAATGTCACTGTTTCTAGA
Organism: Gibbula magus; assembly: GCA_936450465.1. Lineage (NCBI taxonomy): Eukaryota > Metazoa > Mollusca > Gastropoda > Trochida > Trochidae > Gibbula > Gibbula magus. The sequence continues at coordinate 60,489,538 of OW388303.1, forward strand.
AGTCATCTTGGATCCTTAAGCCCTGTAATTTGTCCTGATGTCAACTGACAATATCCATTGCCAAAGAGACTAAAATTGTCCAAATGAGCTCTTGACAGCTGTTCCTTAGGAAACATTATTGACTTTTAGTTTGACAGTCTATAAGATTTTCTTTGTTTGAATGTTCATTTTATCATCAATTTGTCATTTATGTATCATTGACTCACCACATGGTGACTAAACAAGTGAAAACCAAATATAAATATTTTTATGTGCAAGAAACCAAAGCAATATTTTGAATTGTATGTATGTTGTGTATATGCTTTATCCAGATGATATCTTGGTTGCACCCAATGTCCATAGAGTTCTTACAAGAGGAAGTACAGGGAAAATTGTCAAAAATGACAGCTGCTAAAGGGCGGGGAGGACATGCTTATCATTTTCACAAACACTGTAATGTCGCTAATTTCAGTGATTACTTCACATTTTCTTACTATTTCCATGAACAACTTGTGTCATCACGTCACAGATTTTCAACGATTCATTCCCATTCACAAGAAAACATTTCAATTTCATTTTGTTTCTCCGAGTCTCATCCTACTCCATCAGGGTATTTCATCCGCAAGACTGCTTCCAACCCCTGATTGTCAAAGTAGCTTTTGCTGAAGATTGTTTACTTACCGCTATAGGGAGCAAGTATTTTTTCTGCCAATGAAATGCCATGATTTGAAATTCGAAGTACGCTGATTGGTCTTTTCATCCAAGCACTGCATGCCAATATTGCTCAAATTCAAGTCATTTTATTGACTGGTTATTTATAGCATGATTATGCTTATACCATCAGGGGTTTGAAATAGCCTTGACTATACTAGTTAGTATGCTGATGGTGCAGTATATCTAGATAACACATTTTGAGTAATTCAATGGTTTTCATCATTCCTAACAGACACATCTTCTGTTCTAGGCTGTACCACTGGTCACCATTTCATTGTTTTAAAACACAATATTTTAACTTATTGAGATTGTTTGCAACCCTGATATTATTGTAAATGTTGTTCAATTGATCAGCTAATTGTTGTGGTATTGGCTGTTATGTTGTGAAATATGCTACTGTTTTGTTCAATATTTTATGTATTATCCAACATTTGACGGCAGAATCAGTTTTGTTAACCGTTGTCTTTTATAATACTGTAATCAATCAAATAATTGTTGAACTCAGATCCAATCAAATGGTGCACCTTTGAGGAGATGCTAATGAAGAATGATTTGAAGTGTGATTGACAATAAATTTAATCATATGTAATAGACAACAACTCCCCGATATTAAAACTACAAGTGCTTGTCATTCGGTCTAAAAAAGGTGTGGTAGGGATAGAAGCATACAGATTGATTTAAGGATGCAGTAACAGAATCAACAGAAGTTGATTACAATCATACAGAGAAGAATTTCATCATCAACATATGAAGTTGTCAACAGAAGGAGCAGAGTTTTGTATAACATATTTCAGGTGTTAGATGAAGAGGATAAAACCCCAACACAAGTCAATACAAAATTCTGCTCCTGCATCGGATAACTCTTTCTGTTGAAAACAGATTATCTCTTTAACTGCCCAATAAAAATATATTTGGATCAACTGATGTATTGAAGTTGATGTATGACACTGTCAATGGACTCGGTTTAGAGTTCCGGTGGGGGCGGGTTAGCGCAGTGATTAGCGCGTTCGGCTTTGGATCAAGAGGTCCGGGGTTCAAATCCCGCCAGGGGCACGACAACTGCAGTAGAGAACTGTTCTACACTCAGTAAGGTTTGGGTGCAATGCTACACTGAATTTCAGCACAGTACCACCCATGGTTCGCTAGTTCCAGCCGATGCTCGCAGGTTTCACCGCAATACATATCCACATGGCGTTGCGGGCTTTCTCCCTGCCATTATACTAGCAGCCGCGATATAAGTGAAATACTCTTGAAAGTGTCGTTAAACTCCAACTCACTCACTCACTAGAGTTCCGGTGATTGAGTAAGTATTCTATGTGTTTTGGATGGGAGTCCCTGTTTGGGTGGTGGTGCTAGTAACATTGATAGCAGTATGTGTAGGTAGACATTGGTTCAACTCTTTATGATAAATAGTACAGTGGTCCCTCACTATACTGCCCTTCAATGTACCGCAGACTGGGCTGATACGAGGGTAAGCCGTGACCTCTAATGACAAAGAGAAATTCCCCAGATTTCACCAGAAAGCTTTATCTATTTGAAAAAAGTGATATTATAAGTTATAACATTCAGTGGAGGGTGACTTCGTAATTTATCAGACCCGCATTAGTGTTTATCCAACGGGTCTGATAAATTACGATGTCACCCGAACAAACTGAATGTTATAACATATTTATCTTACCTCATGTCTCAAAATATCATTTAAAAAAACAAAGAAAAATTTTGACAGGAAACAGCTGATCAATACAAACTATGACCTTTAAGTTGTGTCACGTGACATGAAATGATTGACGTGGGTGCATGCTTTATTCATGTTGCGGGATATAAAACATTTATCACCCTCGGGAAGATTTATCAACCCTTATGACGTGTTTATTGATATTTGTTAATGGTCACGTGGACCAATAAGGGATCGACATTCTTACATGAGGTAGGATAATGTTTCACAGCTGTGATTGTGTCAGTATTTTCCCCCAATACTCACTCACACACTCTACCCCGATTCTCTGTAACGTGAGGTTCAGTATTTGGGGGACCACTGCAGTATGTTGTGGATCTTTTGAACTATTTTAAGAATTGGATATTTTGTTCATGTAGGCTTTAACATTGATAGTGCTTGTAGTTTTATGTGTAGTTCTCCAGTTTACTTATGTATAGTTCTTTGGTTTAATTGCATTGTTCTTTGATATATGATACATCTCTCTTACCATGACTGGTTGAAGATGTCTTAATGAATTCAGTATACATACAAAACAAGTTATGACCTGGTGTCATGTTGAAGTTTATCTCAAATGTCACAGATTTGGATGTACGTATTTCATTCTTGTTTTAACATAAATCTGAAACAAAATTCTCATTTTTCGAAACCTCCACTCAGTGTTTATAAAATTGATACAGTTTTATATTAGAGTATTTCTTGCTTGTTTGTATTGTTATTTTGTCCAATGATAAATTGTATACATTTCATTACCCGGTAGTTATTGTATATTGTATAGCTCTGTTGCTTTGTTATTGTAATCGGTGAATGTCCCAAACTATGATTTTTCAAAACGTCAAAAAGGTTACCTACGCAGATAAAAATAACTACGTTACGGGCTGTGACGGCCTTACTTCATACGCTGTTGTAATGTTGCAATGATAGGCTTATATTATGTGTTAAAGATCTTTATTGCCGTTCAAACTATCCTTTATAATACAGATAGATCAGTACACAAAGGCAATGATATTTCAAAGGTTGCCTCTAGGGTTTGATGTATAAATAACTTGTAAAGACGTTGATGATAAATGTTACAATTCTTAACTCTTATATATAATCAACTTCCGTCACAAGTCATAACTCAAGCCAGTCTCCATCATTGATTAACTTAAAGGGGCAGTAGCACGATTTTTCGCTCAAAGAAGTCGATGAAATGTATTTGAAAAATAATGTAACCAATAGTAAAACACCCTTCTCTCGGAAAATCAAGTTTAAAATGAGTGTACATGGTTCGGTAAAGCCATGGGAATCGTTTTTGTAATTGGAAATAACAAAATGTGTTCACATTAAAATGGCAGCATTGCAATTTTTGCTACATACGCAACACTTATTACCACTACGGATAACAAGTTTGTGTAATAAGATGTTTTACCCTCTTAAGTTAATATAAATGACATAAACTATCTTTATAAATGGGAAATTTAAAAAAAAAAAAATTTGAAGAAAAAAACGTGCTACTGCCCCATTAAGCCTTGCTTCATTTTGTGACCTTTTCCATGCTAGCATAGCAGCATGCTGAACATGAAGTTCGTAGTGCGTGCTACCACATGCTGCTACACTAACAAAGAACATTTAAGAAAATGCAGCAAGGTTTAAATTCGCCTGTAATGAAGACTGGTGTAGATTATGACTTGCAGGGAATTTGATATATAATTTGCAACACCCAAGATCAAATGATGTTTCTTTATAATTATGAATGACTTGTTTGATTGTTTCATTACCTGCCAAAAGTTTATGTCTCTTTACAAATGAAAGGCCAGTACCCTGTTGTCACTTTGAAATCTTATATTGTTATATGAGGGCATTAAGTGGAAACTATATAATCAAGTTGGCTAATGTTAAAGGTTGTTTTTATACCCTCCCAATTAAATTGGGAGAAGATCATATTCAAAATATGGACCATTTCTAGTTGTTGTTGATACTTACAAAGTATCTTTTAAGGTTATATACAAACCATGTTTTTGTACACAGATTTAAATGAAGATATGAGGGTGAATGAAAGTTATTTAGTGTTTTAGGGATACATCACATATATTCTCATCGAGAGATATGTTCACAGTGGCTCAACAAGGCATGGAAGAAGTGGTAAATATTACACTGAGAAGTCAAATATTAGACTGAAAACTCACCACTGCAAGATGTCATGTTTTCCTCTAAATCGCGTCATTGCACTGTTGCACTGTCACCCAGTGAAAACTAAAGATGTCCTGTTGATTATCTGGTGATGTCATGCCTTTGTATTCCAAGCCCATAGCAACTAGGGAGAAAATATTTTTTTTGCTCTCTATTCCAAAGTGTTTTTCAACCTGAAAGACATTGCAAATAAGTTTGTGAGAGAAAATTCTGATAATGTACCGGTACTTAACGTTTGCATATAAGTTACAAGTATCCTGTCTGACGTATCTAAATAGACAATGACAATAAACACAACTGGCTCTATAGTGAAGTGAAGAAAATTCTGATAGTGCAAGTGGATGTTTGAGTACAACGCATACTGCAAGTATACAAGTACAAGTATTGCAATGTTTACCCAGCATACCTTTAGAGTATGAGTAAGTTTAGGTACGAAGCCCCCCCCCCCCCCCCCCCCCCCGCCCCCCACTGAGCTTACAAATTCCAAATTCCAGCCCCCCTCTCCAACTCCCGAAATTGGTGCTACGGGCCTGTATTCTATCAGTGCAACGAACCTGCTATCAATTCACAGCAGTGAGAACATGTTATTTTCAGTGAGTCAGTAAAGTCAACATGTTCTCACAACTCAACAGTTTGGATGTAATATAACAATGGTCTGACATTACAACGTTCTCTAATGATGTCACCGTATTATGTTTGGTCTTCTAGGCAGTTGCTCAACATGAAAATGACTCTTGTTCGTTTATTTACAAGGATTTCATCATATATGAGTTGAACATCTGTCTATTCTTTACATTATTTCATCTTTAAATTCTGTCAGTATTATGGTTATATTCCAAAGAGGAGTCTTTCTGCAATTGATGTTTTGTCTATGTATGACACGATCTATTGATTGACTTTTAAAGAAACGAAATATTATCAGAATGTACCAAAGATGACAGCTGGATCAAAGATTAACAAAGATTGTTTAATGTTTGGATCAATCACATTAATGTCATGTCAAAGATATATGAGGTATATTTTAAAATGGAAAAAGAAATGTTGCTACGCATACAATAAATGATAAGTTGATGCCTAAGAAACATTTTTATTTAGCCTTAAGGTGTTGTTGCAAGAGAAATGCTTTTGAAGTGTTGGCTTTGTTTTGCTTGTTGTTGGCAATGATCTGTTCAGAAAAGTAGTTTCACTTTTTTAAAATACTTGAGTCAGTATCCTTTCATGTTTACTTTCGTTACTTGCCTCATTAACCTTCCTACATGTTTTATTTTGAATTTGCTTTCACTTGAGTCTTTAAGATTCTGATAAATATATAATTTGAAAAAAATCTGAATAAGAACTAATATCCTGTTTATTTTCTTCTGTATCTCATATGTTGGGGTTATGTTTAACTATTTGTATACCTAGGTTTTTTGTACTTCAGTAAAGGTTTACGATTTATTCCGTTATGTTGAGATTGTCTCGATCTTTTGTCTCATTATACTGAATCTGTTATGTTTCATGTTTAGCTACTAGAAGAGTCATCTGCTTTTGTATGCTTCTATATATGCATCTGCTTCAGAGATAAGCAATAAAAAATATTTTGAAAATAATGAGTTTTGTCTTGAATACGAAGAATTCCCTTAGAATTTATTTTGTCTTCTTCACAAATGACATACAGTTACACACATAATTTTTTTGTCATCAATATTTTATCATTCAAGTTTGATAAATGATTCACAAATCTTTTGAAGCATCGTGGATTTTCAATATGATTATCAGTAGACCTGTGTGTATAAATCTCTCCAAGAACAAAATGATTGCAGTCAGATGGCTGTGTACCTGGGGCACAGTGGTTACCACATCCAGCTTTGATGAAGAGGTCTGGGGTTTGAATCCCACCTCCCACACTGTAGAATTGTGTGTGCATTAAGGTTTAGGAGGAATGCTAAAATTTAGTGCAGAACTACAACTGGTTCAGATGTTCACCAGTACCAGCTAACCTTTACCAAAGTGTATAGAATAGCACATGTTATATTGCGGGATTTCTCCCTGCGATAATACTAGTGGGTGTAACAACATTATTGATGAAGTAAACTTGAGAGCAGTGTTTAACCCGAAATCCTTCACCTTACGTCTACAAAATGCAATCTGATACCCACTTTAATTAATCTATTATACAGGTCAGTGTCACTTTTAAAAAAACAAGGAACAGAGTTAGCTATATCCCCTATCCATATAACTTAGATATTTAAATATTAAATCAATCAAATCCTGAGGACCTACAGAGCCCATGGCTCTATTTTGTTGAAAATTAATATAGAGTATTTCAATCATAGGTACCGGGTATTACATTCACCCTACTCAAGAATACTGTTCTACCTCAGATGCCAGACACAAAATATAGTTTCAGCCGATGCTCGCTGGTTTCACCGCAATGCATAGCCACATGGCGTTGCGGGCTTTCTCCATGCCATAATACTAGCAGCCGCGATATAAGTGAAATACTCTTGACAGCGGCGTTAAACCCCAACTCACCTCACCTCACAAAACATATAGAGAGGATATTATATTTGTGTCTATGCCATTCTGTTTGCTACATAATACATATTTGACAAAGTGACATTTTGCCCTAGGCCATCATATGACAAATATGAAGAAGATACGATACGGTGGGTCCTGCCCAGGGATGCAGATTCAATGGACTCCTGCCATAGGATCCCAAATTGAAACGTGGATCAGTTGATGAATTTTACAAAGCATATTTGAGCCAGACAACCAGTTTAACCATTTCCCGGTCCTATGGCAGGATTCACTGTGTCATACCTTCTTTTAAAACATAAAATTATAAAGATAGATAGGTATACTTAAATATATATATATATGTGGCAGTGTGAGATGAAAGTGTTCCTTCTGGCTTCGGCTAGTGGGATGTCCCTTTAGCTCAACTGGTAGAGCGCAGGACTGTCACCCGGAGGTCCTGGGTTCGATTCCCACTGGAGGTGATCTCACAATCACTTCTTTTACATATATATATTATTAGGGTCTGAGGCCTAGGTGGTCTGCATCCCAGGGGGCGGCGGGGTAGCGCAGTGTTTAGGGCATTCAGCTTCGGATCAAGAGGTTCGGGGTTCGAATCTTGCCAGGGGCTCGGCAACTTTGTCTGCTGTAGAGAACTGTTCTACATGCAGTAAGGTTAGGTTGCAACGCTACACTGAATTTCAGCGCAGTACCACCCTTGATTCGCTAGTTCTAGCCGATGCTCGCAGGTTTCACCACAATGCATAGCCACCTTGGTGTTGTGGGCTTTCTCCCTGCAATTATACTAGCAGTGAAATACTCTTGAAAACGGCATTAAACCCAAACTCACCAGTACCTCACCTTCTGCATCCTAAGTTTTATTGAGCTTAGCATTATGTTTTCATGTTCTGGACGTGAAATTGTAAGTTGTATTTCTTTTGACACAACCAAAGAAAAAAACTAAAAAGGTTGTTAAGCTCAATAGGCACATCTACACATAATGAATGTTTAATTTAGCTAAACTGCATGATTTTCAATTTTGGGTCTGGAAATAAAGTTCTAAGATTCGTTCCCATGGAAACTATCAAAATTGCAAAGAAGCTGAAAATCCCAAAATGCACATCTACACATACTGAGTGATACCAGGGGAAAATGTTATATCTGTAGCTACAGCTAGCTTGATACATGCACAAACCTTCATTAAAATACAACCAACAATTGTTATATGCCACAAACTAAGAATGTGGACACACACATACAGCCTGATGGAAAGACAGAGATCATATCTGCCAACTTTGTTAATTGTGGCGGTCAATCTAAATAAATTTAAATCAACATTTTAAAAAAAATAGTAGGTCATACAATGTTGTTGACATAATATATAGAACAGTCTATCCGAATTTATTGAGATTATTAATGGCAACATAATTACAATCAAGTTAAAACTAGATGTAATATTATATGCCCAATAAATCTGTCATTACAGACTTATGGAACGTTTAACATTACATTTAGTTTCAACTTTTCTATTTAATTGTTGTTTTCAAACAGAGACAGTTTTTATTTCAGTATATAAGGCCATGGTCCATATTACATTATTTTGCTGTGTGAGGCGAGCTAGCAATCCAATAAAAGGCTTACAGATTGAAAGAAGCATTCGTAAAATAATATATTAAAGGTTTCAACTATCTATCTATTATGATACATTTTCTTTTAAAGATAACATATATTCATATCCAGACTATTAACTGCATATTTATAATATTACAATCATTCATTAGAAATTTAGCAATATACTTATCAAAAGATATACATCATTGGATGACATTATTCTAAAAAATTAAATTGATTCTTTTTGATATATATATTGAAATAACAATCATTAGAATGAATTGATTTTGAAATTTTTACATTTAATTACTCATTCACAATCCTGGTTCGCATGCCAGTTGTACTTTTGTAACAACCTTCCCGGTTAAAATCGATCCGGGCTACTAACTTTTTTGATTTCTGTGAACAGGAGAGTTCCGTCAGTGATAATGGCGGAACCTTGAAGCTTGAAATATACCGGCGTGTTAAATCCGAATATATCTGCGCCATCAAGCCGTAGTTTGATCTGATTGAGCCACAGGATTATCTGTAGAGTTTAAATTTCAAATTAAAACATGTATGGTCAAGATGAAGGTAAACCAAGATCCTCAATTCAAAGTCTTTAAATTATTGTTTACACTTTTGCGTTTGTTTTGATTATCAAAACCGCTGACACAAAGAAAATATAAACAAATGTTTGCAGAATATTTAACAGCGATCGCATCGATTATCTTATAAGTTAATTGTTTTTTTAAAGACCCACCTGTTACATTATTATTTGTGAAAATACGTAAACTATTAGAATAACCTAAATGATTGCTGATAAAATTTTAAAACTTCAGAAAAGTGATGAATGAGAAGACAGGGAACATAATAGTTTATTTTAGAAAATGATGAGAGCAATTCTATGGCCTAGTGTCATTAAATGTAACTGTTTCTCATTATTATTGTCAATTATGTTTAAATTAGTCAAACCATGTCAGTTTAATAGTTGATAATATTCATGGTTCCCCAGATGAAAAATCCAGCATATTTGATAGAGTGAAAATGTGCGTAAATTTTGTGGCTCGTCAGTTATAAATCATTAACCAACTTAAAGGGATGGTTTTGTCGCCATATTGGAATTTTTTGCGTTACATAATAATAATAATAATAATAATGATAATTTTAACGCCTAATATCCAACGCAATGCTGTTCAGTGGCGGTACATTATTACCCTGAAGGAATTGTACTTTCGGTGCCGCTACTAAGTGCTCCGAGCGACCATATAGGTCCGTACTTCCCATGTTCAGGAATGAAATGAAAACACGCTATATTGGACCTTATTTTGCAACTTTTAAAGACAAACACTTATAAAGTATTCACAGAGGAATAAATAACATGTCATAAAACTAATAAATACTTTGCTGTTGTGCTGTAGCAAAGTTTTCCTCACTCGCTGCGCCAATGAAAGGCTTCAATTTCAACAAATGTATTCTTGCGTTTATCAAGTTGTGAAATATAAATTCACCAAAATATTACCTTCATTACTATCTTTCAATTTGTCTTTTAATCATGTATTAATAACATATACACAGAGGAATATCCTCTCAAATTTCATTTCCACAAAAAATACCCCGATAGAACCCTCCTTTTAATCATCTTTTAAAAGAATATTTCCTTGCTTAAATTGTTATCAAGACATTTCACATAGCAAAACAAACATAGAACACCTATGGTATGGTTCAGTAGGACAGATTTTAAAAAACTGTTATAATATACAAATGATTTAGTAAAGGCCCTATTTCCGCAATTGAGTTTTGTTGATTATCAGATTTCTTAATTTTAAACATTTATCTATCATACAATATGCTTCGATGATTGATTGCAAACACTAAAAATCCAACTGATCTAAAACATTATTCTGTTACAGAAATGTTTGATGATGGAGAGGAGGGGGATGAAATCACCCCAGATCTCTGGCAGGAAGCCTGTTGGATTGTCATCAGCTCCTACTTTGATGAGAAGGGTCTTGTACGTCAGCAACTCGACTCCTTCGATGAGTTTATTCAGATGTCCGTCCAGAGAATCGTAGAAGATGGCCCGCCGATCGATCTACAGGCTGAAGCTCAACACACATCAGGAACAGTAGAGACACCAGTGAGTTGGCAGTCTATCATTTCAGAATATATTTTCGACCTAAAAGAATGACAGTAATGTCTGTTCTTGAAATGAATTGAGTGTAACATTTGTTTTATATAAAGGTTTCAATATCATGAAGATGCATTAAAACATAAATATTTTCTAAAGATGACCAACACTGCAGCTAAGTTTTGAGGTATTCTGTCTTGCATTGTAGCCATAAACAACCTGATTTAGATACAATAGGTTTTGAGGGGTAAGATTTGAGGTGTTCCCTTGTAAACATTTGAAAGAGGAATTTATTAAGTGAATCATTTCAACCCTAATTTTCCCACAGCCACGTTACCTGCTGAAGTTCGAGCAGATCTATCTGTCTAAACCCACACACTGGGAGAAAGATGGAGCACCCAGTCCTATGATGCCTAACGAGGCTCGACTGAGGAATCTTACGTAGGTATCTTTTACTGAAAGAATCGGTGTTGTCTGTTGATACTTTGAACTTGAAGAAAAGAAATAATCATTCACTTAAGCACAACAAATGTGATTAGTTTGTGATGTCTGTAAATATTTTAGTTTCATAGTTATCCAAAATAACTGTAAGTGATAAATTGCCTGCTTTGCATGTTCCACTAATGTTTGAATTCAAATTTAGCCGTGTCATTTCACTGTCATGTTATTTGATTTCATCAGGGTCATCAAGATGACAAATCTAAGTCTTAACCTATTTTCAATAGAGACATTTGGCTAGTGCTCTTATACCGCTTTCGAAGTGTCGCTATTACAAAATAGAGATGCTGATCATCCTTGGATTTTTGTTCTCATTTTCTCACAGGTCTAGAATGCCTCTCACATACATGTGCAGTCCTCTCCTCTTTACAGTCTCTCTAATAATATTACAGGTACTCAGCTCCACTATACGTGGATATTACAAAAACTGTGATAAAGGAGGGGGAGGAGTCGGTGGAGACACTGCATCAGAAGACGTACATCGGCAAGATCCCCATCATGTTGAGGTCCTTCTACTGCCTCCTCAGTGGACTCACTGATCGTGATTTGACAGAGTTGAACGAGTGTCCATTGGACCCAGGTGGATACTTCATCATCAACGGCTCCGAGAAGGTGCTCATCGCTCAGGAGAAGATGGCCACCAACACAGGTGGGTGCATTGTGCTTTCGAGGGATTGTGGGATTTATAAAGAGGACTGGATTCTGATAAGATGCTTGAAGGGAGCTGGGCAGTGGTTTTATGAAATAGGGGTTACATGACTTGTTTGATTGGCATTCTAGAAGTTGATGTTATGAAGAATACAGACGATTTTATGGAAATACAACTTCTTTATTCTTTGAAGGCGACGTTTCGACATAGGTTCTAACCATTTGCTTGACAACGACATTAGAACCTATGTCAAAACGTCGCCTTCAAAGAATAAAGAAATTGTATATCAATAAAATTGTCTCTATTCTAGGGGTTACATGAATAAGCATGGCTCTGGTATACACAATTACTTGGTTAAACAACTCTGAAATCTGTGGGGATGTTATTTAAATGGATTGGGATATGTGTAGTGTAAGAGGTTTTTGAAAAATCGGCTTTGTCTTCAATTTGGTGCCTTTGAATGTTATTGGGATGTAAGGTCAGAGAACTTTGTACTCGTATCATTCATTGGCATAATGATGTTAAAGTGTCTACTGAATTGATAGTTTTATTAATAAACAAGAGTAGTTTACTCAAAAGCATGAAGATGTTGTAATTTGAGATAATTATTGAAAAGTATACTCACGATTTGAATTGTTTGCTTCAGTGTACGTGTTTCAACAGAAGGATTCTAAATACGCCTTCAAGACGGAATTGCGGTCGTGTCTGGAGCACTCGTCGCGTCCTACCAGTACCCTGTGGGTCAACATGATGGCCAGAGGAGGCTCTGTATGTTACTATGAGAACATACACATTTTTCTGCTAAATTAATGAGTGTCAACTTATTCTGTACAACAACTTTACAGGAATCATAATATAGGAATCTTTAACAGAAGGAATAGTTGAAGAGATGCATAGGCTATCCCAACTTCCAAACGCAAGGCATAACTCTTGCCAGTCTGCATTACTGGCTGGTTTAACCCTTGCGGTATTTCCCTCGCTTTGTTGTCCCTAGATAGTGAATCGCTGCACCAGAAATGCAAAGCGAGCTTGGATTTCTAAACACAGATTTTTTAAGGAAATATTGCAAGGCCTAAATCAGCCAGTAATGGAGACTGGCAAGAGTTATGCCTTGCATTGGGATGTTGAGGCTATCCCAAAATAGTTAAATACCTACTGCCAAAGGGCAAATGCTTACATAATCTTTTGAGAGACTAAAGTGTTTATAGTTTATTAATTGCTTTATAAATGTTTAAATCTGTGTCAATGATGAAACATCAGAGCCTATTTTGTCTGATTTCTGACGATGAATGATAGGACTGAGACACAATGTCGTCAAGGTAGCGTAGCAATACCGTAATACTGATCACCTGGGATAAAAATTACAAATATAGAATGTGATTTCAAAGTTTGTATTTTGCTTCAGGGAGCCAAGAAGAGTGCAATTGGACAAAGAATCGTGTCCATCTTGCCCTACATTAAACAGGAGATTCCAATTATCATCGTATTCCGAGCCCTGGGGTTTGTGTCTGACCGAGATATCCTCGAGCACATTATCTACGACTTCGACGACCCAGAGATGATGGAGATGGTCAGTTGGATTTATAAAAACTTCCAATCTAACTGGGGGGACTTGATTTGCCAGCCGGGCTATCGCCCGGGTCGCCCGCAACCCGGTTGTGAAGCGGCGACGCACTTGATTCAGGCTGGCGGGTGTTCAATATCGCCCGCCGGGGTAGCCCGGTTGACCCGGTTTCAAATGAGCGGGCTATCGCGGGCGATAATGGCGGCATACGGACAAAACTTGTTTTTGCAAATTTGAAAATATCGTATATCTTTCCATCTAAACATTTACAATACAATTATATATAAGAGTACTGAAGGGAAAGACTAATGTAGCAAACTGTTCTAGCAGAATTAATAATATTGTTAATTGTTGTCGAGATATCGTTGTCATTGTCGCAAACACTTTAGAAAAGTTCGATCATTAGTTGCAGGGCAACTAAGTTGGCTCTGATGGTTGCCATAACAATAACCCGAATCAACTTGATTTGGTTCGTCTGCTCGGATCACCCGGATAGCCCGGTCACGTGACCGGGCTATGGCGGGCTATGCCCGGGATAGTGCAAATCAAGTGCCCCCTAAGTGTGAATGATAAAATGTTTCTTCTTCTGGATACATGATTTTGTGTCATTCTGTTCATCTGTTTTCATCAGTGCTGAAACTTTTCTGAAATCTAAACCTTTCAAATAGGATATACACAGTGTCAATGTTTAATGGGAATTTTCCAATAAAATTTATAATATATGATCATATTTGTCAATTAGTTATTGGTGTAGATGAGACGTCCACCCAGTGAAGTAAACTTGTGTTTGAATTGTTGTGTATATTCACAATAAAAGGTTGTTACCCAGAAATCTTGCTTTTCTTAGATAAATGTGTGCCGTTATGTATTTGTTCTAGTTATCCGTGTACAAATATTTGTGTTTACTACATTCAGGTCAAGCCGTCCTTGGACGAGGCTTTCGTCATCCAGGAGCAGAATGTAGCTCTCAACTTCATCGGAGCGAGAGGTGCACGACCTGGTGTCACGAAAGAAAAGAGAATCAAATACGCAAGAGAAATCTTACAGAAAGAGATGTTGCCTCACGTTGGCGTCAGCGAGTTCTGTGAGACAAAGAAGGCATATTTCTTAGGGTGAATGTTTTTGCAATACCATTTCAACTCCAAATAAATCTAAATAACACAAACATATAAAATTCTGGATTTGATAATTGTTTACAAAATCAAAGGTTGATTTTCATTTCAAGGCATTTTTCTAAGGTCATAGATTTTCCTAATGATATTGAAGGGACCATACTTTAATACTGTAACTTTTTCAATATATAGCATTGTTTCTTCCAATAGATAACATGATAGGTGTTGGTGATACGATGTCAATTTTATAAATATTGACAGATGATAAGACATTTGATAAAATACATAAAATACATAAAATCTCCCTTCTAAATAACAATCTAAAAGTATATATGAGTCCTATTGTAACCCAGGGAGGTGGCTGGGTGTCTGTTCGCTCCGGCTGCAGCCTGCATGCGCAGTAAAACACTCGTCTGTTGGCTCAGCACTCGTCTCTGTCTGTGGCCTGTGACGAGTTAATTATTACTCCTATATACCCATATTATCTGACTTCAGGTACATGGTTCATCGATTGCTAATGGCTGCCTTGGGTAGACGTGAAGTGGACGACAGAGATCACTATGGCAACAAGAGACTGGATCTTGCCGGTCCTCTGCTTGCTTTCCTCTTCAGAGGGTGAGTGTTTGTGTAGATAATCTAAAATTTTCCAAATTGCTTTAAAAAAAATTATCCCTAAAAAGTAAGCCGTAGATTTTGGAAGCTCTCCTTGTACTCTTGATTGCCTTAGTTTGACATAAATCTTGACATCATCAATTGCAGAATGTTCCGTAACTTGATGAAGGAGGTGAGAATGTTTGCCCAGAAGTACATCGACCGTGGCAAGGACTTCAATATGGAACTGGCCATCAAGACTAGAATCATCACTGACGGACTCAAGTACTCTCTCGCCACAGGAAACTGGGGAGACCAGAAGAAAGCTTCACAAGCCAGGGCTGGTGTGTCTCAGGTGTTGAACAGACTCACATTCGCCTCCACGCTGTCTCATCTACGTCGTCTCAACTCTCCGATTGGACGAGACGGTAAATTGGCTCGACCTCGACAGCTTCACAATACCCTGTGGGGCATGATCTGTCCTGCTGAGACTCCAGAGGTGAGTAGAGACTTGTGTTTTATTCTTCTAAATGTTACACAGTTTATCTGTCTCCTAGGCTCTGTAGATATACTAGTATTGTGGTAGATAGGGGCAGTTCAAAAAGTGCAAATTAATGATTGCCAGAGCTTTGGTACAGCTTTTGTGTGAGACCCTGTGTCGAGCTCTTGAAGTGCGTGCCATATCACACATCCCATGATACATGCAAGTGCTTGTTTAGTGAGGCACATTTTCTTGATTGTATCATCAGTGTCTAGTGCATGGCAACATGTTTCCCTGTGTGTATATCCCACGTTACAAGATGCTGCAGGATCACTTACTAAACCTAAAGAGAATCACTTTGTTACTGTTACAAGTTCAACGTTGCATGTGAATCTGTATGTCTAACTGATGACATGAATACCGACATCTCCCATCTCTTGTTACAGGGCGGTGCTGTTGGTCTGGTGAAGAACCTGGCGCTGATGGCGTACATCTCCGTGGGGTCGCAGCCGTCGCCCATCCTGGAGTTCTTGGAGGAGTGGAGCATGGAGAACCTGGAGGAGGTGGCACCCTCTGCCATACAGGAGTGAGTCAGAGTCGTCTAGTCTATACTCTAGTGTTGTAACAGACTCGTAGGGTGAAGAAATTAAATCTGTTAGTTTTACTACGTCACATTATAATCAGTGTTTCTGATATGTAGGACAATTTGACAGACAAACATTTCTTGCGTCAGCTGAGCAATTATTGATGGCAAATAAATCTTGATTAGATGTAGATTATGGGTATGCAAGTTACCAATTAGGAAAACAGTTTGAAAGATGAGTGAACAAATGAACCAGCCCCCTAGAGAATTGCAGCAAAACAACTACACTCACCTTCTTCTTATATGGGTATGGGGTAATGTTAATAACCCGTACAAATGTACAGAACATTAGGAAATAAGAGTCGTAAATGTTTCATTTATCTTGAAGTACCTGTAAGTTGTGATGTTACAGTGCTACCAAGATTTTTGTGAACGGATGTTGGGTTGGAATCCATCGAGACCCCGACCAGCTGATGTCGACCCTGGTCAAACTGAGACGTGAGATGGACATCATTGTGTCGGAGGTGAGAACTGCTCAGTGAGAAGCTGCTTAAAGGGAGGCTTCTATCAGGGTATTTTTTGTGGTAGCTAAATTTGAGGGGACATTCATGTTTATACATGTTATTAATACATGATTTAAACATCCAGGTTAATCCAGTTGAAACAGTACAAGCCATTTCCCCAACAAGAATTATTATTCTTAATGCCTTGTGGTTGAACAAATAGTAAGGAGAGGGTATCCTAATTTAAATAACTTGTTCCCAATCTGTTTCATTATGATATGTTTTAACCAACCAAAAAATTCAACAATTAATGAGTAATCCCGAATTTTAGAGCACTAAATGCAAGTACTTTGCAGCAATACATCAGTTCTTTACTTTCTGTTTTTCTCTAATGAATGTTATTTATTATGACATAAAATATTTTTCTTGGAATCAGGTATCCATGATCCGGGACTTCCATGACCGAGAGATCCGTATCTACACAGACGCCGGCCGTATCTGTCGTCCGCTGCTCATTGTAGAAAAACAGAAACTGCTGCTGAAACAGAAGCATATCAAGCAGCTTAAACAGCGAGAATACAACAACTACAGGTCAGCACGTGCTCTCATTACTGATACAACAATGTGCTCTCATTACTGATACAACAATGTGCTCTCATTACTGATACAACAATGTGCTCTCATTACTGATACAACAATGTCCTCAAATTATTAATACAACAATGTGCTCTCATTACTGATACAACAATGTGCTGTCATTACTGATACAACAATGTGCTCTCATTACTGATACAACAATGTGCTCTCATTACTGATACAACAATGTCCTCAAATTACTAATACAACAATGTGCTCTCATTACTGATACAACAATGTGCTCTCATTACTGATACAACAATGTGCTCTCATTACTGATACAACAATGTGCTCTCATTACTGATACAACAATGTCCTCAAATTATTAATACAACAATGTGCTCTCATTACTGATACAACAATGTGCTGTCATTACTGATACAACAATGTGCTGTCATTACTGATACAACAATGTGCTCTCATTACTGATACAACAATGTCCTCAAATTATTAATACAACAATGTGCTCTCATTACTGATACAACAATGTGCTGTCATTACTGATACAACAATGTGCTCTCATTACTGATACAACAATGTGCTCTCATTACTGATACAACAATGTCCTCAAATTACTAATACAACAATGTGCTCTCATTACTGATACAACAATGTGCTCTCATTACTAATACAACAATGTACTCTCATTACTGATACAACAATGTGCTGTCATTACTGATACAACAATGTGCTGTCATTACTGATACAACAATGTGCTCTCATTACTGATACAACAATGTCCTCAAATTATTAATACAACAATGTGCTCTCATTACTGATACAACAATGTGCTGTCATTACTGATACAACAATGTGCTCTCATTACTGATACAACAATGTCCTCAAATTATTAATACAACAATGTGCTCTCATTACTGATACAACAATGTGCTCTCATTACTGATACAACAATGTCCTCAAATTACTAATACAACAATGTGCTCTCATTACTGATACAACAATGTGCTCTCATTACTGATACAACAATGTGCTCTCATTACTGATACAACAATGTGCTCTCATTACTGATACAACAATGTGCTCTCATTACTGATACAACAATGTGCTCTCATTACTGATACAACGATGTGCTCTCATTACTGATACAACAATGTGCTCTCATTACTGATACAACAATGTGCTCTCATTACTGATACAACGATGTGCTCTCATTACTGATACAACAATGTGCTCTCATTACTGATACAACAATGTGCTCTCATTACTGATACAACGATGTGCTCTCATTACTGATACAACAATGTGCTCTCATTACTGATACAACAATGTGCTCTCATTACTGATACAACGATATGCTCTCATTTCTGATACAACGATGTGCTCTCATTACTGATACAACGATATGCTCTCATTACTGATACAACAATGTGCTCTCATTACATATGTACAACAATGTGCTTTCATTACTGATACAACAATGTGCTCCCTACCAAAACAACAACTCAAGTCACTATGTTCTCTCATTACTGATACAATGACAGGTCAGGACGTTCTCTCATTTTCGATACAATGGCGTTCTCCCATTACGTCACTAAAACAACAACATTCTCTCATCACTTATACTTCTTCGGTACTTCTACTTTACAAGAGAAGAGTTTTAGGTCTTGCTATATTATGAATCTATATATTCCATAGTTATCATAGTTTGTCTGTGATGAATGCTTTGGGACTGCTTGTAAAGAAATTATATAACAGTTTTACAAAGAAACTCTGATTGAAAATTTCCCTGTTAGCTCTCATAATTCCCTTTTCACGCTTTAATTCATTTTCACAAATCATGACTGCTGTAATTCAGTCACTGAGAAACGTACTTTAATCAAGTTTTAAAATGGTAAATGGTCAGAGTACAGAGTTTTCTTATTCTATTTCCCATCAACCAACTCCCACTACATTTAAACAACTGCCCACCATTCTCCAGTTGGCAGGACCTGGTGGCTAGTGGTGTGGTAGAGTACATCGATCCCCTGGAAGAGGAGACAATC
Source organism: Gibbula magus (assembly GCA_936450465.1). NCBI lineage: Eukaryota > Metazoa > Mollusca > Gastropoda > Trochida > Trochidae > Gibbula > Gibbula magus. Next base: position 60,508,954 of record OW388303.1, read on the forward strand.
ATGTTGGCCATGACCCCCGATGACCTCGTCACGAAGGACTCCACGACAGCCTACTGTTCGACCTACACTCACTGTGAGATTCACCCCGCTATGATCCTGGGAGTGTGTGCATCCATCATCCCCTTCCCTGATCACAACCAGGTGGGTGGACACCTTCATAGTTCTCCGTGAAATGTTGCAAGAAAATGAGTAGAAAAGTTATTTAGCATTGTCCGTACTATGTGCAATGATCTTTGTGTCTGTGCAACAAATAAAGTATGTGAGCACAGCAGGGACTTCTCATCAAGTAAAGATTTAAACCTTGTCACCTTGTCACCTTGTAAACCTTGTCACCTTGTAAACCTTGTCACCTTGTCACCTTGTAAACCTTGTCACCTTGTCACCTTGTAAACTCTGTGATGTGTCTTGACATGTTCCTTGGTATTTTGTCTCAATTGTCATCCTAAATCACAACCAGGAAAGTTTGTATCAGTTTAACTGCATGTTACTAAAGACGTTGTAGGCTCATGATGTATTAATTACCGCATTTTCTTCTTGCTAATCCTGTTTTAATTGTACCATTTCAATTTATTTTCTGACCAACATCTAGTTTTTCATCAACTGAATTAGAACAAAGAATTATATTTCCATACATTAACATTGGATTATGACTCTCTTGGATAGCCTCTTAAATTTATACTTGGTTTATTTTTAAGTGCCATAAGATGATTAGCTGAATAGGTGTACAGTTTAAATGTTTGTTTGGTGAATCTATAAACATCTCATTTCATATCCATAAGAATGATTTTCAGATGTTCATTCATTCCTTAATTTTCTGTTCTATGTTTGCAGTCTCCCAGAAACACCTACCAGTCAGCTATGGGTAAGCAGGCTATGGGAGTGTACATCACCAACTACCACGTGCGTATGGACACGCTGGCTCACGGACTCTTCTACCCACAGAAACCCCTCGTCACCACCCGCTCCATGGAGTACCTCCGATTCAGAGAACTGCCTGCTGGTATGTTTATAACCGGACAAAAACTCATCGTTTTATTTCTTTTGACATGCATTGAACTAGCATGTCTCTGTCAAGTAAAATGTTCATCATAATTACTTCCAAGCGACCTACTGAGAAAATTTTACTTCCATGTCCTTTGTATTTAAGTTTCAAATGCAGTGGAGTTCTCATGAGTTAATCTTCCCACAGGAGTGCTTTCTCTGTTTACTGGAAGTAAATCATTTTTCAAAGGAAAAGTATAAGCAATTTAAGGCTTCACCTTTTCCCTTCAGGAATCAACTCCATCGTAGCCATCGCTTGCTACACAGGATACAACCAGGAAGATTCTGTCATCTTAAACCAGGGAGCCATCGACAGGGGCTTCTTCAGGTCAGTGTCGCATCATTTCTCTACATGCTTGTTGGGGCTTCTTCAGGTCAGTGTCCGATCATTTCTCTACATGCTTGTTGGGGCTTCTTCAGGTCAGTGTCGCATCATTTCTCTACATGCTTGTAGGGGCTTCTTCAGGTCAGTGTCGCATCATTTCTCTACATGCTTGTAGGGGCTTCTTCAGGTCAGTGTCGCATCATTTCTCTACATGCTTGTAGGGGCTTCTTCAGGTCAGTGTCGCATCATTTCTCTCCATGCTTGTAGGGGCTTCTTCAGGTCAGTGTCGCATCATTTCTCTCCATGCTTGTAGGGGCTTCTTCAGGTCAGTGTCGCATCATTTCTCTCCATGCTTGTAGGGGCTTCTTCAGGTCAGTGTCGCATCATTTCTCTCCATGCTTGTAGGGGCTTCTTCAGGTCAGTGTCGCATCATTTCTCTCCATGCTTGTAGGGGCTTCTTCAGGTCAGTGTCGCATCATTTCTCTCCATGCTTGTAGGGGCTTCTTCAGGTCAGTGTCGCATCATTTCTCTACATGCTTTTAGGGGCTTCTTCAGGTCAGTGTCGCATCATTTCTCTACATGCTTGTTGGGGCTTCTTCAGGTCAGTGTCTGATCATTTCTCTACATGCTTGTAGGGGCTTCTTCAGGTCAGTGTCTGATCATTTCTCTACATGCTTGTAGGGGCTTCTTCAGGTCAGTGTCGCATCATTTCTCTACATGCTTGTAGGGGCTTCTTCAGGTCAGTGTCGCATCATTTCTCTACATGCTTGTAGGGGCTTCTTCAGGTCAGTGTCGCATCATTTCTCTACATGCTTGTTGGGGCTTCTTCAGGTCAGTGTCTGATCATTTCTCTACATGCTTGTAGGGGCTTCTTCAGGTCAGTGTCTGATCATTTCTCTACATGCTTGTAGGGGCTTCTTCAGGTCAGTGTCGCATCATTTCTCTACATGCTTGTTGGGGCTTCTTCAGGTCAGTGTCCGATCATTTCTCTACATGCTTGTAGGGACTTCTTCAGGTCAGTGTCTGATCATTTCTCTACATGCTTGTAGGGGCTTCTTCAGGTCAGTGTCTGATCATTTCTCTACATGCTTGTAGGGGCTTCTTCAGGTCAGTGTCTGATCATTTCTCTACATGCTTGTAGGGGCTTCTTCAGGTCAGTGTCGCATCATTTCTCTCCATGCTTGTAGGGGCTTCTTCAGGTCAGTGTCGCATCATTTCTCTCCATGCTTGTAGGGGCTTCTTCAGGTCAGTGTCGCATCATTTCTCTCCATGCTTGTAGGGGCTTCTTCAGGTCAGTGTCGCATCATTTCTCTCCATGCTTGTAGGGGCTTCTTCAGGTCAGTGTCGCATCATTTCTCTCCATGCTTGTAGGGGCTTCTTCAGGTCAGTGTCGCATCATTTCTCTACATGCTTTTAGGGGCTTCTTCAGGTCAGTGTCGCATCATTTCTCTACATGCTTGTTGGGGCTTCTTCAGGTCAGTGTCTGATCATTTCTCTACATGCTTGTAGGGGCTTCTTCAGGTCAGTGTCTGATCATTTCTCTACATGCTTGTAGGGGCTTCTTCAGGTCAGTGTCGCATCATTTCTCTACATGCTTGTAGGGGCTTCTTCAGGTCAGTGTCGCATCATTTCTCTACATGCTTGTAGGGGCTTCTTCAGGTCAGTGTCGCATCATTTCTCTACATGCTTGTTGGGGCTTCTTCAGGTCAGTGTCTGATCATTTCTCTACATGCTTGTAGGGGCTTCTTCAGGTCAGTGTCTGATCATTTCTCTACATGCTTGTAGGGGCTTCTTCAGGTCAGTGTCGCATCATTTCTCTACATGCTTGTTGGGGCTTCTTCAGGTCAGTGTCCGATCATTTCTCTACATGCTTGTAGGGACTTCTTCAGGTCAGTGTCTGATCATTTCTCTACATGCTTGTAGGGGCTTCTTCAGGTCAGTGTCTGATCATTTCTCTACATGCTTGTAGGGGCTTCTTCAGGTCAGTGTCTGATCATTTCTCTACATGCTTGTAGGGGCTTCTTCAGGTCAGTGTCTGATCATTTCTCTACATGCTTGTAGGGGCTTCTTCAGGTCAGTGTCCGATCATTTCTCTACATGCTTGTAGGGGCTTCTTCAGGTCAGTGTCGCATCATTTCTCTACATGCTTGTAGGGGCTTCTTCAGGTCAGTGTCCAATCATTTCTCTACATGCTTGTAGGGGCTTCTTCAGGTCAGTGTCGCATCATTTCTCTACATGCTTGTAGGGGCTTCTTCAGGTCAGTGTCCGATCATTTCTCTACATGCTTGTAGGGGCTTCTTCAGGTCAGTGTCGCATCATTTCTCTACATGCTTGTAGGGGCTTCTTCAGGTCAGTGTCGGATCATTTCTCTACATGCTTGTAGGGGCTTCTTCAGGTCAGTGTAGGATCATTTCTCTCCATGCTTGTAGGGGCTTCTTCAGGTCAGTGTCACATCATTTCTCTACATGCTTGTAGGGGCTTCTTCAGGTCAGTGTAGGATCATTTCTCTCCATGCTTGTAGGGGTTTCTTCAGGTCAGTGTCACATCATTTCTCTACATGCTTGTAGGGGCTTCTTCAGGTCAGTGTCTGATCATTTCTCTACATGCTTGTAGGGGCTTCTTCAGGTCAGTGTCGCATCATTTCTCTACATGCTTGTTGGGGCTTCTTCAGGTCAGTGTCCGATCATTTCTCTACATGCTTGTAGGGGCTTCTTCAGGTCAGTGTCGCATCATTTCTCTACATGCTTGTAGGGGCTTCTTCAGGTCAGTGTCGCATCATTTCTCTACATGCTTGTAGGGGCTTCTTCAGGTCAGTGTCCGATCATTTCTCTAAATGCTTGTAGCGTTAGGTATGAATTGCACTGTGAACAATGAGTTACATCAACCGATGTACACTTTTCTCATGACAATTTTGACTGTTTGTTCAGGTCTTTCTTCTTCCGATCCTACAAAGACTCCGAGTCCAAGAAGGGACTAGACCAGGAGGAGATATTTGAGAAACCAAGCAGAGACTTTGTGCAAGGTACACATAGATAGATACCATTCTAATTCGTTTGCTTTTCATGGAAACGTCTAAATTTAGCTGGTTTATTGTTTGGCAATTTGTGTATTTGCTAGAATTGTAGGCATAAATATTTGTTTATTCTGATGATTCTATTATAATAAGGAAACAAGAGTTTCTTGTTAAATTGTTTTTATTGTGAATATACACAACATTCTAGATTATATGCTTACTCCTTCCTCAGGTGGAATGTACGCCTATACTTTTCACAATAAAGAGGTTGTTATCCAGAAATGTTGTTTTCTCATATATTCCACTTCAAAGACTTGTTTCTGTTTAATGTTTCAAGGCTCTACCTTTGTTTGTCAGGCATGAGAGCAGCAAGTTACGACAAACTTGACGAGGATGGAATCATCGCTCCAGGAACCAGAGTGTCTGGAGACGATGTGCTCATCGGGAAAACTATCACTCTTCCAGCTAACGATGACGAGGTAACTGCAACATAATTAGTGTTAAAGTCGAGAAATTGACTGACCCAAATAATTCCAGTCTATTTATTATCCATGTTCCAGACATATTAACCGTTCCGAAGGGGATGACTTTCTTATGTCATAGCTTGGTAAAAGGGAAAAAGATCTGGATGCCAGGTATAGCGGAAGCATTGGTTTATGATAAGGTAAAGGGTTTATCTTGTCACATATGTAGGATAGCTTATGGTTTCTTTGAAAATACGGTTTTTGATTATAGATCCTAATATTTTGATTTGTGTTCAGCTTGAAGCCACTTCACGAAGGTTTGCCAAGAGAGATGCCAGTGTGTTCATGAGGAGAACGGAAACAGGAATTGTTGATCAGGTAAATATTGTTGACATAGGAATGGATATTAAGCAACTTGATATTTAAAAGGAGGGTTCTATCAGGGTATTTTTTGTGGAAACTAAATTCGAGAGGATATTCCATTTATGGTACACATATATGCTATCAATACAAGCTTACTTTGTGTAGGTAATGGTGACGATCAATAACGATGGGTTCAAGTTCTGTAAGATCCGTGTCAGGACAGTGAAGACGCCACAGATTGGAGACAAGTTTGCCAGTAGACACGGACAGAAGGGAACCTGCGGAATCACATATAGGCAGGAGGTAAGATTTAGCATAGATTTATCGGTACATTGATGGGATTTTCAGTAGATAGCATAGAAGACTATGGTTAAGGTCTGAGGCTAAAGGGATATCCCACTGCTTGAAACGTGGAAATGATTGATGGAGTCACATTTTTCTATTCCACCCATTTTCAAAATAGTATTGTTGCTTATACCAATTCAGACTCATAGGATTAAAATGTTATTGTGTGTGTGAGTGATAAGAATATAACATCCAAAAATCTTTTTGTTATTCACACTAAAAAAAGACCCCATATCGGTGAACATTGGTTATTTTAACAATTCCCACATATGGTTTTAAATGTGAGAATGAAATAAATTTTAAGAGGTTTTTCAACTGTATTGCAGATATACATTTGTACATTCCTACATCACATTAAACGTGCTCTTTTCAGGACATGCCATTCACAGTTGAAGGGATCACACCGGACATCATCATCAACCCTCACGCTATCCCCAGTAGAATGACCATTGGTCACTTGACGGAGTGTCTGCAGGGGAAGGTTGCTGCAAACAAAGGGGAGATAGGAGACGCCACGCCCTTCAACGATGCTGTCAACGTGCAGAAAGTCTCCAACCTCCTCAGCCAGTATGGCTACCATCAGCGAGGCAACGAGGTGGGATGTCAACCTTCCTTTAAGATTGATTATCAGCATAGTGCATTATCTGTCCAGGTATTTCATTTCCAAAGCAAAACTTCAAAAGCTTTCATGATACGAATCTGAATCCGTACATTATTTACATCAGGGAGGTAGTCAATAATTGTAAGGTTAGTAGAATGGGGGAACGTTTTGTAACTGTAACAGGACTTTAGGCAATGCAAAGGGTTGAATCAGGTCAGTTGCAAAAGCAATTTTAATGCAATTAACAATTTTCTGTGTATTAGGAATGCTGTTTCTGTAAACAATGTTAGGTGAATCAAGGTTTGTAATAATCAGATATAGCCTCTGTCACCTCACTTCTCCTCACGTCATAAGAAAAGGTTTTATTTCAAATCAATGTGGTTTCATCTCCAGCTGGATGTATGGTTACCAACTCTTCTGCTTTATGTCTTTCAAACTTCAAAATGAACTCAAGCAAACAAGCACTGGTAAAGAAAATGTTTTTGGGAAATTAAATATTGCCAAAAGTTATAGTTGTGATTGAAGGCAGTCAAGAGTGTATATATATCGGGCCAGCTAGAATGTACTGGACATATACTAATCCGAATTGCTTGTGCTTCAACTCCTCTTGACCTCTCTATTGATATGATATACAAACTATTTAATGATCTTCTATGTTGCTATCACCAGGTGATGATGAACGGACACACAGGACATAAGCTCAATGCTCAGATCTTTTTGGGTCCGACATACTATCAGCGTCTCAAACATATGGTAGACGACAAAATCCACTCTCGGGCCCGAGGTCCGCTGCAGATCCTCAACAGACAGCCCATGGAGGGGAGATCTCGGTGAGTAGCATCAGGGTGAAAACAAGCCAGCTCAAAAGTGTTAATTGTAAATTTAAATTGCAAAATTCTAATAGAAAAAACAATCGATACCAGCCAAAATAAAAGTCTACCAGGTTCTGGATTGTCGAAGAAGGTTTCTTTCATACACTGGCATACAACTCCGTCCCAACAATGAGGAACAACAGTACCCTTTACTGTTCAAAATTTTTTTTGAGATAATGTCACTACACGAACGCTTCAGCTTCCTTATTCTAATTTGTGCCAAAACATTGTGAGTGGCCAATGGGAGTAATCTGTGATTGTAATTGGCTATTTCTTGATGATGATTTGTGATGCTGATGGTCTGTTTTACAATTTTACCTAAACTAAAAAAATGCTCCATAAATATGACAAATCTTTCTTTCCAGTACTTATATTGGTTTGTGTCATAATGTTTTAACCTAAAATAGAAAAATGCTCCATGACAAATTTGTCCTTCCAGTGATGGCGGTCTACGTTTTGGGGAGATGGAACGAGACTGTCAGATAGCTCACGGAGCAGCCCAGTTCCTGAGAGAGAGACTGTTCGAGGCGTCCGACCCGTACAGAGTTCATGTGTGCAATATCTGTGGGCTGATCTGTATCGCAAACCTGCGTAACCAGACCTTCGAGTGCAGGGGCTGCAAGAATAAGACGCATGTAAGTACTTTTTATTTATTACTGTACTCAGGTTATGTTATGACCGATAATTGAAAGTAGGTTGCACATCAGACTGTGGACTTTGTGTCAATACATTGATTTTTAACAGGATTATTAATTATTTCTTTATCATAGCTTTCATGTGAACTGGTAGGGCGTACCACTGTAGGGTTTCATTAAACTTGTATAGCTTTTGAACCAAGTGGCTCTATCAAAATGCCATTAGAATAAATCTACAATTATAATCCCGTTTTGCCAAGAAACTTGTGTACAAAATATCAGTTTCTTTTAGCCACTAGTTCTTGAGAAGTTGAAAATGAAAAATATTTACGGATGTGAGATGTCTCTGCTGTCATTCGATTCAGGCCTGCAGTGCTTAAAAATATTTACAATATATATATATATAAATCAATATTCATTTTCATTTGTTCATCATCATCAACATGAATCGCTTTGGAACATAAAACACTGAAACTGATGTGCTTGTTTCCATTGCACCACAGTTGAGTCTCCTGCATCTATTGAGAAGAGGACTAGGAGTAGGACTGTAATGTGGAATTGAATTCAATTATTTCTAATTCCAGATATCCCAGATCCGAATTCCGTATGCCTGCAAGCTGCTCTTCCAGGAGTTGATGTCGATGAGTATCGCACCCAGAATGATGGTGTCCTGAAGAGTTCACTCCAATATGATGGTGTCCTGAGTTCACTCCAGTATGATGGTGTCCTGAGTTCACTCCAGTATGATGGTGTCCGAAGTTCACTCCAGTATGATGGTGTCCTGAGTTCACTCCAGAATGATGGTGTCCTGAGTTCACTCCAATATGATGGTGACTTGAGTTCACTCCAATATGATGGTGTCCTAAGAGTTCACTCCATTATGAGGAGGATGCAAGACATGAACTGAACGTATTCTGTTTGATTGATGTGGATTGCAAGAATTTTGCAACAAAATTATGAAAATATTTGAAACCGATCAACAAAGGTTATGTGCAGTAAGGCTATACCAAAAGAATATTTTCATTCCAAAGTATGAAAGTATTTGAATCGGAAGGTGTGCAAGAATAAAAATTATTAAACGATGAAAATATTTTCATTCAAATATTCTTTAAAAACAATATTTAAGGATGAATTATGTTCCCACAAAGTTGTTTTGTAAGAATTCTTGAGATTGCTTCGTGGTTGGTTTGAGCACTTTTCCTTACTTTGGAAAAAAGCTTTGAAGATATCACTTATTATTGAGTGACAAAATTCCGGATCAACACGAATATCCTAGTTAACCAAAGTGTAATTTGTCACATGGTCAGCGTCTGTGTCCTGTGTTCTGGAAGAAGATAGCCTGTATTAAAAAGTATTGTTTATCAATTAAATACAAATACCCCCCAAAAATGTGCTTGGTCATAATCATCCGATGTAAATTATTCACTTTCATTGTCATGAATCATGTTTATAAATAAATGAATGAAACTGTAAATAAAGCTTTTTAAAATTCTACCTGTTTTATTATCGGTTGTTGGATTGGTCAGTGATGGGCCTTCGATATCTATACACCTCGTCATAAGTATCCCTACACCCGTTTAAAATTGAAACCAGAGAAATTGTTTTGCAAGTGTTGACATTACAAGTACATATTGATTATCACAAACACACTGTGTTCCGAGCTGCACGTGCACGCATGCTTTGGGCATGTTCGTCCCAGGGGTCGGTTTACCAAAAATGCAGTATGCTCACAGCCACTTTTGTTGTGTGTAATGTTGGCCGACACAGCTAAAGTTTGATTGTTGACTTTATTTTATCCAAACAACAAAATGCCCAACTTTCCAGTGCCAGGTTAGAACGTGGATACTACCGCGGCCAGCCAGAGTCCAGACATTAATCCCATTGAACATTTGTGGGACGTAGAAATAGAGTAAGGGATCCTCCAGTGCAACACCTTCAGGAGTTGACCCAGGCTTTGCATGATGAGTGGCAGTTGCAACAGACGTCTGGTGGCTAGCATGAGACGGCGTGTGGAAAAAGTTATTTGAGTGGGAGATGGGTTACACCATCCTCGATAATCCAGCGCTATTGTTCCGATAAATCTACACACAAGCGCTGGAAAACAGTAAGGGTATTTATCCTTAACCTAGTTACCTCCCTTCGCAATGACTCAGCGAAACGCTTGCTTTCTAACAACCAATGAGATCACTTGAAATCAAGGGCGAAATAACAAGCACTCTCGTGTCAGGATCTTGGCTTTCGTAGATGATTGGGAACGCCAGGTAACACAGGGATTTTAATTATTTACCTCCAACCGTTTTGATGGACATGAATACACCCTTCTTCTCGTACATACTTCTTAAAACTGTTTTTTGAGTTTCTGTCAGGTTTTCTACGTTGAATTTGTTACAAACTTTATCGTAATCGAGTGAGTCGGCCGCCGCTATGTTATAAACAGCGGTAGTGATGCGTTTTGATTGGTCGAGTTGTTTACGCAGATAGTGTCTGCGTTTCGTTTCTGATTGGATAACATGGACCCAAGAGGAGGTAACTAGGTTAGGGATAAATACCCTTACTGTTTTCCAGCGCTTGTGTGTAGATTTATCGGAACAATAGCGCTGGATTATCGAGGATGGGGTTACACCAGATATTGAGTTTACCAGTCATTATGGACCTTGATACTGTGTTTAACATTTTTTTTCATGTGAATTTTCTTGTGTTCCTGTTGTAACGACCTAAAAAGTCATATTTATTATGTCCCCCGCAAAGGTCACAACATGCACTTTCTCAAAATCTATGCAGTATTCTTTTGACGAAATCTGGTGTGTGGTTAGACCTGGTGTTGGAGTGGTGCCTTTTGCTACTTAGGTTATTATGATTTTTATACTTTTTCTGGTTTCCATGGAAAAAGTTTGAACTTAGAGGTCCGAAAAAGTTCCTTATCCCTATATGCACTATCTCAAAATCATAAGTGAAAAATAATGTCAAGAGGACAAAGTTGGAGCTGGGGACATCACATGCACATATTTCTAGTTCATCTTATTTTTTCAATTGATCTTAATGGTCTTTAGTTTTTTACTATGCAACCTTCAATTAGTGCCCAAAATCGGTCTTGTGTTGTCACTTTTGTAACTGAACCTTCACATGAGGCCATCTAAACAGTTGTTTGAGGTTGAAGATCCAGTTTTACTTACTGATCAAAAGTTGGTGATGAGGTGTAATCCTCATGCATCCTTTTCAACACAGAAGAAAATAGATTTTGAATATGTATACATGATCTCCGCACCAAATCTAGAATTTAAAATAGCCATTTGCCGAGTAGTCTGAACACTTTATATACTACACAGATGGACACCTGCCCATGGAGTCTGGAGGGGCACTTGTACATAAGCCCATGGAGTCGGAGGGGCACTTGTACATAAGCCCATGGAGTCAGAGGGGCACTTGAACATAAGCCCATGGAGCACTTGCACATAAGCCCATGGAGTCGGAGGGGCACTTGCACATAAGCCCATAGAGTCAGATAACTTCTTTATTGCATAGAAACTCAATGTTTCAGAGTATATGCTCCAAGACGTCTTGTGGCTACACAATGAGGGACTGTTATCCAGAAAGTCTTGTTTTCAGGCATGACGAGTTAAAAAGATTTTGGGGTTGTCTTCCATTTCGCTTTCCTGTTGGATTTTGTCAATAAGCTCTGGATCCTTGCATGAAGGACCATTTGGTAAAAAGAATTATTGCTTTTCACAATTCATGCACGTCTTCAAAAACAACAAATTGACATGATGGAGCAGTTTAATAACACATAACATTTCTGTACATTAAACCGACAAGCATACATGTACATTTCTTAACAATTCATGGCACTGCATGTTTCTGTTGCTTCAATCATAAATGGAATTGGTTTATTCCCAATTTTCCCAAAGATGTGAAAACTTTCGCATGAATTAGAATTCCAAAGTTATGTACTTTCATGCAAACAAACTTTAATGTCTTATTGAAAAGATGAGGGGAGGTCAGGTCAATAAGTTTTGCGATTTAAGTTTGCGCAAAAAATTTCAACTTGTTGACAGGTACGACATGACACGTTGTAGACACAATGGTTTCAATCATTCTATCTAACATGACAGTTTGCCGATAAATTGGGGCATGATGACCCAGGCCTTCAAATGCCTCCTAACCAAAAACTAGTCGGTATTGAAAGAACAATTTTGACTGATATACATGAATGTATCTGAGAAAAAGAAGTGTTCAAAATATTTTCCAACTTAGTACAAATGATGAACTAGGGTTCACCTTGAAACAAATATTTCTCTCGTGTGAAATGAGTTGGGATTATACACCGCACCAATTTTGATGCCACATGTTACCTGTACTCAAACCTGTGTCATTCATACACTTTAACATTCAACAAGAAGCATACAATATCAACAAGTTTTGTTTGTTTTAGATCACAATAAAAGTCAACAAGTAGTTCACAATATCAATAATGACAATATCTCTTTATATACAATGCTAACAATATATACAAATAATCACAGACAAATTTACAGGGGAACTTTTACTTCTCACTTGATATTCTGAACCACAACTTCCGGTGCAAGGCGAACAAGGTTAGTGGAGGGTCAAGCTCGCAATTCCAACGTCAAGAAGTGCACATTTTTTCTTAATTTATTCGACAACAAATCAAGAAATGTTTACTTTGGCTTTCTAAATCTTCAAGCGAGTATTTAAATTTCATGAATATTTAGGTAAAATAAATTCTCCAGCCAAGATTTGAAGAGAATGGGTTTTGAATCGGCTCCTACTTCTTTACAAGTACAGAGACTTCATTGGCCTGATTGTTGATTTGTCTACCTTTCAGTCTTTGGCATTCTAAAACAAAGTGATGAAGAATGGAGACAATTTTATGATATACAAACTCTTAATTCTTTACCAGGTGATGCTTTGATAAACTGTGATCCTTGTTTGACCACATTGGAGTGTAAGTTTAAACAAAGTAAAAAGAAGTTGCATATCCATTAAATTGTCTCCATATGATATTTCTCATCAGATCCCAATTGTTGATTTTTAACAGACTTTGATTGGCCTCTCAGTTTCTATAACAGTCCAACAGTCTGAGAAACAAAGAATGGAGGCTGGTCACTCACAAGTGATTATTCCTCCTTGTGTGCGATATTGACAGAAATGATTAACTGTAGGTGAATGTGGGTTTATCACATAGCATGATACAACATACACACATAGAAATGATGATTAGCATCTACATGTGAATGCGGATTTTATCCCATAGCATGATTTTGCACACACAGTGAAATACTTCTTACGTCAGAGCAAGTTTCTCCTGAAATTAAATACTTCTAAAGCTTTCCAAACATTGTACTGATATAAAATCATTCACCATTTGTTGATCTTTTGTATTGACTAGATCATATTTTTTCAAATAAAACATTTTTAAAAAACAAAATGAAATCTAATGCACTTTACAAATTTTGTAGAACATGATTAAGGTCTCGATAACAAATGTAATGAAAATACCTATTTTGATCATTATAAATATAAGTAAAAGATCAATCTTTCACAGAGAAGCAATAAACAACTTCAGAACATATCTCATAAATCATTTAAATTAAAATGATATTGTCAACATGGACATCTTTAAGTGTTAAATTAAAACTTATCATGATTAATGTTACATTATATTATTTAGGGTATCTGTTATGAACAATATATCATAATCATTTCAGTCATTATATCATCACATCACATATTCACAATATATTACTTTAAATAAATAATGATCACATCAGGTGAATAGGATCTCCACTTCCTTCAAGAGTTGCTGCCCCTTGTTCCCTGCTAGGTGGCAGTAGTGCTCTGCAGCTTTCCGCAGTCCCAGGTTGGTGAGGAATCTCGCATATTCTAGGAACACAGCTTCCATCAGGGAGGCTGCAATATAACAATGTAATGTTTTCACAATAACAATATTGTAAACTTTGCACTGTAAGAGAGGTGCAGAAAACAGGTAACGCCTCCTCTAACAGCATTTACAGTGATCAAGCACATTAAGTCTTTGAGGGGCGTTTAAAAGTGGAATGCATAAGAAACCAAAATTTTCTGGGATAACAACTACTTTAAAGTGAAGATACACAACATTTCGAAGTACATGCTTACTCTTTAATTTTTCCACATTGTACAACCTACTCATGTATTTTATCTCCTTTATTCTGTTTCCTCACTATTGTCAATATTCTGTTTAAATGTACCCTACCTTTTTATACCCCACATTTCACCTGATGAAGGAGTAAGCATACACTCCAAAACACTGTGTATCTTCTTAATAAAGAAGTTGTTATTCAGAAAATCTTGTTTTTTAATATTTAAAGCACATGTATAGCCCATTTGACCATGACATATGATATGTTGATGTAAGACGATACCAGATTTGCTGCTCAGATAATAAAGACTTGGTCAATAATGAACCAGCATTGAATTTCAACCACAAAGGCAAGATTTTGTCAAAGAGAATGTGACAACTAAAGGATTAGAACATTAGATAAAATTTAATATGGTTCTACAATTGCTCAGTGACACGGCAACAAATTCACGACTAAATCATGAATCTGTATTTGAAGTTAATGAAGCTTTTGATGTACCTAAGTGATGACAGTCTTCACAAGGTTTTGGTACAAACTATAAGCTCAAATAAATATATATATATCATCTGAACTCTGACCTGTTTCTGGTGTCTTTTCGATGACTCCAAACTCAAGACAGGCTTCAATGAAACAAGTGGCTCTGTCAAAACATCTCATCCCGTAGAGCATCTCAACCACCTTGTAGAACTGACCCAGGGAGAGATACACCAGCAGGGCCTTGCTCTGTAACAGGGGTTGTCTCTTTATTTTACTCAGCTCTATCAATCAGATTTACCTGAAGTATCTGAACTCTGTTATGTCTGAAGTATTTGAATTCTGAAATACCTGAACTTTGAAATGTCTGAACCCTGATGTCAGAAGTATCTTAATTCTGAAACATCTGAATTTGTTTTAACGTCTGAAGTATCCAAAATATGATGTGTATGAAGTATCTGAATTAAAAAATGTCTGAAGTATCTGAACTATGAACTCTGCTATGTCTGAAGTATCTGAATTCTGATATATATCTCAAATATCTGAAGCGTCTGAAGTATCTCATTTTTCTTAGATGTCTGAAGTATTTTTTTTGTCTGAAGTATCTACACTCTGAAATGTCTGAAGTATCCAAACTCAGAATTATCTCCCACCTTTTGGTTGACCTGTGTCCCACATAGATGATCCGCCCATCGCTTCATCACCTCACTACATTCCGTGAAGTCCAGTGTTGCCTGAAATATTTACAACATTGCTTGCTAAGTGAAACAAAGTTGTCCAATATAATTATTTCAAACCTTATAATATCATTCAAACAGTGTTTTCATGATCATTATATGCTTATGTAAGATAGCTTAGGGGCTTGAATCTACAAGTAAAGTGTTGATAAGCCAGCCCAGGGTAAAGATAGACTAACCTTCGCAAGCCAAACAGCTTTATCCCATTTGCCATATGTCTGGAGGTACCGGCATGCATCCAGTCCCTTCTCTATCAGACACAGGAGCTGTACACCCTCTGTAAGTGGTACATCGGGGATGAGAGAGGTAATTGTTCTCAAATCTAAATTGTATTCTGCATATAGTGTGTTACGAAGCCCAAGAATAATTTTATATTTCCCGTCATGAGATAATTTACCACTTTATTTTCTGTAAACTTTGAATTCTAAAACTCTTTGATAATACTTTGATAATAGTGAGCCTCACCTGAGAGTTTACCATTGGCAATGAGATTTGTGGCTACAAGTTTGATAGTGCTCTGGGACGCCCCGGACGATCTGATACTTGCCACCAGGCAGGCTCTGAAATATTTGTACACATATTCATATTCACACCTGGAAATTTTAAGATATGCGGTGAAACAGTTCATAAGAAATAACATTAAGAAGATTTTGAAAAGTTGTCAAAGTGTTGTAACCTTGAAAATAAGGTCATGGGCACCTAAGACAACTGGTGTCTGTATAAGACCTCAATGTAGGCTGTCAAAATATGAAGCCATTGAGTACAACAGTTCATGAGATAATGCTTTAAAATGAAACAGAACATATGCAGACTAACTACATATACAGTCCCCATTTTCGCATTGTAAGAATACGTAAATACAAATTGACTTGAAATGTCATGTGTTTATTAGACCAAGAACTGGGGAGATTTAACTAGAGAACTATAGAGAGTACTGCACCGAGATACATTGTAAAACTGCACACAACATTGCAGTTAGACTGCACGGACAACAGCTCTCTACTTAACTCTTGACCTTAAAACCATGCCAAATGTTGATAAGGCCACACAAAATTAATTACTTGATTTACGGATTTCTGGAGGTCAAAATACCTAAAGGCAGGCGGGAAAATAAAAAAAATAGAGCCATGGGCTCTGTAGCTCATCAGGGTTAATATTGTTTAATGATGAAGACTGAAATAGCTTGAGGTTTTGAAATACCTCTATGCATTGCATTGTGGGATACAAAATGGCGCTCTCCATAAGGTAAAAAGTGGAGGGTTGTCATGTTTGAGAGTTTCAATCGGCAAAACAAAAACAGCTATGATTAATATAATGACATGAACTTATTTTTCCAGCGGCAATGCAACATTTTTATTGAGCGGGGTTCAAATAAACATTTTTTATTTTAGGAAATTGCCAAAATCGTAGTCGGCGGATCCGTAAATCAACTAATTAATTTGGTCTCGCCTAATGGAACAAAGTATATAATCAACATGAACTTAGACAAATATGTCAGTGAAAAGACTTTAATGTTAAAGCTGACGTTAAAAAAGTGTTTTAACACACCATCATCATCAGACAAATATGTTCTGTACATATTGGTTACTTCTGTTACAAAACTGGCCTAACCGTACCGTAGACTGTCGACGTAGTAGTTATCGTTCTCGGCCTCTGTCTCCAGAAGGAGCTGTACTGCGCGGTCAGTCTGACCCAGAAGCATATAGTTCTCAGCACACTTTTGCGTGTGCTCGTACGTTGACCGTTTGCTGTCGTGCAGCAACACTCGGTCCAGCTGATACTTCTACAACACAAGAACACAGACATTACTTGTACTGAATCAGCAGGGTATGTTTATGCACTGATGAAACTGCACTGGGCATTCATGTTATTTGCTGAATACAACCATCAATCTTATTAAAATCAGCTTGCAGAATTCAGATCAATTATCAAAAACGTAGCTAAGAAAGTAATATATTAATCTGATTTGAATGTGATTGGATTAAATTTTTATTCGAAGGTTAAGAGATTTATATTCGCAACATTTTGTAGTGGGCCAAATTGTTATTTATCTGTTAATCAATCTTTCATTAACCACAAACTGCCATTTTAGGGCCAAAATCAGTGACCAAAAGCCTAAATAAGACAAGAACTGACCTTGAAGCTCCTGTTGTCGACCATGGCATCGTAACACCTCTCTAGCGGCTGGTCCCGGTACAGGTTGGAGAGGATCCTCTGTCTCTCTATCTCCTCCGGGTTCTCCAGGAGGACCAGGTCGTTCGTCTCCTTGAATCCAGACGACTGGGGTACAAACAGATCCGTCATGTCTGCTTGGGACGTCACTCTGCTCGGAGACTGGAAGAAATTACAAAGATACAGAATATAGATATAAAATATATTTTCTAACATCTTCATGAATTGTTTGAGAGGCATTCTAGAAGTTGATGTGATGAAGAAGACATATTTATGGATGATTAACTTCTTTATTAACAATTATAGATCCTTATACCGTTATCAGTCACTACCTGCTTGTTACAGCTTTCATCTTATTGTTATCTCATCTTGTTGTCTTTGTTATCCCATTATCATACCAAAAATGTTTCATATATATAACCTCTGATTTTATCATCTCTCCCATATTCTTGATAACGGTATAAGGATCTATACCGAAACGTCGCTATTGTTAATAAAGAAGTTGATCATCCATAAATATTTGTCTTCTTCATCTTCATGAATTTTGACAACTTTAATTATTGACTGCTGTATAAAAGAATTTGTCCTGATAAACTTTCAATTAACATAATCAGTCAATTTGTTTTTACTTTAATTAGCATATTGTATTGCAGATTAGCAAATTAATTATCCAATTTGTATCTGCTAAATGATTTCAATGACCATCTTACATTCTGATGAGCTAAATTAACTGTTCACAGAGAAATTGCTTTCATTTTGAAGTGAATTTACAAACCAAGACCTGGGTGATTTCTATTCAATTGTATGTTGTCTCTATCACGAGCTGCAAGAGGAAACACTCAGTTAACGATAAGAAGCAAGTGAATGTGTTGCTCACCTTGCTGGCTGGTTGAGCTTTTGATGAGCGGAGACAGTGAAGAGCTACAGTCCAGAAATGGATTTCAGACTCATCACCAAATAATCTGAAAACAAAAACAAAGTAATCTAGATAACAGATTACAATTGTGAAACAACCTGACTAGTAAGATACAATAAAACAACCTGACTAGTAAGATACAATAAAACAACCTGACTAGTAAGATACAATAAAACAACCTGACTAGTAAGATACAATAAAACAACCTGACTAGTAAGATACAATAAAACAACCTGACTAGTAAGATACAATAAAACAACCTGACTGGTAAGATACAATAAAACAACCTGACTAGTAAGATACAATAAAACAACCTGACTAGTAAGATACAATAAAACAACCTGACTAGTAAGATACAATAAAACAACCTGACTAGTAAGATACAATAAAACAACCTGACTAGTAAGATTCAATAAAACAACCTGACTAGTAAGATACAATAAACAACCTGACTAGTAAGATACAATAAAACAAGGGTTTCACTATAAAAGCTCTTCCATACACTGAGCTTTAAATAAAAGATTCAGAATGACAAACAGCTGAAGACCAAAAGTAGAAGCTGTACACTACCTTGCAGTGAGAAGACATCGCTGAGCGGTTCCAAACTGACAGTGAGGGAGGTAGGTCAACATCTCACTGAAATAGAGGAGAGTTAAATAAAACTGTGATCAAAGAATAAACTGATGCTATACTCTACATACAAGATATATACTCTACATTCAGCAGCCTCATCTGTCCAATCAAAATGGTCTTGCAAAAATTGAAAGTTACAAGGCCCTGTGTAGTTATTGTTGGTGTGTGGAAATTTTCATTTACCATAATAGGATAATTTGTTCAGTTTCAAGGTCAATAACCTGACTTTACAAAACAATGACACAAACAAGTGTTTGCCACTAACATGGCGTCCAACGTTGAGTCATGTAAGGTTCTTCTTATATTGCATTTCTGATAAAAAATGTCATTATGACATCAAATGTGAAGACATTGGGTGCTAAGGTTCATGACATAGCATTAACAAGATGGTGGTCACAGTGTTATGCACTAAAATTTGTGTCTGCATAATTCCCTAATGACAGATACGACCAAATTTCAAAATAATGTATGCTAAGGGTTATTCTAAGATACCTAGCGGTTAAAACAATCGGAAAAAAGTCCTTCATCAGACAAAAAAGGTATAGTTTTTCGATGACGTAACAATCAAATGACGTCCCCTCTGTTCCATGCTGCTCCCTTGTGATCAAGTGTGCCAGCGGTAATGTAACGTCGATTCGCCTCAGCCGTCTGAACTCTAAAATCGCAACCAATAAAGCGTGTACTCCCTTCCATGGTTTTCAACTAACATCCTCATGCTTTAACTATAATAATTCAGGGCAAAACTATACTTTATTACAAAACACATTGGGGTACAGTGCACTTTATTTCTTAAATTACAAGAGGCTGAAAGCCGGTCAAAGTGCCATGGTGACCTTGAAAATAAGGTCAAGGTCACCCAAATCGACTGGTGTCTGCATAGTCACACATTGTAGGCTGGTACAAAAATTGAAAACACTGGGTCCATCAGGTAATTATATATCGTGTTAACGATAGTTCGAAAAGTGGTCAAAGTGTAGGGGTGACCTTGAAAATAAGGTCAAGGTCACCAACATCTACTGGTGTCTGCGTCTTCCCCCATTGTAGGCTGGTACCAAAATTGAAGACACTGGATGCAATGGTTCATGAGATATCTCGAAAACAAGAAATGTGACATACGTACGGACGCCGCTGAATACATAGTCTCCCGTGCCGCGTTGAGGTGGGGGACAATAAAGCAAGGTGGTATGAACAATATACTCGTTGACATTCCTGTTACTTGATAAAAGACATGTATTGTAAAGTATATGAGCTCTACTTAAGTGTAGAACAGTTCAAACAAAGTTGCCGTGCCCCTGGCACGATTCGAACCACGGACCTCTTCATCCAAAGCCGAACGGCTAACCACTGTGCTATCCCACCCCTGAATTCCCCGGGCTATGAATTTTACTTAGGAGTGAACTCACCAGTCTATGAGCTGTATCCTGGAGAGAACTCACCGGCCTATGAGCTTTATTTAGGAACTAGATTAGCGTTTGCGGAACACCGCAAAAGCAGAGCAGCTCCGAAACTTAGGGTCTCGCCTTTCCCTGTTCCGCCTTCTCGTCAGCATTAATAAAATGGCAATTCTTTTTAACAAAAGTTTGTTCATTATTTGAGTTATTACTAATCATCACTGGGGTCACTTTTCACAAGTTTGTTCTTAAAACCTATTTCTTCTTTCAAAATTTGATCAAAGGATTAACTTGCCTTAACCAATATCTCATGACTTTGACCTTTGACCTTCAAGGTCACACCATCAATGATCACTTTTCATCGCGTATAATAATCATGCAATGACTCAAAGTGTTCATAGTTAAAATACGGCATATTCACAAAAGCATGCTTAAGTTTTGACCTCACTGCGACCTTGACCTTTGACAGATTTTAGCGAAAATGTTTTAGAATTTTTGTCTTTCTCCAGAGTTCATATATACCAAATAAGAGCCTAATAGCACAAAACAGTTTGAAGTTATCATGTTTACAAGGATTGTTGTAGTGATTTCAGAACTCATGACCTTGACCTTTGACCTTGAATGTGAACATGTCAAAATAATTCCCCAGGAGCATAAGTAAGAAGTTATGTATATGAGGTGTTGATACCTCCTTGGAAAGAAGTTATTTAGTGATTTCAGAACTGGTCAGCATGACCATATCTCGTGACCTTGACCTTTAAAATTCAAGGTCACACAATCAGTGATCACTTTTCATTGTGTATCACAATCATGTAATGATTTAAAGTGTTTATAGTTGAAATAAGACATTTTCGCAAAAGCAGTCTTAGGTTGTGACCTCGCTATGACCTTGACCTTTGACGGATGTTAGCGAAAACCTTTTCAAATCTTGGCCTTTCTCCATAGTTGATATACACCAAAGAAGAGCCTGATACCACAAATATTTTTCAAGTTATCGTGTTTACAAGGATTTTTTTAGCGATTTCAGAACTCGTGACCTTGACCATTGACCTTGAATGTGAACATGTCAAAAAAATTCCCCAGGGGTATAAGTAAGATGTTATGTATATGAGTTCTCAAAACCTAATAGGAAAAAAGTTATAGCGAATACAAAACGCGGCGGCGGCGGCGGCGATGGAAACTGCACAAAAACTGATAGCAGCTCCGACTTAGTCGGAGCTGCTAATGAACTCACCGGGCTATGAGCTCTATTTAGGAGTGAACTCACCAGGCTATGAATTTTAGTTAGGAGTGAACTCACCGGTATATGATCTGTATCCTGGAGAGAACTCATTGGTCTATGAGCTTTATTTAGGAGTAATCTCACCGGGCAATGAATTTTACCTAGGAGAGAACTCACCAGTTTATGAGCTGTATGCTGGAATGAACTCACTGGCCTATGAGCTCTATTTAGGAGTGAAATCACCGGGCTATGAGCTCTAATTAGGAGTGAACTCACCGGGCTGTGAGCTCTAATTAGGAGTGAACTCACCGGCCTATGTTCTTTATTTTGGAGTGAACTCACCAGTCTATAATCTGTATCCTGGAGAGAACTCATCGGTCTATGAGCTGTACGTATGAGTGAACTCACCAGCCTATGAGCTCTATTTAGGAGTCACCGGACTACGAGCTGTATCTTGGAGTGAACTCACCAGTCTTTGAGCTGTATCATGGAATGAACTCACCGGCCTATGAGCTCTACTTAGGAGTGAACTCACCTTCTATGAATTTTTCTTAGGAGTTAACTCACCGGTCTATAAGCTGTATCTGAGAGTTGACAGACTTCTGGACCTCGAGGTCGTCTTCACGCATGCCCTCAAGAGTGAGGCTGAACTCCTCCTCCGTCCACGGTTGATGCTGCAGCAGACACTTCATCAGCTGTGACGACTTGGAGGGGAGGAGATGTGGTGAAAACACAGCCTCTGTAGGAGAATAACATCCATATCAAATAGGATATTATCAATGTTATACTTAACTGAACATTCTTAACAGACACTTGTGATCAATTGTGATCCAATGAGAGCATCCATTCATTGTAAAATTGGTATCGCTCTTATACCTGTGAGATTCCACTGGTCAATTTTATATAAAACATCTATACTGCCCATGAGATACAATTATTTCCCTTATGTATAAACTGGAGTCAAACCCAGGCCATGAGTTAAAATGATTTCTTCGGCTGCATTTGATATAATAACACTTTGATGTTTCTTATCAAAGACATCAATAAAAATAGAGCCATGGGCTCTGTAGCTCATCAGAGTTTATTTTGTTTGATGATGAAGACAGAAATATGTTGTCTCAATATAATGCACAATCCCTAACCCTGACAAATCTTAGTCTTGAAATTGAGAGAGAGCACACAGCAAGGTCAACACACAGGAGATTATGCAATATTCTGACCCCTTGGCTCTGGTTACAAGCCAGCTGTGTTTTTTGTGTTTTACCGCCAAATTATGTAATAGACTCTTGCTTGCACTAAACACTGGCAGCACTGATCTAACTGTATAAGGCTTAAAGAGAACAGGCAATGTGATGAATCTCATGGTACATAGTACAATTTTGAATCACCTTGGCTAAACAATCTTGGTTCTAAGCCTTGTCATCCAAACATCTAAACATTCTGAACAAAATATTCCTTCTAGTTTGTTCTGGATGAAAAAAGGGTTTTAGGTAATGGCCTACGGGGCTCTTATTTGGGGCCACAGGGTCACCAAATCTACAATTTAGAATCTCCATTGGCTAAAGACTCTTTACACAACATGACAACCTTCTAGGTCTTTTCGTTCTGGAGAAGAAGATGAAAATAATCTTATCTTATCATTTCATCACCAGTCATATGCAGTTCACATATCTCATGTAAAATAAAAGAATTCTTAACTCCTCTTCAATTTAGTCCTTTATGCCTTGTCACAATTTTCAGTTCATAGGCTATTCAATAGTTCTCATTTCACATTGATTACATCAATTTGACAAACATGTCCACAATGTAGATTGTTATCTAAAGTAGACATATATTTCAAATCATTGTGATTGAAGTGTCATAAAATATCAGTTCAAAATTCATTTTCAAAGGTTTTTTTTAGGCTGTGGCCCATATTTGGGGTCACAGGGTCACCAAATTTACAAGTTTGAATCCCTATTGGCTAAAGAGTTTGCATACAATATTACAGCCTTCTAGATCTTTTTGTTCCGGAGAAAAAGATGAAAACAGGATTTTAGGTAATGGCCTGTGAGGCCCTTATTTGGGGCCACAGGGTCACCAAATCTACAATTTAGAATCTTCATTGGCTAAAGAGTCATTACACAACATGACAACCTTCTAGGTCTTTTTGTTCTGGAGAAGAAGATGAAAATAATCTTATCTTATCATTTCATCACCAGTCATATGCAGTTCACATATCTAAAATAAAAGAATTCTTAACTCCTCTTCAATTTAGTCCTTTATGCCTTGTCACAATTTTCAGTTCATAGGCTATTCAATAGTTCTCATTTCACATTGATTACATCAATTTGACAAACATGTCCACAATGTAGATTGTTATCTAAAGTCGACATACATTTCAAATAAAGTGGCTGAAGTGTCATAAAATATCAGTTCAAAATTCATTTTCAAAGGTTTTTTTTAGGCTGTGGCCCATATTTGGGGTCATAGGGTCACCAAATTTACAAGTTTGAATCCCCATTGGCTAAAGAGTTTGCATACAATATTACAGCCTTCTAGATCTTTTTGTTCCGGAGAAAAAGATGAAAACAAGATTTTAGGTAATGGCCTGTGAGGCCCTTATTTGGGGCCACAGGGTCACCAAATCTACAATTTAGAATCTCCATTGGCTAAAGACTCTTTACACAACATGACAACCTTCTAGGTCTTTTCGTTCTGGAGAAGAAGATGAAAATAATCTTATCTTATCATTTCATCACCAGTCATATGCAGTTCACATATCTCATGTAAAATAAAAGAATTCTTAACTCCTCTTCAATTTAGTCCTTTATGCCTTGTCACAATTTTCAGTTCATAGGCTATTCAATAGTTCTCATTTCACATTGATTACATCAATTTGACAAACATGTCCACAATGTAGATTGTTCCTTCAAGTCGACATACATTTCAAATAAAGTGAAAGAAGTGCACATAAAATATCAGTTCAAAATTCAATTTCGACAGGTTTTTACGGCTGTGGCCCATATTTAGGGTCTCAGGGTCACCAAATTTACAAGTTAGAATCCCCATTTGCTAAAGAGTTTGCATACAATATTACAGCCTTCTAGGTCTTTTTGTTCCGCAGAAAAAGATGAAAACAGGATTTTAGGTAATGGCCTGTGAGGCCCTTATTTGGGGTCACAGGGTCACCAAATCTACAATTTAGAATCCCCATTGGCCAAGGAGTCTGTACATATAATTTCAGCTCTCTGGAGTCATTGGTTCTGGAGAAGATGATGAAAATAGCTTTATAGCTTATGACCCCTGTGGCCCTTATTTGGGGTCACATGGTCACCAAATCTACAATTTAGAATCCCCATTGGCCAAGGAGTCTGTACATATAATTTCAGCTCTCTGGAGTCATTGGTTCTGGAGAAGATGATGAAAATAGCTTTATAGCTTATGACCCCTGTGGCCCTTATTTGGGGTCACATGGTCACCAAATCTACAATTTAGAATCCCCATTGGCCAAGGAGTCTGTACATAAAATTTCAGCTCTCTGGAGTCATTGGTTCTGGAGAAGAAGATGAAAATAGCTTTTAAGGTTATGACCCCTAGGGCCCTTATTTGGGGTCACAGGGTCACCAAATCTACAATTTAGAATCCCCATTGGCCAAGGAGTCTGTACATAACATTTCAGCTCTCTAGAGTTATTGGTTCTGGAGAAGAAGTCGAAAAAGTGAAAAGTTTACGGACGGACGGACGGACGGACGGACGGATGGACGCCATCCCATGCCATAAGCCCATCGGGCCTTTCAGGCCTGATGAGCTAAAAACTAAAATTTTTAACTCACAGTATCAAAATTATCAAAATTAAAAAGCAATTTAATTTTCCATTGCAAAATATATAACAAATATAACTATAAAGACACATTTATGATTTAGAATAAAATATTGAATAATAATGTCATGTCATTTGAAGAGGAATCTGCACTACCCATAATACATGTGAGGTCACAACTAGGGTTGTTCCCATAGAATGGGGCAGTACGTTTCTAACTCGACCCAAGAGTCGAGTTGGCCGTTCTTGCTGTTTAATGTTCCAACTTGACACTTGAGTCATCAATCAAATGCAGCCAAAGTTAGCCCCCCAGTTTATGAGCAAGAGTTATTTCCCCTACCTGTGACATCCCACTGGTCTATGTTGGAGCTGGCGGACTTGAGAGATATGTCAAAGATATGAAGGGACCCGTTTGCCGTCATGACGACTGGTCGATCTGATCCCGCCCACTCTGCATCCACAACCTTTGCAATCTCCTTTGGACTCTTTATGGCATGCATCATTTCCGACTGGGGGAGAAATTTCAGTGTCTTATAACATTATCTTCGGGTAAAAGTCCTTTAAATGATAAAAGTAAAGGCCGCATTTTTGGCTAAAATAATAACTTCAACATCTCATTGTGTTTCGTGTTCCTTCTGGTTGTATACATTGACTACTCTAGTTTGATGTAAAAGTTGGCCGGGGAAACATTTTTTTCTCTCACCAAAACAGTAATTTCGTACAGGTTTTAACAGTTGTTTTGACGACTTTGTCAACTTATTTTTAAAAACTTTCCAATTTCAAAGCATCTTGACATATGTTTGCTCAATATCTTTCATTTTCTAGGTTTTCCTAAAAGATGTACCAAAGACAAAAGTGTTAATCATAAAATGAACATTTTAGTAAATTGAATCGCAGACTGTATTGTAGTTTGTAGACTATAATTGTAGAGGTATATCAATGCCGGCTGCTCATAGTACAGCTATCAACAAACTTAATGCAAACATGACCAAAACATTGTCAACAAACAAAACATTCTGCCTACCATGATGAATCAATGAAACATATTTCAAAACTAAAAGCTTCTCACACAGAAAATTGAAGAAGTGCAAAGATAAATTTTGTTGCCGTTTGGTTAGTAAAGGAGAGAAAATGTTAATTGTTGTCACAATAAATGTTTTAAATATACAAGCAGGGAAGAAAGAGGAATGACTTGAAACTGCTTGCTGATATTAGCCAGGCTGTTGAGACGATAGAACTTTGATCATAGAACGGACGATCTGATTAGAATTTGGGAAGGTGTGGTTCAGTTGTGGTTCAAGATGAATGGAAAGTCTTTAATGGAGGATTGGGACACTTTGTTTTGGAATCCTATAATATATTCATATTTGCTTAAGTGTTTTCATATTTATGTATCTAACTGATGTGCCAGTAATTCAATTCTGATCTTCAAAGTTTGTAAAATATTTTGAAGCCTAAACATTTTTTATGCCAATCTGATATGCCAGGAAGACATACTATCATGTTGGATTCAATTATTTGACAATTATTTTTTAAATTCTGATCCTCAATGTTTTTAAAATATATTGAAGCCATGAATATTGATATATTTACTTTTTTCTCGAAATTAAAGCATAAATCAATTATCTTCTTTATATGACTATGCGATCACTGAAAATGGAATTCGAATTACAGCCATATTGTATATTATTACTGGTGCCAAACTATTTTGACAATGGTGTTGATGACACTGATGATGACGATGAAGATGATGAAGATGATGAAGATGATAATGACACTGTTGATGACAGATCATGACAGTAACCTTTTTTGAGGATCATTGATTTAAAGGATTTTAATGATATTGGTGACAGGCAACTGTTCAGTTAAATAGAAGATGCATCTGCTGAGACAGTGTCAACTGTTCATTCCTTCAGGCAAGTTTCAAACATTGCACAGGTCATCAAGACAAGCTTACCTTTCTTCCATGGCCCTGCATCAATATAACATTCCTCTTTCAGATTTCGGGAGGACAAACATATAAACAATACCAAATGACAGGGTGTACTTTCCACAAAGCAACCTTTACTAAATCCCATTCTTTAACATTGCACTCTGCTTACATTTGTGACTTATGATCACCCTAATGGTTTCGTTTTTTGGTTAATTGGTTTCACAACACAATTGACTATGACCTCAGTCTAAGCGGGCTTTGTGAAAGTAAGTCCATGGGGCCGTTGCACAAAAACCACTTTAGCAATAAGGTTCACCTTCGTGCCATTCTTCAACATTGCACTAAGTCTACCTATAGGTCAGCTTAGAGTGACATGCAGACTGGGAGTGACAAGAGGTCGCTTGTAAGTACGTACAGTCAAACAGAGAGACATGGACGTACAAGGTATATAGGATTAATTTATCCACACACCACACTTGTCAGCTGTCATTGGGAACTCACGACTCATCGTCTTAATTGGTTTAGGCAAGTCCTTCTCTGTAATCCCTTGTTCAAGCATACTTTGCTATAACAATTTGTTACTTTGAATGAGGAAATGTTCTTATATTTCTTCTTCGTAATAACATATTTGTATCATTTTGAATCAAATGTTTATTTTTGTTGTATTTTGGTAATATACTTGTCAGATTCAGATAATTACACAAATCGCTATCGAAACGATTTCCAACTGTAACAAAAATAAACAGGATTCTACCTGTATGTTCCAGGCAAAGTTTCAGGAAAGAAGGATGAACATATAGAATAAATACGACAATCCTTTCAGATTTAGAGTGATAAAAATAGCATATTTGTAGAGATAAAGAAAACACTTGGTCATAAAAACAACAGTCGGCGGTTCAACAAAATGAAGCGCTTCGTAGCGCTCATTGATCGCTCAATGTAGCGTTCAATGACGCTTCTTCTCTCTTGAACGACACAGTGCAAATTCCTCGAAGTTTGCTCGCCTTGCTACGTAGCGCTACATTGAGCAATCGCGTTCAAGAGAGGTTTAAAAGTAATCGCTCATTGAGCGATTACTTTGAAACCTATCTTGAACACGGCCCATCTGACATTCAATCTTTTATCTGTTCAGAACATTAGTCTATCAAACTGACTTTCCAAAGAACAACGATCATTTCTGACTTTAATAAGACTTTATCAAAACCATTACAGATTGGAGACAGGTTCTGAAAAGATTCAGAAAAAGACCTTCTCTAACCTTGCCCTCCTTGTTGATGTCCCAGATAACTAGACCATCGTTATGGAGAGTGAAGAACTTGAAGTTTTCCCGTCCTGGTGCAAATCTGATCTTCTTGATCCAACCCCGACTAGATGGTGTTGTCCTGGAATTTGAACCTATCAAGATGACTCAAATGTTTACTATGATGATAAAGACAAAGAACCTGTTGATAATTTTGGTAACTTTCAATTTTCTATATTCTTGGTCAAAGACCTTATTTTAAAGTAGCAGTGAGAAGTATGAAAAAGCTTCATGCTCTTATACTAACACTCCTAGCTGTGTAATTGTCAAGTTTCTGAGAAGCAACAGTTCAAGTAGTAAAGCAAAGGTATCTTTGCATCGAGTTCTTTTACACTAGGTGACAGCAACCCTGTTATATCTAAGTGAGCTTTGTGCACACAGACCCTGATCTCTAATAAACACCACACCTGCAGCATGTGGCACATGTTATAAGTAACTTTTAAAACATAATATCAAAGTAGAATCAGATGTTTTGATGGGCTTACGATGCTGACATATTTCAATGATCATAGTTTTGTGATTTCTGTGCAAGTAGAATTCGCACGCTTTTTGAAAATGACCCATCTATGAAGTGCTAGATGTGAGAGTCTGATAAGAGCCAAGGGTACCACAAACCGATCTTAGCCCCAAGATCAATCTTAGCAGATGTTAAATATGGGCTCACAATGCTGACTCTGGGAAGTATAGTATCACCTGGATATTTTAGCCTTGAGATCCCAGAGACATTGAGTTCCGTCCACGTCTCCAAACACGAGGAAGTCTCCCTTCCACGCCAACGTTGTCACAGTGCTTAAACCACTCTGCAGGGATACAGCAATATTGATATATAAGGGGTAAATTATAGTGTTCAATTTGATTCAACAAGCTGTCAAATCAGCCATAAGCTAAAGCATAATCAGACAAAATCTGATCTACAAAGTAACTATATCTCATATCTCTCCATGGATTCTAATTAACAGTCCAATATTGCTTTGTGGAATGCAGCATCATAACATATCACATTAACTGTTCTTACTTAGATTACAATGGAAATTTCAAAGTAACTATTGCAAGGCCTCTTAAAAAGTTAACAAATTAATCATATAATTCTTCCTCGCTTCAGGAAACATCATGCGACTGATATCCTCGGTTCATCTATTCCTGCAGAAGGTCACACCACTCACCTCCGGAGGAATCTTGGTGACGTCCGAGATGAGACTTCCCTCCACTATAAAATGGAAGACAGTTCCATCCTTGTCCGTCATCACAAAGTGTTCCCTCATTGTCATCTTCCCTTGGCTCTTCTTGTCTCTGCAATCAGGCACAAACATTACTGTAGAAAGCATCATAGAAAGTGAGATTAGGGAAGGGAATTCAAGCACACGGTTACCACAATTTTAGAGTTTATGGGCAAGAAACAACCTACCGAAATTGATTGAAATGAGAAGCACAATTTGGGTGACTGATACAACTCACTTGTTACTGGTTGAACTCTGACATGGCTCCGTGGGTTCAGATATACCATCTTCCTTCTTATTTCTCAATCCTTCTCCTCCTACCCTTTCTATATCTTATCTTTGACCAACATACTCATTACTGGTTGAACTTTGACATAGCTCATTGTGTCGACCAGACGTGCTATCTTCCTTCTAACCTTCTCCTCCTATCCGTTCTTTATATCATCTATCATCAACTCACTTGTTACCGGTGGAACTCTCCGACATGGCCGAGTGGGTTGAGCCCGACGTACTGTCGACATCGACTGACTTGCTGCTCCCTCCACCCTTCTCCTCCTCCACCGCCCCAGAGTCCAGCAACTTCTTCTTCAGACTCTTCAGACTGTGAGATGGGGACCATACCTAGAGGATACAACAACTGGGTAGTGAGACAGGGACCATACCTAGAGGATACAGCAGAGGATTTAAGTGTAGAATTGAAACCAAACTTTAATGTATGAAGACCTATTCTCAATTCATACAATTATGCCCAGCCCCTGGTGGGATTTGAACCTTGGACACTGGACCATTCGATGTAAGTTTAACATGCTAAGAAAATCTAGCTAGAGTCTAAGATTTGATACTCACTGCGGCGGTGGGTCGAGGGAATGATTTCGGTAACTCTCTGATGATTGTCAGAGTTCTCATATCCCAAAGTTCAAGAGCTTTGTCTTTAAATGCCAGCACAAAATACTGTCTGTAACCAAATAAGCATGGATCATATTTATGATTCATTAAAATGGAAATGAACAATTGTGTTACTAAACACAAGCTACATATACAAAACTGTTTATACTTCAAATTGATATTTCCAGCTATGAACAATGAATACTTCTTTCTTATAGAAAACAATTTGATATCTATGAACACGGCCATTTTGAAAGCGTAAAGTAGTTTTTATCCCAACCAAATATTGGCATTATGAATTCCAGCCAGGTTGTATCACACATGTAAGATCCCATTATGAAAACTGAGAGCAGGTGATTACAAAACATTCATGGATTTGGATGAAGGATACAATGTGACTGACACAGGACTCACCTGATGTGAGAGATCTGTAGACAGTTGATATGGGACTCCTCGTCTCGGTGTGTCCGCACTTGCGTCACCTTCCCTGCATACAATGAAAGGTGATATTGAGACATGTAGATTTAACTTTCAAACTAGCTGAGATCACTTGATTTATGTCAAACCACTTACTGCATTACGCAAGTAGATTATCTAAGATTTAGTCACTCTGAGCTTTTCCAACCCCGAAATTCAACCAAAATCAATATCAGAAACATTCATAGATTAAGACAATCATAAAGATTCAATCAGTTATAATCCAATCTGTCTACCACTATACTGAAGCAATTACCTGAAATCCAGCCCCTAAGAAATAGTTTGACACTGCATTATAAGGAGGTTTAAAAATAGAGCCATGGGCTCTGTAGCTCATCAGGGTTTAAATTGTTTAATGATGAAGACTGAAATAGATTTTTAGGTCATGGCTTGAGGCCCTTATTTGGGGCACAACATCTACAATTTAGAATCCCCATTAGCTAAAGAGTATGCACACAATATTACAGCCTTCTAGGTGTCTTTGTTTTGGAGGAGAAGAAGATAATATTTTAAGGTCATGGCCTGTGAGACCTTTATTTTAGGGCCCTAGGGTCTCCAAATCTACAATTTAGAATCTCCATTAGCTAAAGAGTCTGCCCACAATATTACAGCCTTGTTCTGGAGAAGATGAAAAATGGTTTTTAGGTCATGGCCTGAGAGGCCTTTATTTGGGGCCCCAGGCCAGGGTCACTAAATCTACAATTTAGAATCCCCATTGGCCAAGGAGTCTGCACACAACTTTTCAGCTCTCTAGACCTTTTAAAACTGGAGAAGATGATGAAAATAGGTTTTTAAGGATGTGACCCGGGGTCACAAATTCTACAATTTAGAATCCCCATTGGCAAAGGAGTCTGCACACAACTTTTCAGCTCTCTAGACCTTTTTGAACTGAGAGAAAGATGAAAATAGGTTTTTAAGGATGTGACCCCTGTGACCCCATTTGGGGTCATGGGGTCACCAAATACAATTTACAATCCCCATTGGCCAAGGTGTCTGCACACAACTTTTCAGTTCTCTAGACCTTTTGGAACTGGAGAAGAAGATGAAAATAGGTTTTTAAGGATGTGACCCCTGTGACCCATTTGGGGTCATGGGGTCACCAAATCTACAATTTAGAATCCCCATTTCAAAGGAGTCTGCACACAACTTTTCAGCTCTCTAGACCTTTTGGAACTGGAGAAGAAGATGAAACTAGGTTTTTAAGGATGCGACCCCTGTGACCCCATTTGGGGTCAAGGGGTCACGAAATCTACAATTTAGAATCCCCATTGGCAGAGGAGTATGCACACAACGTTTCAGCTCCCTAGACCTTTTGGAACTGGAGAAGAAGATGAAAATAGGTTTTAAGGATGTGACCTCTGTGACCCCATTTGGGGTCATGGGGTCACGAAATCTACAATTTAGAATCCCCATTGGCCAAGGAGTCTGCACATAAAATTTCAGCTCTGTGGAGTCATTGGTTCTGGAGAAGAAGTCGAAAAAGCGAAAAGTTTACGGATGGACGAACGCCGGACACCATGCCATGCCATAAGCCCATCAGGCCTTTCAGGCCTGATGAGCTAAAAATACATGTATGCCATTTAGATAGTGAATAAATATAACATAGTTATATTTGGGATAACATTACCTTCAATAGTAAAAAGGTTTAAGATGCTAAAAATGGTCTGTATTTTTACACAATTGTTTGGTGCTTGTTTTGAACCTGACTTTCATAAGCAATTAGAGGCTGATATAAGTACCGACCTGAGAGAATATCCACATGAATGAGTTCGTTCTTTACAAGACCATTGGGACCTGGGTTAGGGTAGGCGAAAGATAGAAACGTCTTCAGACCACACCACTCTATACCTCTGTAAATAGAAGCGCATTGTTTATTTCAATTTGCTTGTCTTTTACATAAGTCAAGATAATTAAC
The DNA here is from genome assembly GCA_936450465.1 of Gibbula magus. Taxonomy (NCBI): domain Eukaryota; kingdom Metazoa; phylum Mollusca; class Gastropoda; order Trochida; family Trochidae; genus Gibbula; species Gibbula magus. Next base: position 60,541,824 of record OW388303.1, read on the forward strand.
ATACAATGTTACAATGAAGAATAGGTGAGGAAAGTATGGGCCCTCTTCCGAACACTTATTTTTTTATCTAAATAATATGCATGTGTTTGTTTTAATGAAACTATATATTAAATATAAAGTCTTTGAAGGATTTCACCATTGCAGATTTACAAACCTTAAACATGCAGGATCAAACCATAACAGATGAATACAATCAAGGAATTTTATCTTTTGCACTTCAAATGGATTGCATTATTTGCATATACGTCAATGAGAGCAGAGTTATATTCCATTAGTAGATTAATGAATCTCAATGAAATGTGACTAGCCTACTTGGTTGGCATATAAAGATAACCAGCACATGAAACATAAACCTCGGAGCGGCTCAGTCCACTGACCTGACCATAGAACCGTGCAGACTGTATTCACGCTCCAGCTGTCCGCTGGCTACGTTCACGATCTGTATAGCTCCGGAGAACGTACCTACAGGACAAGAGTATAACATGCCGAGGGAGTAGGTCTACAGTATATAATATTTCCATGTCCTTCCTGTAATTCAGTTCACGGCTAACCAATACCGTCGAGAGTTACTGCCAGATGAATTACTGGAATAAGTTGCATAATAGTGGGATTGGTCTACAACTTTCACAAAGCATGAGATGATCTTGAGTCTTTCAGGTAAAGGCTAAATCTGATGAAAATTCTAAGCCTCTCAAGGACTAAAACATGTAGTTCAATGAATTCATTATATGCATTATTGCAGTATTTGTCTCTTGTTCTTCTAATCTTCCTCCCTCTCTCTCTAAAGGTTACCTTGATGTAATGTGAAAGAAGGGAGATAAACAAAGGAGTCCTAGGAATTAATTATGAGTTTCATGAGTCCTTTCACAGAATTATTGAGACATGAGGATTAACATATGTATCTATAAGAATCACTAAACTCTATCACCAATGACCACCTACCCAGTGCCATGAGCGGCTCATACACATTCCAGTTCTTGTTAGTGAGTGGGGGACACATACGTATCGTCGTCACATGGGCAGATATCCCATTCAACAAGCCTGTGAGGATAAACTTGAGTTGAACTGAGTGACCCTTGTTTGACCTCTGAACTTCGATCCCTGGCAGCTGGGATTGACCAATCAGATCAGTGAGAGCAAGCTTTGGGAAGGCCTGATGACAGATAACAGGGAATTCCTGTTTGCGAGAAGATATCTGCTGTGCAGCGGAGGGCAAGGTTAGTCCGGGAGTGTAGAGAGGGGAGGCTGGATAGTGCTCAATCTCAATCTGAAACAGAGCAAATAACCTTGTAGAGACAAAACATTCTTCTCAAGCATATCAATAATGATCACTGCGTTTATTAATTCATTGATTTGTAAACAATATACATCAACCTTTTCCTGTAGATTTGTCTTCAACATATTCATTTCATAGAAAGAATGTCCACATTACTACAAAAAACTATGTATTATGGTAACCCTATGAATCCTGCACAGACCAATCCACAGTGGGAGTTCAGGGGTTCTATCCACGACTCTTCTTTGAAAGATTTGCATGTAAATTGAATGAACTCCCCTGATGCACTAACATGAATCACACCACCATACATACCAAACACTGTACGATAAGGAAGCTCTTTTCAAAATGTCATAAGTCAAGTATCAAGTACATTGACCTGTCAAAATTGGAACAAAAGATGGTAAGTTTCGGTAAGAAAATGACCTACTGGAACGTCTGCGGTGTGAAGGTCCCAGAAGATTATCCTGCTGTCGCTCATGATGAGAGCCACACTTCTCTCACTGATGGGCGTCGCTGCAATCCCATACACACGGTTGTGCCGGGTCACTCTCAGTGGGTCAGACTGACATCGAAGGTCGTAGGCAACGTCTAGTGATACATTCGGTGGGGTATCATCTGAAAGAAAAATTAGAAATGAGACACAATTTGGGATTCAGGTGATTTTACTCTGCAAATCAACATTCATGAACTGCAAATCATTTGTAGTCAAAGGTGTTATCCAACAATTCACTGCATTGAACATAACACAGAATTAGAATAATTATAGGAAGTATAAAATAATGATATGATAGAATTTGTAAATAAAGCATCCATGCATCATGCAGTGACCATTCTTTAACTTTAAACTCACCAAACGCTCCTGAACCCTCAGAAGACGGAGCTGACATGAGATTTGTCTTCCGTCGGACTCTTACCGAGATACTGCCGTTCTCATGTAGACAGAAAAACACATCTCTCTGCCAGCATGGAATGATCTGGATCATGAAAATAATTTTGAATTAAAATTTTATAAATAAAGGTTTAACGTTCAGTAGGATGTATTGCCTGTAAGCGAACTGAACAGTACCTCTATAAAGAGTTACCATGATAAATAAGCAAATGAGATTAACATAATTTTGAATTAAAATTTTATCAATAAGCAATGAAAAGGATTTATTGTTTCTAAGGGAACTAAACAGCACCTCTATAGAGAGTATATCTGGGTAAATCAGAGAAAAAGGTTCCTTGGTTCAGTACCTGAGCAAATGAGGAGGCAGCTTTATCGAGGGAGATCATGCCGACGGTCTGGTTGATCTCGAGGTCGAGGATGAGAAGCTCTCTAGGGTAGAGGAGGAGAAGGTGGTGTCGACACGACTGGTGGAACGACAGCTGGATACACTCGTTGAGCGCGATAGACTCCTCTTCTGCTTGGTTTGGCTTGCTGCAATGGGATAAGATTGCATTGTGTTTATTGATTACTTCACGATTACCATCATGATCTAGAATTGATAGGCATCACAATTTATAGGCATCACAATTCATTATCAAAGGAAGTAATCCAAGATTGACCACTAGCGAAATATTTTTAAAAAAACTGGTTATTCAGTAAGGGTTTTTGGCATTGGTACATTCAATACCTATAGTTTAATCAACTAAAATGGTCTCCTGAACAGAATCCTGATTTGTTGAGAAAGATCAAGGATGTTCAAGACCCGGCCAATCAAAAAACAGTTTCAACACACAAAAATCACAAGCCATTCTGATTCACTTTCAAGGATGTTCAAACACACCCATAAAGTGTAATTCTCATCACTTAGACCCGACCTAGGTTTGCTCTCTCCGACCAGAATGCGACTCATCCTCTGTGCCAAGTTCTTGGATGAAGATTTCCTCTCCAGGCTGTTTGTGTTGGAGTTACCAGCCTGGCTCGCCGCTGAATCTAGAACAAGAGGGTATAGCGTTTAGTGGTAAAGCAGAAATAGATTATCTCAGTGTTACAATTTTTTTAATAAGAACCTCTTTTATTATTAAATGTAAACGATTCAGAGCTTTATACTTTCCAGTTTACAGATCATCGCGAGTGTCAAGAACACAGGTATGGATGTGAAACATTTCAAACAAAGAACGATAATCAAATTGCCGATGCTCACTCTGGCTAGAGGGACTGAAGATGTAGAACTTCTTCCCATTGCTGGAGGGAGTCTTGGTGATAGTGAAGTCATCAATGAACACAATGCAATCTTGTCCCAGGACTGAAAGGGAATAAAATGATGATAGCATTGCAATAATAACAGATTATTTTCAGATATTCATACAATTAAAACTCTCCACTATAAGGAGACTGAAATGAGTTTCAATTTCTTGATTATTCAAGGAATATCAACTATGTTGCAAATAATGCATCCTTCTGACATCACACAATAGAGATACTACTTCACTCTTACATGCCACATTCTTGTAGTTGAAGGGGTCGAAGGAGAAGGAGAGGAGGGTTTCAGTGTATGTCTTCTTCCACAGCCTCGTTCCGGTGTCAGCGTTCCACAACACCAGCGAGTACGGAGGATGAAGTGCCACCAACAAGTCCCTGGACGCATCCTGGTGTCTCAACCACTCGATATCTGCAACATCAATTGTCCTGCATCATCCAACTTAATATTTCACATTTGAACACAGTACTAGAAATGAATTTTATCCCACTATCAAAATAGTGTTGCCATTTTGGCATTTTTCAGATATGTAGTCAAATGCTTACTGAAGAATTTTTATTGAAGTTTTTCAATTTTAACTTTGCAAGTAAATATGGCCTTTTTAAGCAGACATTCACACTTACCTTGTACAGGTTTATTTCCCTCTGCAAACTCCACCTTAGCTTGTCCCTGTGCTACGTCCCACACAATGATGAGACCATTCGAGTCGGCAGACGCTAGGCGGAGAGTGTAAGGCGAGTTGATGTCGTGGTGGTAGTTTTCCTTAGCCCACTTTACCTGGAAGGTAAACTAAACAGCTGCAGCTTTTCACAAAGGACACCTTTTGCATCCAAAATCCAATGTGTCTCATTGACAAGCAAGTACTACTTAACATGCATCAAAGAGAGGTGATCAGTCAAGCCTTTGATTGGAATGATGATTTATACTATTAAAATCAAAATCACAATTTCAGTTTAATTAACTATGGAGAATTACTACAGTCTTTTCCAACAAAAACATAAATTTTTTTAATAATGTCATATCTGCTTGTAACAATTCTTACCTTGACAACATTGGCTTTGTGCTTGTCAAGAACTTGTATGACCTGAATATGAATCAAGATACACAAAACAATTTTCGAATCATCTAATGCCACATTATAATTAAGTAAAATATTATTGTTTGTAGAATTATGTTTTTATACTTTCATCATGAATGCCTTAAGCACATAAAGATAACAAAATGTAAGCATAGATTGAAAACAGTTGAGTGATAAGTAAAATCATGTTACTTTATAATGTGAAATCAAGATTCAAATGGATATTTCCATTGATGCATTTGGCAGAATTGAAAGTCATTTCATTTAAATTAGATTGATTTGGATCTTTGTTAGATCGGCAGTTCAAGCAGAATACACAGGAGTGATGATAATAAATAATTGTAATTGACATTTGTATAGCGCCAAAACCAGTTTCAGTAACTGCTGTTCACAGAGCTCTGATGATCTAGGCTAGTTGCCATATGCAAGTCGAAACAAATGCAGTTTTCAGTACTGCATTTTACCGGGCGCTAATAATTATCAACTACATTTCCCTACCAACCCTTACGCTAAACAAACTAACCCTAAAAGATTGTCAAAAGGTATCCAAGGATTAACGAAGATAGTCTACAGTTATCCTAGGGCTAGAGAAGATAATCTTACTGGAATCCAAGGGCTAAAAAGATAGAATGAAATTAACAAGATCGGTGCACCTGGTACAATGCAGTCTACCCGAATACACAAATAGGAACAAATAGAAGCATCCCGTTGGTTTCATGGGGCCTTACTGTCCCTTCTAATGATCTGTTGAAACAAACCTGAACAGTTCCAGGGTCCACAACTGTGACCAGGTTGTGACATCCATACGCTAGTTTTCCTTGCCAGCCCCTACAAGATTAGAGAATGCAATCAATCTAAAAGGTCAAATTGATTTTTATAATCAGAAAAAAAACAAAATAAGTTTGTTTATAATGATACAACTCATTTACCGGTACTGATAAAGCCGTGTCAGGTAAAGATACGTGGAGGGCAAAGATACACATTGTCACAAATACAACATAACAAAATGTAGAGAGTTTACTGACTTCATTTATTGTTTCCTTTGGAAATTTTAGAAGAAATAACATTGCTTTCATAAGGTGAAAGTATTTAGAATGATGCTTATTGACCAAAATAGTGACAAATTACAAAAAATTAACAAATATCGTAAGCAACGAGACAGCATAAAACATTTTGCTCTTTGCATATAGCTAACGTCACCGGAAACCAAAATACTTCTGCTATATATACCCATTTACTAATTCTTTAATAAAATTCTGTAAATATTTTTTACATTTAAAATAATTGGAAAATTGGAAAAGTATTGTGTAGCCAAATGCATGTCTTATGTGCGTACTGTAGCTTTACCCGACAGCGCTGTACATTTTGTCTGCTAATTCAATACAATAAACAACATGATCGTGCGTTATGTCAACTGGGAACGTCAATTGAATAGCAATAAGCGACATATTTTCTAACGACCAAAACACTCGTTGGTCCGCTAAACAACTTATGTTCTCTAAATTTAAACTTTTATTATTTCTGAACTGCACAGCAGTCGACATTATTTCTACATCCGGATGTGTCAAATACAGAAAGCATTTAATAATGTCTGACCAGTCACATGCATTCTTGTTTTGAGCATTCAATGCTCCTGTAACTATTTTCGGGAACAATCTCATATCTTCGACTTTGATTTCAACGACGAATGTTGACAGAAAGACAGGAAAAGTAAACTCCCCAATCTGTCTACGTCGCCATCTTGATTCTCATCTAAAATACGGAAAATCCGCAATGTTCCAAAAAAAATCCGAATTTGAGTTTGCTTAAAAAAACGAAATATGATTGCGTGTAATTAAAAAATGTTTTAATGGAATAATGAATAATATTGGATACACTCCTTTTTGTAATAAATATAGTAAAAGCTAAAGAATGTTGGTTCTGCTGTTTTGTGTGTATTTGGTATTAAATATCTATTTCAAGTTGTTCAGTATGTAGGACAGTTGCATCTGTTGATCGACTGCTCACTGAAGAATTCTGGATTTCTAAAATATTTTCTATAGTAAATTGTTACATATGTCAACTGCTTTATTTTGTAAGTGTTGAAACGACCAAGAGAAGTTATTAGACTGAACTATGCTCATTATAACAGTAAATAAAATAATTAAGAGTCATTGGCTCTGTAGCTCAAGAGATCTTATCAGAAATCTTGGCTAATATTGAGGTGTGGACTCTTTGTATGGATTATATGGAGGCCTAGCAAACAATTTGATGAGTATGTATGCCAAAATTTTCATTCAATTCACTAAAAGGACAATTTCGCAAATGAATGTCAGAGTGAGTTGAGATTAAATGTTTTTATCACATGATGGCTGGAGTTTACTGAAGCTCATTATGTGAAAAGTTCTGATTTCACTACTAGGAAAAAGCTGTTCGACCTCACCATTGATTATAAGAGGGTCACAGCTTTCAACACATGACTCGGTTTGAAATCAAGCCTGCAGATGACAGGGGGATGCACTGGGCCACTAGATGAACAAAAAAAAAAAGGATGATACTACCAGGGTTTTCTGAAAGCAAGCCCTCTCGTTTAGAAGCCCATGGGCTACTATTTAATTCCAAAGTTTATCCAATGAGAGTTGCCTACCTTTGTTACAATACAAATAGTCCATGTTAATTTAGCTATTTAAGTATTGTTCGAAACCGTGTAGATGATGGTTCAAGTACTGCTGATTGTGACGATCCGTTGCGTGATACATTGACTCATTTGAAACTCCAATTTTCGTTAAAAAATCTTAAACATACAGTTTAGTTTTTAAGAGTTACAAGAGTTTCCATGCGTTCCGTTATATTAAAAAGATTGCCTACACTTATTGCCTCAGGATTTTTTTATTTCATATCACTGTCAAAATATTATATATATATGACTTACAAAAGATTTCTGAATACAAGCCCATGTTTCTGAATATAAGCCCGAGCTTTTATTTTGTGTCTAAGTTCACTCGTCAAAAAACCCAATATTCCGTATAGAAGCCCTGGGCTTGCTTTCGGAAAACCCTGGTACGGTCAAAATGTTGTACAAAGTGGTCATCAATCACAACTGGTGTCTGTGTAATGCCCAAGTGGAAGGCATTACCATTTGAAGGCATTGTGGTCTACAAGATATCATGTTCATAAGAAAGGGCAGGGACTAAGGCTGCTGGGTATCCATGTTGCAGCTGAGGACAAATATTCATCAGAGCACCAAAATAATTGTTTTGTGATCATAACCCAGCTTTCAATCTAAGTCCACTATCAGTTTTCTTCTGTTCAGACATGGAACCTTTAAACCTTGGTTCATTCCACTGCATGTGTGCATGCACATGTTTTTGTTATAAAACATAAAAACATAATTAACATCTAGAAAATGGATTTAATAAAACAATATAAATAATTATGTCACTTAATTACAAACAAAACACTTTACAACAATATTTACATATATTCATTTCTTAAATATAATAAAACATTCAACCTTGATAATCTCCAGGGTATGTGTTCTGATAAATCTCCACAACTGCCCTGGATGCAGGCAGACCTGGTCTGATAATGTGATTATCTCCCTTGGCTGACTCCGTCTTATCACAGTAGCCAATCAGATAAGCCTCCAATACAACCTAGTTCGCATGTTAAGGTCACTGAAGGTCATTTAGAAGTGGAATTCATAAGAAAAGCAAGATTTCTGGCTAACAACTCCTTCGTTGTGAACATAAGCTATGTTTCAAAGTATAGGCTTACCCCATCATTAGGTGGATTGTAAGGAGATGCTAAATGCGGTACAAAGCAAAGATAACAGGCTAAGAATTGTGATGAATCTCAATCTCAGAGAGTACAATATATAGATATGTATATTACAAGCATGAGGAGATAAATACTGATCAGTAAAACAAACAAGGGCCAATTGGCTTTATTGAAGTGGTGGATACATAGCAATCACAGGTGATTGGTGATAGGCAGAAACTAGAAGCGGAAAAGGGGGCTGGATAAGTGGAAGTATATTCAAAGAGCTCATAATGATTAGGAAACGTTGTGTATTTTCACAATAAAGAACTTGTTTTTCAGAATATTGCTTTAACTTTGTGTAACATGGATGTGCCCTCAGCCTCAACCCTTTAAGTGGGAATGAGGTGTGATCAAAGCCTTACTTTCCAGAGTAGATACAGAACTGGATAAAAGACAAACCCAGAGGGGGGGGGGGGGGGGGGGGGGGGGGGGTTACTACTGCCCTCAGGTTGCAGGACCCTGACTTGTAATAAACATCATGATCTCTTTAAGGAGATGAGCACGTATTTTTGCTTATTTTTATTTTTTTTCAAATTTCTCATTTATATGATAGTTCATAATGTCATTTTAATTTACTTTAGAGGGTAAAACATCTTACTACACAAACCAGTTATCTGCAGTGGTAATAATGATGTTGCTTTTAAAGCAAAAATTGCATGGCGGCCATTTTATTGTTAACATATTTTATTATTTAGAATTACAAAAATTTGGCTCTGTAGCTCATCAGGTTTTATATACATAAACTAAATTAGTTTCAAAATGTCAACTTCTAGATGAGAGGTACAGCAAATCGGAAGCACTTTAAAAGGAGAAGATAAAATGGGTCCCCTCTGACCTATTTTTGAGGCAAGAGATAAAATCCCCTACAAATAAAGACAAACTTGAAGATTTAATTCATCACTGTTGTTTACTTAAAATTACCTCCCTTTGAAGTGCATATAAATTCCCATTTTAATCTTAAAGCTTTTCAGGTTTAGATTTAGAATCCCTATTGGCCAAGGAGTCTGCACACAATTTTTCAGCTCTCTAGACCTTTTTGAATTGAAGAAGAAGATGAAGATAGGTTTTTAAGGTCGTGACCCCTGTGTCTTTATTTGGGGTCACGGGGTCACAAAATCTACAATTTAGAATCCCCATTTGCCAAGGAGTCTGCACATAAAATATCAGCTCTCTAGAGTTATTGGTTCTTGAGAAGAAGTCGAAAAAGCAAAAAGTTTACAGACGGACGGATATGGACGCCGGATATGGACGCCGGACACCATGCCATGCAATAAGCCCATCGGGCCTTTCAGACCAGATGAGCAAAAAAAAACAATTCCATGACATTACCTAACAATGTGCTCTCATTTTTAACTTCATTTTCCAAAGAGAGAAGGGTGTTTTACTATTGGTGACATTATTTTTCAAATACATTTCATCGACTTATTTGATAAACAAATTGTGCTAATGCACCTTTAATTACTACCCAAAGTCAAATATGGCAATATCTTTATCTAAAAACGATAAATTATAAACATCGAAAACCTTTCCCCTTTTTCAAATCTCTCCTGTTACTAAAAAATATTTGTTTGCTCAATGACTTTTAATAACATTTTAGTAACAGTAATTTCAGAAGATAAAATATAAATTTCTATTTTACACAGTCTTCATCTAGACTTTATTTTCAATCACATTTGAAACACAATCACTGACTTTATTCATTGCTTTAACACTGAAACCTTTTACTCTTGCCAGTCTCAGTAACTGGCTGATTTAAGCCTTGCAGTATTTCCATCACTTTTACATGCTAAGATAGTGGACTGCTGCACTTGAAATACATAGTAGTCTCTGATTTCTTAGCACAGAAACCTTAAGGAATTACGGCAAGGCTAAAATCAGTCAGTGATGGAGGCTGTTAAGAGTTATGGTTCTCCACAGCAGATAAAGTTGCAGAGTTGCTGGTGGGATTCGAACCCAAGACCTGTTGACCCGAAGTTGAAACCACCAACCACTGTGCTATCCCATCCCCAAGTATAAAGTAATCTTTGCACCCAAACTTCAAGTTATTCATGAAGGTTCAGGTCAACTGTGATGGAGCTGCATGTTCACTGCCTCCCCAACAATACGTTTATTGAGAGGGAGTCCCGATGCAATCAGCAACTTTCTCCAGTACGTGGACAGCATGGAGAAGGAGACAGGTTCATCACTCAGCCAGGAGTCAGCCTCACCAGGAAACTTGTTGGTTTTCAAGTAGAAAGGGGACGACTCATCCATCTGTAACTTTGGCCTCTGAGCCTTGAACTGCTTGAAGTAGCTGACGTAACACCTGTCAGGATTTGAGTAATTGGGAAACACTTTGAGTCCAAAGTTGTCACTGAGTGATCTCTCCAGATACTCCTCCCCGTTGTCATCAACCTTCAGCTCTATCTGACCCCATTTCAGCTGGAAGTGTTCAGACGGACGCCGGATGTTGAAGTACATGGAGTTGAGGAACCACATTGTGTTGGCCAGAGCGTCTGGTTGTTGATTTCCAAGCACATTTGTTTGAAAGAGGACTTCAATGTCGGAACTATTGAGAGGGGAGAGAAAGTGAGAAGTCGTCTTCACCGACTCCTCCAATTTCACTTTGACGTAGTCTCGTGCTGGTTTGAACTGTTCTGCTTTCGTAACAGAGTAACCATAGTTGTTGGCAGTAAGGAACCTCTCAAGAAAGGCCATCAGGTTTCTCATGGATATTGGAGCAAGCTCACTCCCGTCTTTCTTCCTTGCCTCCTTGAAGTAGAGCAAGAGCATCTCATTGAGAATGCTTGGCTTGGTCGTCAAGAGGTCAACCTCAGTTCCGTATCGAACCGTCACAAACCTCTTCAGTCGCTTCACTGCATTCAGTACGGCAGTAGCCGAGCCAGGACTCAGCTGCGTCTTCCGTCCAGAACTTGTCGAGGGAGGCATCTCGACCTCAACTTGACCGTCCTCTTCTATTAATCCACCTGCGTCATCGTCATCAATAAGGTCAAGGTCAATTACCTCTTCCTGAACAGAATCGTGTTCATTTTTAATTGCCGTCTGCATTTGTTGATAGTTCACCTCCTGATCTCTTTTTGCAACAGAGTGAGATGGTGAGTTCATTCCTTGGTTAGAGGGTTCGTGAGTGTTTCTGACAATGGAGGTGGGTGTACTCTGCCGATGAGCTCTCTGCTCTCTGCTTGGTGAGGAGGCATAGCTCTCATTGTCACTCTCTTGCATAAACTGGGTATGTCTGGGAGCTTTGGTTTTTGTGAAAGACTCCTCCAAAGAAGTACTACCTTTTCGTTTATGTGGGTTTAGGCTGGAATGAACCGCCGGCGCCACATTGCCATATACTCTGTTCTCCTTGAACTGCTGCCTTGAACCAACTGTGGGAGTTGTTTTGAAGGATTTGGTACAGTAGCTTTCACTGAGGACATTGCCACTGCTCTGCAGCAACTCACTGAGGACATATCTCTCTTTCTTCATGTTGTCGATCTCCACACTCACGTATCCGCTGACCTCCACAAACTGGTTGTAGTTCAGGTAGGTCTGACACAGCTGTTGAATCTGGGTAACTAGAGAACTGAAGAATTCAACTGAATACTGCTCCTCCATGCTGTCTGATCCGTTTCTGCAACAAAATAATTATAAATAATTATTCCTGAATTTCACATCATGTTTGTCATATAATACAAATGAAAATAATTTTATATAATGTGTCTATGATATTGTAATTATATACACGTTGTATTTTATTTCTGTCCTGAAACTTCAGAAATAACACACGTACACAGTCAGACCCCCTTTTTCTGAATAGTTTGGTTTGGTTTGGTTGAAAATCACATGACAGTGCTAACACATGTATAAATGTATTATTTGTAATTAGATATTTTCCTAGTATTTTGTTTATCAATATGTTCAAGCTTAATTCTCATATGACACTGTCCATTTGTCCCTTGTAGTTATCACCTGGGGCTATCACCCATGTGCAGGTGTAATGTTTTATGCTTCAGTGATTATCTATTCTTCATTGTAGATCACTAGATAAACTAGGCATTGAATAAACAGCAATTGTTTTATTTAGAAATTAGGAAGTATCTTGTCAATCTGACCCTATGATGACATTCTATTTGCTTTAGGGCTAAATAGCCATTGGTCATACAAATCCCTTAACAGTGACCTCTCAGTGACCTTTCAGTGACAACAGACAGATTTAGAGTTTCACCAGAGACCAGACCAGATAACCAGAGGACGAGTGCAGACTAGGCCCCAGGGAAGACCTACACGTGTGGCTCTTAGCCCCAAGCTTCCTTGGTAGTCACTATGTCTCTGTCGCCGTCAAGTGGATGATCAGCTGACCTCAAAATTTATTTTTACTTATGTAACAACTACCATGATGCAACAGCCAAATAAAATCTCCATGACATCATCATCTTAGGTGTCACTCAACCTACAACAGTCTCATCAGGTGCTCCCCCCAGAACCAGATTGGCTGCAAAAGCATAAAACTAATTGCCTGGGATAAACAATGCAGACTAGTGTCGGCTCGTATGATGGCAACACCTATTATCTTGTGGGTTGGCGGCAAGTCTATGACAATCATCCGGATAAGTTGTGCGGTTAAGTAAATGATCATTTGCATAGAAACATAGACAAGATTTGAAATACTACCATGTGGATGGTCAGGTGTCCGGATATACAGGGTTCGGTTAAACGAGATCTGACTTACAAGGTTGAATTAATGAGTGTCAAAACCATCCTTGAGTAGACAGCTGTCTAAAGTTGTATGTCATAAAGAATACAGGTGTAGCTAGGAGGGGTTCACTCTGTGGGGTCATCAAATTTACATGAAAAAAATATGTCAAACCCCCAAGTTGAGCAATGATGTCATGTTTTTCATATTCTTGCCATGATTCGATGAATTGAATGAACAGCGAATAGTTTGTCACGCTTATGTCCTATGTCTACAAAGTGTTCTGAGAGTCTTCTTTTGAAGCATCTTTTAGTTTACCAAGATGCCGTTTGTTGCAAAATTGACGAAAGAAAGAGCATGGCTGATATTTTGCACTAGAGAAGATATAATACAGAGGTCCCTTTTATTTTCCTTCTATGGGTTGAATGTTGTAGTTCTTGGTACATCATGGTTCAATGTCTTCTTATATTAACAATATATTCACCGTCAAATACTATTTGAATATTCTGAAATCGTGTAAATCTATTACTAGGTACCGGTATTCCCATTCATGTTACTGTACTCATACTATTTGTCCCTCTGTGAGTGACGGCAACACTTTGACACTTATAAAGAATAGGTCTTGTACAGTGGTAAACTCTCCATAATTGGACTCAGTGTGCTTATGTATATAAACATCACTACCCTGACAGAATTGTACTTTTATAGCTACGTGAAGCGCTACACCGAACCATGTAGGTCCGTATATCTGTAATTGAGGTAACCATTTGTACAGCTGGGTGGAATGAGTACAATGTGGACAAAGACTTGAAAGTGCACCCACATCACAAATATTGAGGTGCCTCCACCTTGATTCAACTCCGGGTCAACCCAGAAAAGTAGAGGAAACCCAAGCACTCGCCCATTGTGACAATGGATCAGTTCTAATTAAAACCATATTGGCTGATGTTTTTCCTTGGAATGACCAGATTGATGCTAGATTAGTATTGTGAGTAAACCAGGATATCACTAAGTTAGTTCTCATCTCATCATGTTTTTTCTTTACGGTGTGTTTATATAGAGGAAAATAATATTTGTTGCTGTAATGTGATGTAGTGTCATTCTTTCATGTGAGGTGAGGTGAGGTGAGGTGAGTTGGGGTTTAAAGCCACTTTCAAGAGTATTTCACTTATATCGCGGCTGCTAGTATTACGGCAGGGAAAAAGCCCGCAACGCCATGTGGCTATGCTTTGCGGTGAAACCTGCGAGCATCGGCTGGAACAAGCGAACCATGGGTGGTATCTTTCAAGTGAAGTGATTACACTTTACTAAGTTAGTTTTTAACAGTATCCACCTTCAAACTGACAATCATGAAACTGTAAATTTCAATAAACTTGTCTTAATGAACAAATGCGGTCACTACTTATGGTATTGGCTTATCTAAAGTGAGAAGATGTGTTTCATAAACAGATTGAACTCAAATAATCTAAAATGTATTCACAGATCATATGGTTGTAAGCTTTTTCTCAATTATCGTTAAAAAAGGGACTGGAAGTCATAATGCATGACTCTTTTAAGAGAATTTCACTTATATCGCGGCTACTAGTATTATGGCAGGGAGAAAGCCCGCAACGCCATGTGGCTATGCATTGCGGTAAAACCTGCGAGCATCGACTGGAACTAGCGAACCAAGGGGGGTTCTACGCTGAAATTCAGTGTAGAATTGCACCCAAACCTTACTGCGTGTAGAACAGTTCTCTACTGCAGTCAAAGTTGCCCCTGGCGGGATTCGAACCCAGGACCTCTTGGTCCGAAGCCGAACGCGCTATCCTGCCCCCGAATGCATGATAAAAGAAGTTTTGGCGTGTGAATGTCAACTTGGTTCTCTGACAGCAGTATTTTGTTTCTTAAAGAGCCATCACGGATGTTAGTGTTTCAAATTTGTGGAAAATGTACTTTTACCGTCATTCGCCAGAGAAAACTTTTATCTATAACATGGCATATGTTAAATAATTTTCATATCAAGACAATGTATTGCAATTTGGTTTCAAAGAGAATCACTTCGACTAGCGCGCGCTACTGGTATCTGATGTATATAAACAGAGTCCCCTTTTTTGCGTAATACGTACTACACAAACAGTAAGCGCTTCCGAAGCATGAAGGCTCGTCTCTAGCGCAAGTCGCCATAACAACCCATGTGATGCACGTGCTGCACGTGTTCCTCTTGCAAAGTACCCTTGTCACACATTACTGAATGTGACGATTGCTTTACAAGCTATGTTTCAAAATGTCCTGAGAATATACAAATTATTTCCTGTTTAATGTATTGAGATAAGACCAGCAAATTATGACAAATTTTTACTCTCATTAATTATAAAATTCAAGAAAAATACCTAGTTGGGTAAAACAATTATTCCAACATCTGTAGCAAATACATAATTAAATGAAATGGTAAATAAATAACCGTCAAAAAATTATATATTTCGATTTCTTTCATTGAACATATTTTTTTTTATTCTTTCGTGTCTTTGTTTACTGTGTGTGAGCTAGACCATAATGCTTTGCGCTTGAAAATAATAGACTGGATCTATATTTAGACTGGAAAACACCTTTTCTAATTACCGGTAATGCAATTTCTCGGCTTATTTTAAGTTGGAAAAATTAGGGGAAAATTAAGTGTATTTATTTCACGGAGATGGATTTTTGGAAAAATGTTGATATTTTCATCAACATCCGTGATGGCTCTTTAAACTGATGAAAATGTGAAGACGTTTCTTTTGCAGTTGAGTGTAAAGCTGTGTACATAGTACTGCTAGATATCAAATATAATCTTTGTCATTTGTGTCTAACAAGTGGGGTAAGAGTTGGACTGTATTTTTTCCAAATTGGTAACAGCCTTGTGCTATTTGTTCACTCACCCATATAATATAGTGTCTAATAATGGGCTGTCTGTCTATTGGGTTCCACCATGATCAAGGTATGTCAACACAAAATTTATTTATCATATACAGGCCCTACATTCTCAGGAGGAATAAACCAGCCGGCGGTTCAACAAAATGAAGCGCTTCGTAGCGCTCATTGATCCCTCAATGTAGCGCTCAATGATCCCTCAATGTAGCGCTCAATGATCCCTCAATGTAGCGCTCAATGAGCACTTCTTCTCTCTTGAACAACACAGTGCAAATTCCTCGAAGTTTGCTCGCCTTGCTACGTAGCACTACATTGAGCAATCACGTTCAAGAGAGGTTTAAAAGTAATCGCTCATTGAGTGATTACTTTGAAACCTTTCTTGAACACGGCCCTGTATATTTTAAAGCATGTCCTTTCTTGTTTTGTCTCTATTAAATGCTTGTATTACTCAGTCTCACAAGAACACAGAAGCTTGAAATACGACAACCCCATAAGCAGAAACCTATAAGAGTTATTGAAACGTGAAAAGTTTATGGACGACCCCCAACGGCCCATACCATATAGGCCTGATGAGATAACCATTCAACATGACCACGCCCAGCAAGGAGGTTATCCCTAGAAGTCTCAAATCTGATAAGGTGGGAAATATCTTGCAAATGATAAAAGGATAGCTATTTCAAATTATGTGAAAGATGCCTTGATTGTTCGAAATTCTTTTATTTGACTATAAGCAACTCTGTTTATATATTTGATTTGTCAATTTTGTACGTGGGCCGTAGGCCTTTCTACTGAAATACAAGATTGATTGAAAGGATAAATGTTTGTTGTGTGTGATAACAGGATGAAGATGACAATCATTTACCAAGATTGCCACGTGTTGGAGTTGTCAGGTACCCACTGATGGCCGAGATGGGAGACATGTGCATAAAATGGGAATGTACGGAATTATTCTGAAACAGCCCATTCTTTCTTCAGAGTTCAATCAATGGCAAAACCAAAGTCATGTAAAAGGCTTATCATGTTATTTGACAAAACTCTTATCCTAATTTGACTGTTTATTAGGTACCTATGAAATGCAAGAAATGTCACACTTAAATTCTTTTGATGCGTGAGAACTTTAAAAAAAAAAAAATCAAATCTGCAAAATATGCCTGATATAGAATACAATCACTTTTCTTGAACCATCATATAAAGGTTGAATATATTAATGTTCCAGAAGAAGTTATCAGATGGTGAACAATTCTACAATTTATTATCAAAATTGTCCACAGGTTTTTAGGTTGTGGCCTCTGAGGCCCTTATTTCAAAACCATGAAATCTACAATTCACGATCTCAATTGTCCAAAGAGTCTGTACACAATATTTCAGCCCTCTAGTTGTTCTTGAGAAAAAGTAAAAAAAGTTACAAGTTTACAGACAATTGATACCACCATGGCATAAGCCCATTGGGTCTTTCAACCGATGAGCTAAAAAGTAAAAACTAACAAGCTTCTATATGCGTTTAACATGCTTTATTAAGTGAAAAATAAAGTTCTACTGTCCATTAATCCAAATATAGAAATAGGGAACATGATAAATTACTATGTCAGATACAATATATATGAATATATATGGCACTTTTGTACCTGAAAAATATAAGATCAATTAGGGTAAACAAAGTTCCATTGATCATTAAAATATGTTCACAATCAATCAGTCAATAAAATGGCAGTACTACAGAGTCAGTAGAGAATGACAACTAGTGTCTTATAATGAATACAACATAAAAGTGATGTTAAACATGAGAATGTTGAGAATCTCGAGTGATATTGCACTAAACTACCCTAGATATAAAGTATATATACTGTAGGTAATGATTGTGATATATGAAATAAAAACTAACATGCTATGTACAAAGCATTCAACAATAATGTTAAATACTATTGCAAAATAATACACGGTAAATTATGAAAACTATACCGTAACAGTCATTAAGTGTATGGAGCGCCAACCTTTGCATATTGAATACCAAAACAGTGAATTGTGCGCCCAAGCCATTTAAACTTGTTTGCTGAGAAACATTGAAATATCAATTGAACCAGAGACATGAACAGATATTGAAAGATGCGTACCCTTTATGTTAATAGAAATTGTGGGTTTACATCATGACTTCTTGGTAAACTTGTATGTAATTGTATGTAAGTATACACACCCTGCTGCAGAACTGCTTACCCAAGCTTCTGGTGTACAACAAACACAGGTTATCAAATGTTCCTAGGGCTCTCAGAATTCATAATATGAAATTAAAAGTGGTAGGAGCAATTCCTTGATGTCAAAACAACCTTTATCCCTTCCAAGATATGAATTATTGATATCCCTCAAGAAGTTATAGTATAGGAGATACACTCCAGACAAAATTTTAGTACAGACAGAGAGACAGAGAGATAGAGAGATAGGTAGACAGACAAAATGAAATAAATATACACATGCACAGTAATTCATAATTTACATTGTAAAATGGTCAAAAGATGTATTGACACAATATCATAATGTAATATAATAAAGTATGAAAATAAAAAAAAGTATAAAAGTCATATAAAGAAAATGATTACAGCAATATTTTAAGTTATTGACTGCAAAAAAAAAGTTAAATGTTTCTCGGGCAAGTTTTTCAAAAGAAGGCATTAGGAGTACATTTTATATTTATTTCAATCAAAATATAGCTTGGATGTGGTAAAAGTAGTCCTACAGACTCATATACATATATTCAGTGGACAAATAGATGTTGGGGTTTAGCAAAAATGATGCGTGAAATTTACATACATTTATTTGTTTAAACGACAATAAAATGCTGCCGCGTGCACAACTAAAAGATATGCTCCAATGCCAGAGAAACATTTATTTTTTATCCAACCTAAGGACTAGGTAATCGCTCTAATGCCCGGGTTCTAAGGGTTAAATGGAGACCAGATACTTTTTGTATGGACCTACAACCAGAGACCATTGTCAACACATACTGGACAAAAAGGTTAGGGAAATGTTCATGATTGACAATGTATCAGTATGTCAATGAATAAACAGATAATTATTCATTATATAAGAATGTGCATATATCCCAAACATTTTTGGCAGTATATATTTCTTGAGGTATTTAGAGGTATCTTCAGTACTCATAAAAGGTTTTGGTACTTTTGATGCATTTGATGCACTCAGTTACAATCGTTCAATAACAAATGAACACTGATTTATTAGAAAACATCAACATTAATAACTCAAATAGCTGTCTTGCCATGCAACAGGCTGCAACATAATACAGTTCAAGTGTCAAACACTTTATATGGTTGAAATGACGTTTGCCATCTAGTTTCTCTCTCAAAACAAGCAACATGTACAACAGATCATAATAACTCAAAGAATTCACAATCTGATTGATTTAAACCCGCAACCTGCTAAATTAAACTTAAAAGACATGTGTCATACAGGCATTTGTTCAAAACAATCAACAGAAACACCAGATGATAAGTACCATTTGTCAAAGAATATCTCAAAGAATATCTCACTGACTACAAGGAGGTTAAATGCACAACCTGCTGAGTTTAAGCCATAAATTTTTTGTTCAAAACAACCAACAGTAACATCATCACATCGTAATAACTGTTTATAAAAAACATCTCCTAGAAATCGCAATCCGACTATAGCCCTGTTTATACGGCGAGCATTTGCATATGAGTAAAGCATTACACATTTGCAAATTTGCTCATATGAGTAAAATTCGCCGTATGGACGCATTTGCACATATGTATATTTTTAATACTACCGTAAGCAAATTTTTCACTACCGTAAGCGAATGTTTACTACCGTGAGTAAATATGGGATTTTCACTTTTCTAGTAAAAGTTTGTCGTATACAGACATAGTGACTTCACACAGGTTGAGAAAATATATTAGAGAACTTTAGAAACTCTTAATACTGTTTTTCAAATTCTCTATATTGGATAATCTCCTTCTTGCACGCGATAACCTTCAAAATCTATCTGGCTATCCGATTTTCATTATATAATTAGGGCGATATAGTCAAAACAATGTTGACAAATATAAAGTAATGTCATTTATTTAGTTTACATCTAATAAATATTAATGGCATGTTTTAGGAATTCTCTATTCATATATTAAAAGAGTTGGAAGCCCATTTGCTTAGGCAGAAATAAAATGCATATGAACGAAAAGTAATTTTACTCTTACTCACGTGTGTATATTACTACCATAAGCAATATTGCATATGTGCAAAGTTCGCCGTATAAACAGGGCTTAAGATAGATTTTACCTGTAACCTTCACCAATGGGCTGAACTACAGGAACTATAACAGTTATAGACAGGAATAATACAGGATTGAGCAGGAGCTAAACATGCAAATGCTAGGCAACCCTGGGTATTAGTTCATCAACAGGTACAGGGTTATACTTTTATACATAATGGATGTGACTATCCGGGACAACTGCTTCACATACCACTGACCCTCACATACCATTGTCTTTCATATACCAGCCTCCTTTATATAACACCAAGAAGTTTGTCCTTCTCATAGCAAATCATTTTCCTTCACATACCACTCTCCTTCACATATCACTCACCTTCACAAACCACTCACCTTCACATATCACTCTCCTTCACAAACCACTCACCTTCACATTCCACATATCACTCTTCTTCACTTATCACTTTCCTTCACATACCACTCTCCTTCACATATCACACACCTTCACAAACCACTCACCTTCACATATCACTCTCCTTCACAAACCACTCACCTTCACAAACCACTCTCCTTCACATATCACTCACCTTAAAAAAACACTCACCTTCACATATCACCCACCTTCACAAACCACTCTCCTTCACATATCACTTTCTTTCACACATATATCATTCTCTTTCACAAACCACTCACCTTCACAAACCACTCTCCTTCACATATCACACTCCTTCACGTATCACTTTCCTTCAGATACCAGTCTTCTTCACATATAACTCTCCTTCACAAACCACTCTCCTTCACATATCACTCACCTTCAAAAAACACTCACCTTCACATATCACCCACCTTCACAAACCACTCTCCTTCACATATCACTTTCTTTCACACATATATCATTCTCTTTCACAAACCACTCACCTTCACAAACCACTCTCCTTCACATATCACACTCCTTCACGTATCTCTTCTTCACATATAACTCTCCTTCACACACCACTCTCCTTCACATATCACTTTCTTTCACACATATATCACTCTCTTTCACACACATATCACTCTTCTTCACATACCAGTCTCCTTCACATACAACTCTCCAAACACATATCACTCTTCTTCGCATACCTCTCTCCTTAACATACCAGTTTTCTTCACATATCACTCTCTTTCACATACCAGTTTCTTTCACATATCACTCTCCTTCACATATCAGCATCCTTGGATCACCAAGCATTTACCAGATTGAATAGCCAACTCAGCAGTTTCAAATATACATCAACAGTTTTAATATGTTCAAAGGCATTTTCAAACAGTATATCTAACAATATCTCATTTAAGTAACAAGATAACAATGTGGTAATAATTTCAAGTTGTAAATGAACTTGAATTTTCAGTTTTCAATGCATGCTTGCATAGGCACCTTCAAACATTATCACTTATGATACTTTATATAACTAACAAACTGTTAAAGTGGTCAAAGAGCAGGCATGCAATCGAGATAAGATTAAATATATCACAAAAAAGACGTTTTTAACTTGCCTCATATAATTGTATAAAAATGTTGATTGAAGTGTGTGGTAGTGTTGAGTTCACAGTAAAGGAGAGCTCAATACATAAAATGTAAATCATCAACATAAATGGAATCTCATCTTTTTACTTATTGCAACTAAATGTTTCAAGCACACAAAAGCAATCACCAAACATGTACATGAAACTTTCAGTTAAAAAATATACCATTAAATGTATTCCAATAGTGTGTGTGCGCATGCCTGTAAATACAAGTTTACTTCTCTATTCTAACTGTATCCTTTGCATATAGTTTACATGAACATGCTCAATAATTTCATAATATTCACCTCACATTTCCGCCCTTCAATATGTTAACTTCATATGTTCCCTTTTCTTGTTTTTTTTTTTTCCAAGATGTTGTTTTTCAAAGTACAAAACAGATTTTAATCATAAATATTAGGACTTCCGAGATGGAATTCATTACACAATTTAGCTCAAAGACATTATTCACTTCCAATTCTAGCACTTAAAAAGATCTTTTGCACTCTTTTTTTTATTTTAGTTCTTCAAATTTTGTCAGTTATTCACATTCTAACTCATGATATTCATTAAAAGTATTAGCACTTCATCAAATATGCTGCACATGTAACATGCCACTTCAGATTACACCTTCAAACTTTTATATTAATCTAAGTACTAGTAACTGGAGGTTTCAAAATTTGTCAAGAATTTAAGTATTTTTGCACTTTTGAATTTATTTGCATATTCTCCAAAGTGTGCCTATCAAAATAGATTAGGACAATGATGTGTAAACTAACATATCATAAAATAATGATAAAGTTTTGGCTTATTATATGCTTTGGAACTTAAAAGAAAAGATATCTTTCAAATTTTGGACTTGATGTAATCTCTAGTAGACTGGAAATGGGGTCCTTTTGCTACGGAGTACAAGTAGCCACTGCTTCGGAGGAAGACATCAATGTTGGATAAAAGGGTTTTCATGGTCAGTCCTGAATATTCCTGGCCATTAGTCTTTCTTGATTCTGTGAAATACATAAGCAACATTTCATTGAGAATCTCTGGACTTGTATGCAGAATATTAACTTCAGCATTGAACCGATCATTGATGAAACTTCTAAAACGATTAACAGCTGAGACAACATTTTTGGCTGAAAGTTTGCTGTATTGTCCTCTTTTTCCTGCAATGGAGGAAGGAGCATATGCGACCTCAAAATGACTTTGGTCATCAATGACTGTACTGTCAGGGGATGCCTGCACTGGACTAGTTCCAATATACTGCTGCTGTTCAGCAGAGGATGAAAGTTGTTTTGAATCATCTTCTTCATCTTCACTTTTGATGACAATTGCAAAGTCAGGGTCATCATCAAAAAGGGTAAGATCAATCACTTCTGCAACTTTCTCCAGTCCAGATTCATCAAGTTCCATTGTGTTGTTATTCACTGCGGATGGCTCTGGTTGAATTGGTATGCATGATGTTTGGGAATCCACATTTTCTAGCTTTGGTTGAATTGGTATGCATGATATTTGAGAATCCACATTTTCTAGCTTTGGTTGAATTGGTATGCATGATGTTTGGGAATCCACATTTTCTGGCTTTGGTTGAATTGGTATGCATGATGTTTGGGAATCCACATTTTCCGGCATTGGTTGAATTGTTATGCATGATGTTTGGGAATCCATGTTTTCTGGCTTTGGTTGAATTGGTATGAATGATGCATGGGAAACTGTATCTTCTGAATTTGGTTGAATTTGTATGTTTAATGTAAGGGTGCCCATATCGTCTGGCTTTTGTTGAATCGGTGTGCATGATGTTAGGGAGCCGGTATCTTCTGGCTTTGAATCATTGAGTTTCTTGTTGACTTTGAGAACCTTTGACGAAGCTGATATGGGTATATCATGATAATCTAATGAGTTGTTCTTTGTTACTTGGCTTAGCTTATCAGAAGGAAGTTTTCTCTTCTTGGGCAACGGTCCAATGACATGTTTTCTTTTTTTTGGACCTCTAGGAACTCGTAAACTGGAACTTTTGGTCAGACGATTGTGGCTTTCCTTTTTGTCCTTTAAGAGATTCGAAGACTTTGATGTTGCTGCTAATCCTGGTAAAATCTTGCAAGACTTTGAACAATAACTGTCACTGAGGACTTGTCCGCTACAATGCACTAGCTCACTGAGGACATACCTCTCTTTTGTTTTGTTGTCTATTTCCACAACTAAGGATCCACTTATCTCGACATGCTCCTTGAATGTCAGATATGCTCTAGACACAACGTGAAACTGTTGTAGGAGACATTTGAAGAACTCATTGGAATTGTCTGCGTCCATGTTCACCTTGTGCTCTGTAAAACAAAGGAGAATTTTTTTTATTTGGACCAGCTCCGTTAAAATTGAAACCACTTAAAGTATATTGAATGAATATCTTATATCAACTTAAATGTCAAATAAAATCAGGGAGGTACCTTTATTTACAATAATAATACAGATATTTCTTATTATTAATCAATATAACACATCATATATTATTAATATCTTTATTAAATCTTTAGTTGTGTATTTCTATTTTACCCATTTTAGCCCCTTGGCGGAATATTTTGACCATCTAGCTCGCAGCCGTATTTTGGCTAAAGCACAAATTGGCACTGCTGGCACCGTTTTTACAAAATATATCATGTCTACATCGCGAAAACGGACAATATACAGGCGTTATATACAATTCCAGGTCGCGGCACCCGTACACAAATGGTTAATTCATAACCGCATCTTTGAATGAATTTTCTATGATTTTTCGTTTTTGTTCTATTACTTTCTAAAGACTGTCTTTAATTCGGGGCTCATAATATCGTCAATTCAAAACAAGAAAATATCGATGTTTGGCTTCACAATGATATCAAAATTATAAGAATGCGACCTTTGGTTATAATTCTATAGCCATGTAAAGTTTGTCTTTATTTCAACCTATAAAATCGAAAATACTGAGAACTTTTATGATGCGGCATTGCAAACGTGTACTTACGTCGTTCACACTTTCCAAGAAATCATAATCTCGAACCAATTGACAAATAAGCACACGTCAACCCAAATATGGTCATGTTGTTTGACCTTTCAAATAAATGCTAATCTCAAACCATATCTGATGTAAAAATGTTGATTAGTTTATGTGTCGTTTGGTTTTACATGCCTCTCTTAAAGGTAAACTTGTATCTTTCTTTCTGTGAGTAACTATGTGCATTTTATATGGAATAACTGATCATTCTTTTATGTTTATTGTGATATAAAAAATATGGAAATGCACTGAGTAGTTCAACAGATATAAATCGTGCAAGAAGTTGTGAAAAGTGCCACTAACTGTTCATTGATGTTATGTTTTCAATACCAGGTGCTGCAAGACTGTGTAAGTTGACCAAATGCGTTGATGGCTTGCTTATATGAATGCTCAATTTGATTCACGACACATATTTAGAAATTTCAAGAAATGTTGGTAATGTGTTTCCAATACGTACATACATCTTTAGATTAACTTGCACCACAGTGTCGTTTTATTCTAGATAGAAATATTTCAAGGTGTAAGTACGACACCAATGACACTGTTTTTAACAATAAGTTGTAGAAAAAAAACCATAGTACATGAGTATGTATGTTAATCTTATATTCTTTTGTTCATTGGATGTTTAAACCAAAATGCCTTTCCGTGAGTACTTTAGTTTACTAATTAAACAAGTGAAGAAGTGAGTATAACTCACATACCCCCGCTTCTCCCTTACTTCAACAAATTTCATTATCAGCAAAAGACACATCTATAGGTCTATGTTAAAAAATAAATTTGAAAATTAATTAAGTTCTAACTCTCAAAGGCACAACTAGGGATCATAGTTGACATGCGCATGAAATTTGATGAAGCTAGCATGAATAGTGTTGGACAAAGGGTCTGCACAAAATGATTTCTTCATAGTCACTTTTTAGTCACATTTCCATGGCAACCATAAAAATTTAAATTCAGACATAGTTCTAACCCTCAAAAGGCACAACTAGGGATCATGGTTGATATGTATATCAAGTTTGATGAAGCTAGCATGCATAGTTTTGGAGATATACTCTGCACAAAATGACTACCTCACAGTCAGTTTTACGTCTTTTTAGTCACATTTCCATGGCAACCGTAAAAATCTAAATTCAGAAATAGTTCTAACCCTCAAAAGTCTCAACTAGGGATCATGGTTGACATGTGTATGAAGTTTGGTGAAGCTAGCACGTATAGTTTGGGAGATATGATCTGCACAAAATGACTTCCTCACAGAGTCACTTTTTAGTCACGTTTCCATGGAAACCGCAAAAATCAAAATTCAGAAATAGTTCTAACCCTCAAAAGGCACAGCTAGGGATCATTGTTTACATGTGTATGACGTTTGGTGAAGCTAGCACGCACAGTTTGGGAGATATGCTCCGCACAAAATGACTTCCTCAAAAAGTCTCTTTTTAGTCATGTTTCCATGGAAACCAAAAAAATAGAGCCATGGGCTCTGTAGCTCATCAGGATTTCATTGATTTACTATCTAAAGTTGAATATTTAAGTTATTTAAGTTATTGTTTACAAGCAAAAGATAGGTTCTTAGATCATGACCACTGTGACCCCATTTGGGGTCACGGGGTCACATAATCTACAATTTAGAATCCCCATTGGCCAAGGAGTCTGCACACAACTTTTCAGCTCTCTAGACCTTTTGGAACTGGAGAAGAAGATGAAAATAGCTTTTTAAGGATGTGACCCCTGTGACCCCATTTGGGGTCATGGGGTCACGAAATCTACAATTTTGAATTCCAATTGGCCAAGGAGTCTGCACACAACTTTTCAGCTCTCTAGACCTTTTGGAACTGGAGAAGATGAAAATAAGTTTTTAAGGATGTGACCCCGGTGACCCCATTTGGGGTCATGGGGTCACGAAATCTACAATTTAGAATCCCTATTGGCCAAGGAGTCTGCACACAATTTTTCAGCTCTCTAGACCTTTTGGAACTGGAGAAGAGGATGAAAATAGGTTTTAAAGGATGTGACCCCGGTGACTCCATTTGGGGTCACGGGGTCACAAAATCTACAATTTAGAATCCCCATTGGCCAAGGAGTCTGCACACAACTTTTCAGCTCTTTAGACCTTTTGGAACTGAAGAAGAAGATGAAAATAGGTTTTTAAGGATGTGAACCCTGTGACCCCATTTGGGGTCATGGGGTCACGAAATCTACAATTTAGAATCCCCATTGGCCAAGGAGTCTGCACACAACTTCTCAGCTCTCTAGACCTTTTGGAACTGAAGAAGATGAAAAATAGGTTTTTAAGGATGTGACCCCTGTGACCCCATTTGGGGTCATGGGGTCACAAAATCTACAATTTAGAATCCCCATTGGCCAAGGAGTCTGCACACAACTTTTCAGCTCTCTAGACCTTTTGGAACTGAAGAAGAAGATGAAAATAGGTTTTTAAGGATGTGACCCCTGTGACCCCATTTGGGGTCATGGGGTCACGAAATCTACAATTTAGAATCCCCATTGGCCAAGGGGTCTGCACATAAAATTTCAGCTCTGTGGAATCATTGGTTCTGGAGAAGAAGTCGAAAAAGCAAAAAGTTTACGGATGGACTTACGGATGGACGGATGGACGGACGGATGGACGGACGCCGGACACCATGCCATGCCATAAGCCCATCGGGCCTTTCAGGCCTAATGAGCTAAAAATGAAATTCAGAAATAGTTCTAACCCTCAAAAGGCACAACAAGGGATCATGGTTGACATGTGTATGAAGTTTGGTGATGCTAGCATGTATACTTTGGGAGATCTGCTCCGCACAAAGTTTTGGGACGGACGGACAAACGGACGGAAAGAATGAACGCTATATACCCCCGCGTACGCTGTAAGGCGGGGGTATTATTATTAATGATATTAGATCTATATGGAAAACAGTAGCGTGATAAATTCACTTTGCACCTTTTCATGTAATATTGGCACCAACAAAGTGGAAAAGGGGTTAAAAATACTGTCCTGGATAGCAACCACCATGTACAGTTATTTTTGATAATTTTCAACAACCTGGACAGTGATGGTGCAACTACCATCAATGAGTACAGTTTTTAATTTTGCTAATATCTCGGCTTCGATCAATCTGAGAAAGCTGTAACTTTGATACAAGTCCTAAATTATAAAATTCGAATTAAAATTACACAAAATATGGACTTGATCCATGTAGATTTTCTGTATTCATGTAGAAAGTTGACTTTTCGCGGATTTTCTCTCTGACAATGATCCTAAATGTTAAAATTCTAAACTATGGATGACATGTCATGTTCCAAAGATATAGCGATTGTAAACTATAGCTATTCAAGAGTTGAAACAAGTTGATATTGTTTACATCATTCAGTGGAAAATGTTCAAAACTGACCAATTTCGGTACCCACCCCAGTTGAAAAACTACTGACTGTCGAGAAAATGGTTGTTGACGACTACCAACTTCCGGTTTAGCATGGACAGGGCTTACCCCCTGTGTATTGCAAAACCTTCAGGAAGTTGAGGTGAGGTGAGGTGAGGTGATTTGGGGTTTAACAATGTTTTCAAAATTATTTCACTTATTAAATGTTATAGGAAGGAGAAAGCCTGCAATAAAAAGTGCCTATGCATTGCGGTGAAACCTGCGAGCATCGACTGGAACTAGTGAATTATGGGTGGTATTATGCTGAATTTCAGTGTAGCATTGCACCCAAACCTTACTGCGTGTAGAACAGTTCTCAACAGCATACACAGTTGCCGAGCCCCTGGCGGGATTCGAACACCGAACCTCTTGATCCGAAAGTCAAATCCGCTAACCACTGCGATATTTCGCCCCCACAAAGGACTAGGACTAATGCTGTAAAATGTGGTAAGACAGCCAATGTACCTTAAATATATTTTGTTCACATAATCAGTAATTATTAATTAACTATCTTCGTTTCGGGCCAATTAACAGACCTCAAACCTGTAACTGGACCAATACGGAAATACTTAATTAATAACATTATAATACAGTATAATGATGTTAACTCATCAGAATATTATTCCAGAAAAACAGAAGTTGTCATCCATAATATCTGTCTTCTGATTTTAAAATGAAATACAATTTAAAGAAAATTCATGAAAATAATTTATTCATTACAAAAACAAAGAACATAAACAGCTTAATATCGGTATTTAAAACTATTTTACCTTACAGACAGATTTGATACAGTCTAAGAATCAACTTAAATGTTGACATCTTATAAACAATGATGAAAATACAACTCATAAATTTAAAACAAATTCATATTTTGTTCTCTCTCGTATGAATTCAAAGAAAAGAGTCAATCCAATTAAAATTGAATGTTTTCTGAGGAATAAAATAGTGCATCTATTGGAAAACAAAATTCTATCATTTGGAGGGTTCCTCTCCAGACTCTCTGATGTCAGCCCATTTATGCTCGCATGTTCTGATTCAATTCAGTTAGCCAATCAAAAGACCTCTACTAAAAGCTTTCAACATGAGAAGCAAGGGCAAGTAACTCCAGACAGCCGTCATTTTACCGGTTTCCTTAACATTCAGTACATATTAACGAATGAATCCAAATGTACTCAAAATCGTTAAAAAATATGATGTGATTAGCCAGCTAATGATTGGGTTTTCTCTGCACTAAACTGGTTAAAGGATGCCCGAAATATATTATTTTCTATTGAATTCTCATCTGCAATTGGTTTATCAGACTATTTTGTGAAAAATGAGACCCAAAAAATTACTATATTGATCCTATATTAAAATAGAGCGACTTAAACATGGCAAAAATATTGTCTGCTTTTCAGCAGCCAGCGACAAACGAAAAATGGGGCGGGGCTTAGAGGGTTGGACGGTAACCGGAAGTGAGGTACGTGAAGGGATGGGATGTAAACATACGCTTACTATTTTTCATGGCAAACACTGGGGAATCAGTCAGTTGATCTGCTATATCTGCACTTTGCAACAATGCCACATCGCTGTTCTGCTGTAAATTGTTCGAGTAATCATGGTTATCATGTTTCACTTCACAAGTTCCCATCTGATGTCTCGCTTCACGCCAAATGGACCGATTTTGTTCGAGCGAAGAGAGCGCCGTGGTAGCGCAACCATTGAACCAATGTAAGCCTTGCGTCTTTATTTAGATCTCTTCCCTGAAAATTGTTTTGTTTGCGGAGCAGGTTAGGTTACTCGCCACGACTTGCCGTTCAAGCGTGAATAGGAATGTCTTTTAATCGAAACAAATACTAATGTGGACAAGTGTAGTTATATTTATTCAACCTAATCCTTATCGTAAATCGTCCTCGTAAATTAAACAGTAAATCCCATTCCGCATTCCAATCCCACTTTTTGATAATATTCCGTTTTATTTCACTATGCAACTTTTCGTGGTGACTCGTAGTCGTCTGCCAACGTCAACAGTCATCAACTGAAAGTCAAAACTATAATCGTAAGTATTTAAACAAATTAATCATTTTAACTTTCTGCAAAGCATATAATAGGTCTATGATTACTCTTTCCACATGCTCATGTTTGCTATTGTTGTTTATGATCGTGAGTTTAGCCAAATTGTTATTGCAAAGCGCCGTTAGTGTCGACCTTCACAGTAACGATAGTGAAAGAGTCTTGATGTACATCAGTTGGTTATAATGGCATAGATATTGAATACTGTCAAGGAATATTGTATTGAAGTAGTCTCTAGTAGATCAGTACAGTTATTTTAGACTTTATGGACCTTGTGTAAATGATTTCTACTGCGGTGTTGCCAGTAAATGAGGCGTGCAGTATTGTAGGTCAGGGGTCACGAGGCAATAGCGCGGCACTGAAGATTTTGATGTTTGAATTAATAACAAGCATTATTGTGACTGGGTGTTAATGTATTTTAAAGCTACATAGTTTTCCTTTCACATTACTTTGAGTAAATAATACCGCTATTCATGTAATTTGGAAGTTATTGGCCACAACTTTCATGAAGTGTCACGACCCCAGAGGTCATAGGTCATAGGTCATCATTGCATAGATTCGGCTGTATGCTGTTTAACACTGTCTCAGCTCTAGCAATCTGTTTTGGTTATTATCTCTTGCCATAGAACAACATGATGTGTTAATCTAACTATAATTATTGTTATTTGGAACATTAATAATTGTTATAGTGCTAGATAATGTCAGTTTTTGCAATATTGTGTATTATAATCAAAAGGTTAGTTCTATTTGGTAGTTGCATTCAGCAGATGTTGTTGTGATGAATTCATAATCAGTGTTGAGTTTCATATTGCATTTATATCAGTAAATATAAATGAAGTTGTAATGCAAGTAAAGATGCATTATTGAATTGATAGGATAAATGATGTTAATTCTCATACTTTCCTATAATTGTTACTTCCAATACTCTGCATAGCTTTTCATGATTTTACATTTATCTCAGTAAAGATAAATTGCAGTTATTGTTGCAGAAATTGATATTTGCATTATTGATATTGTAAGATAAACATATATTGCTAGTGTTTATCCCATACCTTATTTGATTATTGTTCATGTGCAAGTATTGATTTCAACTTTGTTGTGTTGCAGGGCAAATTGTATGCTGTGTGCTAACTGCCGCCCCTTACCTTATCCTTACATTACTGTTATATCATTCTCACAATGAGAATAAAACTTGGTAATATCAAGAACTGGCTTTGTCTTGAATTATAAACCTGTCTACACTAATAATCATTATCTTTTTTGTTTTACATGGTAATATTTTGTTATGATAAAAAAGAAGTGGATCGTCAAACCCGCCAAGGACTTATGTATTGCTCTCCAAGAAAACATACATGTGGCTTATATCTAAATCATTTTGTAAATAAGTACATATATCAGTTTTATACATTGTAATGATAATGCAAGTATTACGCATGCGAATAGCAACATACAATGTGACCAATGATTGGAATAACGAACCTGTTTTCATCAGAAGAAGAAGTTTATCCTCAGTAAACATACAACGATATGTTTTTCTTCCAATTACAAAGAAAAGCCTCCAGAATACACTATCATCCTATTCCTAAATTCCATTGGTTAACATATTATGGTCCTTACATTCATTGGCTGATAATATCTAGACTGAATGTTGCAGTAATGTGTATTTCCTATTTCCTTTGGGTCACCAAGACAGGACGTTTGACAATAAACATATATGACATGCCGGTCAACGACATACCATTTGTTATATAATTGAATCGGTCCAGTAAACTTGTTATCTGTACAAACATAATAACACTGCTTCCTTCTCAACCACTCAGGTTCTTAATTGCGTTAACTAATTTGCTGTAACAACACTTCTCCCATTTGATCTGTTAGAAACATCTATATGGTACACTAAACTGAGAATTGTGTGTTGGTGTGTTGAAGCTTATCAGCCCATTTATTAATCCATTTCGTTTTCATTTACAAGAGGTGCATTAAGATGCTACTGGTAACAGAATTCTTTCATTCGATAATGTTCGTTGTCTATATCAATCTGTATTATCATAATGTATATGTTTGCGTGTACAATCGAGCAATCTTCATTTAAATTAATTTAATTTCACTGAGCTTGTTGACCAATCCAGTTCATGTATTCATTCATGAAAGTGAAGTGAAAATGGTTTGCATTACATTACCATATATAATATTTAAATTGATAAACTTCAAATACAGTAATCTTTTATATTAAATACACAATGCTATTAATAAATTTGCAATGTTGTCGCTTTTTTGAACAACCAATTGTTCAGTGTGTATATGAAATAATACCTACCATATTACTTTATTTATTAATAAATACAAAACAGAATATAACCTGCCAATTATTCAACATAATTTGATCAGTTGATGCTACTTAATATCTCTTCACCCAGATTCCCGTGAGAGTCTTCCCTTGTTTCAATGTCGCTTGAACTGGCATTCGATTCTTACAGCAAGACATCGGCAACATCAATCTTAGCTTGAAGACAAACACTCCATGGAAAGTGATAGTGTCATTTTCTGAATTGCTGTGTAAATAAAGTGTGTAAATGTTTACATAACGTTCTAGAATGGTGAGCAGGAATCCGTGATCTCGCGTACGGCCTAAATCTATGTGTTATGACAGCAGTCCCGCGCTTAATTGCTACAAACATACTTTACTTTAGCGTGCAAAATGCACTCCAATGAGGCAGGCCCCAGCCGTTGTAACCATATGAAATCATTAGTTGAATAGTTAAGTAATCCATTTATCAAAAATTTGGGTTGTTTTGATGAAGATTTCTGCCCTATATGAGCAGTTTAAAAGTTGGGAAAACGCGTTAAATTATGATGAGCGTCCATAATGAGATTCCTCCACATACGTCACAGCAGGATACGCTTCAGTGACCACCGTCCCGCCCGCTTTCATTCTAGTCGCCGGGGTTTGATTAGGCACTTTTTTAAAAAGCCTTATATAAATAATTTACGGGCCGATTTAAGTGAGTGAGTGAGTGAGTTATTGTTTAACGCCGCTTAGGGACATTAGGGACGAGACGGGCCGATTTAAGAAATTTAAAGTCGAGTAGATGTCAAATTGAAACCCCTTTTCAACAAATCACGAAAGTGACCATGGGTACGACATGTAACCTTTGAGGCCACGGACCTGTACGGCCATAACACCGAGTGGCATTTGACCTTGCGGTGAGGAATCTATAGAACCAGTTTGTATCCCAGTAGATTCACGACTGTGCAGATTTTATTCCTCAGAAAGGGGTAAATTTTAATTAAACTGCAAACAGAGTAATTGTCAAACAATACTCAATCTCTATAAATGAAGTGTTTGCTACCAACATGGCAATCTTCACATTTACTAGGGTATTTTTTCATTTGGTCAGAAGGTGTAGCATAATACTAGTAAAAAGTGTCTTGATGACCTTGAAAATAAGGCCAAGATCACCAGCATAGACTAATGTCTCGGTAATTCCCAAATATAGACTGTCATCAAATTTGAAGATATTGGGTTTGAGATATAACATTCAGAGTTTGAAAGTGGGCAAATGTCAAAATGACCTTGAAAATAAAGTCATAATCACTTGAATCGATTGGTGTCTGCATAATTCCCAAGTGGCGGCTGTCAGCAAATTTAAAGATATTAGGTGTGAAGAGGTAATAAGATATCACATTAAATATGGACCAGGAAAATAAAGTGATAAATCACCAAAGATGACCTACGTTTTAAGTTAAACGTCAAAAATGGATGTAAAAAATTTTTAAGACATTTTGTTAAAAGGATCATGAGATATTGCATTAACAAGGGTATGAGCTTGAACATAAGGTCATGGTCACCAAGATGAGATATCTGCATAATCCATATATATAGGGTGTCACCAAATTTGGTGACATTTGCTGCAACAATTGATGAACTATCACGTTAACAAGAATTGGACTGATGGACAGGCGTACAAACTTACTAAGTGAATATGATCTTCCTCTTTCCACATCGGGACGAGGACAATTAGACTGAACATAACACTCATATCCCGCCGAGATATAAAAACGCCAATACTTTAGGCGAATTCAAAAGTAAACTTAAAGTAGAAAACACCATTAAATTTCACTTCGATTTATTCTATGGGCCAAGATTTTGCCAAATAATTGATTCTCGTCTTCGGCTTGGGTGCAGCGATCTAAATCGAGACAGATTTTTAAGGTTTATATCTAATAGCCCAGAATGCATTTGTGGGCATCACACTGAAGACGCGCTCCATTTCTTCCTCATCTGTCCTAATTACGATCACATAAGATCACATGCATATTTCTTTACAAAAGGTTTTGATTTATCCTCCATTTTATATGGTCATTCGGGCTCAACTGATCAGGCAAACCTAGAGTTATTAAAGTCTGTACAAAATTACATTATAGAATCCAAGTGATTCCCGGTATTCAGATAACCTCTACTTCTATTTGACTGCGTTGCCTTGCTGATATGACATAACCTTGCAAGTATTATTGTCTTAGCCTTCAAACGTTTCATTGTAATAATCACGTTTCCTTTATGCATCTGTATATCGAATTGATATGTTTATTGTATTATGTCCATGTGTACGTCACTGTCACATCTGTATAAACTTGATAGGGAGCAGCATTAACATAAGCATTTCTCTGCTTGTTTGCTTATCCCGTTTTTCCTTGAATAAATATGTTTAAACCATATCCCGCCGAGTTCCTGACCCGAGTACTGCACATAGCCATGTCTTTTGAGATTGAATAATACTTAATAATAATCTGCACCTACTACCGTCAGCATTCTAGTTGCAGGCTCACCATACAAATGGCGAACAAATCTTCGAAATGAAACACAACAAGTAGTTGTCACTAAGGTGACATGATCCCCCGCCGCAAATTAATACTTCAAAATTGAAAAATAATGTCAAAATCAGCAAAATTGACTGTCAAACATGTCCGAAAAGTCAAAGCTCCACTGTGACCTTGAGAATTATGTCAAGGTCACCAAAACCTAATCAGCGCTTTGTCTTCCCTAGGAGGTGCTGTGTGTAAGAAATGATGGAATTCCAGTGAATGGTTCTTGAGATATCCCACCGACAAGCTTTACATGTACATTAACATGTCGAAAATTCAAAGTTCCGCTGTGACCTTGAAAATAATGTCAAGGTCACCAAAATCTCATCAGCCCTTTGTCTTTCCCTGGAGAAGCTATGTGTAAAATATTAAGAGAATCCAGCAAATGGTTCTTGAGATATCCCGCTGACAAGAGTAAAATGACAAAGTCTCGTTGTGACCTTGAAATGAAGGTCAAGGTCATAAACCTCGGTAGGAACATTACTCTTTCTATGATGAACCCCTATGCAAAATATGAAAAGAATCCAGTGAATAGTATTTGAGTTATTCCATTTCGTTCGTACGGACGGACGCAGCCGAATACTATATCCCCCGCTTTGCGCTAAACGTGCGGCGGGGGATAAAAACACATTAAAACAGAATATAACTACAACTACAAATTACAACAATGTCCATCTGTAGGAAACAAAACTGGTCATAAAATTTCCGATTGGCTAAAGAGTCTGCAATCAACATTCTCACTTTTTTCTAGGGATTTTCACACTGGAGAAGGAGATGAAAACAGGTGTTCAGGTTGTGATCCCTATGACCAATATTTGGAACCACAGCGTCACAAAATCTACAATTTAGAATCTAGAGAAGTCGTTGAAAAAGCAAAAGTTTACTGACGAATGACCAGACAATGGACACATGCCATGCCATAAACCGATCGGGCTTGTCAGGCCAGATGAGCTGAAAATTATTAACGACTGGATCACTCCCATCCCTTACTTTTTATACAACCCCCTTTTCCTCACATTCATAGCATACACGCAAGACCAAATAATAACTTCAGTCTCCATTTATCAAAGATGTAATTCTGAAAATTTGACCTTTAGTTTTGGAGAAGTTGTTTAAAGAATAATGCCTGCGATGCCCATATATGAGGGTACCAAGTGAAGGTACCTCCCCAAAAAATTTCAGAGATGTTGATGTCAATTTACAGTTATTGCTAGTTTATTGCTGAGGAAGGAAGTACCGTACACTACAGAAGTGTTAAGTTACTGAAGTAGTACTGAAACCATAGTTCCATGCTTAATACTGTCTCATGACCAATAACAGTGAAAATACCTGTTAACATAATATGACCTCAGGACTGGGTTGACCTTAGGATTATAAAATGCGTGTGTGTTTTGTATCAAATAAATTTCAAGAGAGGATGGACAATATAATAATACCCAAATCCAGAGTTAATTAATGATTAATCTAATTAAATGACTTAATTATACAATTTTTGTGTGGGGAGATAAGCCTGAAGCTAATAATATTTTTCTCCAGATGTAGGACAAGGGGGACCACGCCATCTTTTCTGGCAGAAAGCAAGGATTAGCCCCTGTGCTCCGATGAATCTTCAGGTAAAAGGCACTGTCACCATCTAAACAACCCTTCGGCCGCATGTCTCTGTATTTCTTGTATAAATTCACAAAACATCTAGCCTGATCGTTAGGCTTGGCAAACACTTTAAGTGAGAATGATTTATTGATTGGTCGCTCAACATATTGCTGTCCGGAGTCCATCACAAGGTTTATGTCTCCCCACTTCAGATTGAAATGGTCACCCGGTTTCCTGGTGGCGAAGTACTTTGAGTTCATCATCCACATGGCGTTGATCAGAGACTCGGGACTATCGTCTCCCAGAATATTCTGATCGAACATGACCTTGATGTGCTCGTCAGTCAATGGAACATGTTTTGGAAGAGTCTTCAGCGTGCCCAACTCCTCAAGCCTTGACTTGACATATTCTTTAGAGGTTTTGAACATCTCGTCCCGAGTGATGGAGTATGGGTACCCGTTCTGACGAAGGTACCTACCCATGTAGACCTGGGTGTTCTTCAGGGATCCAGCGGTCAGCTCATTGCCATCAATCTTCTTTGCATTCTTGAAAAAATCCAGTAACAGTTCATTCAATTCTTCTGGAGGGGTGTCCAAAGGTTCAACATCTTTTCCTGATTTACTAAAATGGTAATGTTTGAATCGCTTCAACACTGACCTAAGAACACTGAGGGAGCCTGGGTTGTCCACCTTCTTCTGGTTCTGGGAATAGAACAGAGACATGCTGTAGTTGAAATCAGATTCTGAACAACCTTTTTCCTCAGAAGTCACATATGTCTTGCTATTGTTCAGTTCATCATCCAGAATTTCTAGATCAACGACTTCGTGAGAAACAGGATCGACTTGGACAGAACCTGGATAACAAGTGGTGTCACTCTCCTCGGAGATACTCCAAGGCAAGGAGACACTGAGTTCAGCCTGAGGACCCCCAGGCTGGGTGGGAGATTCCCCTCCCAGTGACTCGGAGCTGTAGGACAGATTACTTGTTGATGCTGGGGACTGAAGAGGAGTGATTTCTGTGAAAGCAGATGGCTTCCTTCGCTTCCTCTTTGACTGAAGAGTTTGTGTAGACTCTTTGCTGGCAGTATCTGAATAACTCTCAGTGTTCCTCACTGGTTTCTGGATGTTAAACTGGTTGAGAGTTTCGTCCTGTGTCAAGGACCTTGGTTGTAGTATTTGTATTCTGTTCATACAGTCTGTCCCTTCGTCCATACTTTGTTCTTCTGGTGCAGAGATCACTGGCAGAATCATGGACTCTGATTTCACTCTTGTAGGAAACACTGACTGGCTCTCTTCAACACTGTACTGCTGAGAGCGGAAGTTAGGCTCATTTCTCTTCAACAAATTCATGTCTCTGCTTGCTAGGGGTTGAACAGTTGAAATTTCAGCAGGTGAAAAAACTTTTGTACAGTAGCTTTCACTGAGGACATTTCCACTGCTCTGCAGCAACTCACTGAGGACATATCTCTCTTTCTTCATGTTGTCAATCTCCACACTCACGTATCCACTGACTTCCACAAACTTGGAGAAGACAAGATATTGCTGACAAAGGCTCTGAAGGTTCTCAACAAAGGACATAAAGAAGTCCACAGAATATTGCTTCTCCATCGCTTCTTGCATGGTCCCTCGGGTCCTGACAAGAAAATAATCACACGTTAGAATTTCTGTCTAGTTGCCATTCCAAGTCTCCAGGACAACGATTTCAAATCACACAACACAAAATCCAAACCACGAACTCAAACACAACAAGGTTTGTCAAACGTTTCCAAAAAGGTTTCCATTCCTTCCAGAAGAAAAGCTTGATACCAGGATGTACAACGAACACATGACACATCAAGGAATTTGATAGAAGAATAATTGAAGTATATGACAAACTTGACGAATTGAAGTAATCTTTGAAATATTTCCCCTTCATTTCAATATCTACAGCGCTTGAGCATCTTTGATGAAATAAACATAAGAGGAGGAAGTAGGACATAAATACAAGCTGAATAAATAGAAGTAATGAACCTTTTTCCCTACACAATGCTTTTTAATAGATATGAAAATTAAATATATTTCGAACGATTTCAAAACAATAACAACAACATCTGACACAAACAAAATAATCAAACTTCCCATCCGATTCAGAGTAAGTGACCGAGTGAGTGACTGAGTATGTTATTGTTTAACATCGCTTGGACAATATTGCAGCCATTAGCACTTGGTTCATGGATTGGACTGCAAACTTGGACTTTTTATGAGTATGGGATAAATTGGATAAGGAGTTTCATCATAAAAGAAAAGTGTGTATTGTCTTTGAAGACACACATGTGATTAAAGGTGCATCCATTGTGTTTCATAAAATGTTTTGGGTTTAATACGTTAGAACTCATCACATGTGATGTCTACAATATAAATAAATTCACTCAGCTTGCATATTTATCCCCAATTGCCAAATATATCACAATTACTAGTTTCCAATTAAAATTGAGTAACATCATTATGCATGTGCAGAAACCGAAACTGCACGTCCCATTTACATGCACAGTAGTTATATGTTACCTATTAAACATTATCAACTCAAATTTGTCTTTTTGTCTGTTATAAATAGATTCCGAAATTACGTTTGACTCATTGACGCACGTCACACGCTGTGCATTGTCAGAAATCACTACTTTTACCTTATCGTCATTATGCTCAGTTAACTATCATCAAAATGGTAGTTTTCGGTAACAGTCCGTACTTCTTGATAAAGTAACAACATTTATAACGTTTGCAATATGTGACCCCCAACAACACAATGGATGGACCTTTAAGAGTTAATTGTTTGGAATGTCATGCATGACTAACATAGCTAAAAGCTCATTATCTTTGCTCTTATCTTAATGGCTACTGGAACTATCTAAATTAACGTAATTAAGGGACCTACCCCATCATTGTCAGTGCCTTCTGTGAGTCAAAATGCCAAGCGCTCACCACCCTACCCCAAAACTCTCAACCCTTTTGCATTAACATCTGTATACATGAATAAATGCCAACTTGGTTCCATTGTTGATCCGTTATAATTACATTTTTGGGTGTTATAAAACCTCGAACATTTGAGTGCTCTGATAAAATTAATATCTCTCTGCATCTTTCTGTTCTAAATTCTATTCTATTCTATTGGAGATATTATTTCTAGTGCCTAACTTTTAGCTGTTTTAGCTTATCGTCCGTGGTGTCACTGTAATCAGGCTTTGTACAGTTTCTTTGGGGGAAAAAATCAAAGTAGTGTCAAGATTATCCGTATCAATGGCAGCCATGGGCGGAGTCACACAAGGTAACAGACAATGAGTGACAGACAACAGAGACACTGGGAAACCGTTGAACTACCAAGGAAAGTAACAACAAACTTATGTTGCATGAGACACAAAAAATATGTTTTCAGAGCTTTTTAAAGCAAAAAAATATTCATCAAGTATAATATTTCAGCTTCAAAGATTGGATGAACGTTGTCATTCTTTTTTATTTTAGCATTAAAGTGATATTCAGTTTCTTTCATAATATCTTATTTGACTAAAATTGACTTCACCAAATACCTCATGCTGATATAATTTCAAATAATTTCACTCGACTTGCATATTCATACCAAATTGCCAAATATGATAATAACTTGTTTTCAATGAAAATCAAGCAGAAGCAGGAGCCTCATATACATGAGCAGAAACTGAAACTAAACATCCCATTTACATGTACATTAGTTACATGACATTATGAATCCAAATTTGATTAAAAGTAAAACACAGTCCAGTTGAAAGACATTACTGCATATTTTCATGACTTTATATTTGACAATTTGATCAAGACTAGCACATATTTGTTGAAAAATAAAAACAATGAAAAGTGAAGCAAATCAGTAGCGCTAAGACTAAAGAGTTTGGAAAACTTAAATCACTACGGCTTAATCAGACATTTTTTAGTAGTCTTATCTTTTATTTTACGCATATTCTATCAATATATGTGTTTTATTATCAAAAAGTTGTAAAATACAGTGTGTTTTTCATTTCTTGTTATGCAAAATAAAACAAGATGGCGGATAATGTAGATAGGACAGTGAAAGAGGAAGAGATACACACTGAAAGGGCAATTTTATTGAAGACAAAACTTAATTTGAAGGAGAAAAGATTTCAATAGATGGACAAATTCTTTATTACAGGATTGCGACGTTTTGGTGTAGATGTGTCCTACAATAAATAAGTTTTACATCTGCATGATAATGGTGTTAGCATCAACACCTAAACACCACACTCCTGCAAAAAAGAAGTTGCAGACCTACGTCCATAGAAATTGTTCCTCTTTCATCTTACCAAAGTCAAACTTAATTTGACATTTCTACACAAATTCTTGTGCCATTATCTAGCAGATTCGCTTGATAACAGAACAAAAATCTGACGTTGCATATCATGATAAGGAGTTGTCATGCATATACTAGTACTCCTGTCAGTTCTTGTCATTCTAAGTTCTAAAATGCCCTTCAAAAAGTTAATGATTCCCTTTAAATTAATTCCTTTCCAATGTGACATACTTTAATTTTGAATCATTATTTATTATCAACATTATTTTTCTCAGGCTATTGAATATTTCTCACAATCATTGATAGGGAATCTCCAAAACAATCATAAGAGCAAATCAAAATACTAACTACCGGTAAGTCAATTACATATGCTGCCATAAAATGATAAAATTTAAATAAAAATAATTTTCGAAATAATTTTCATATCTATCAAATGCACATTAAATGTTTTAACATACAAAAATCTGAGTTATTATTTCTCTTCAAATTCCTTTATTTAGACGACATCTTCGAATAAATAATATGACACATCCCCACGAAAGGCGACACGCCACCTGGCGCCAGAAGAAGTGGGACAGCAACCCTATTTCCAGTTAAGCGCTCAGACAAGGATCATGATATGTAGTTGACTAGTCGAATGCTTCTTTATCAATATTCATTGATAAATGCAACTAAAAACGACTACGTCAATTAAGGATTCAAATACATACCTTATTTGCAGAAAACTGCACGAGCTGCTTACAGCAGGCGACAAGAAGGTTAAAATTCACTTCGACGATAACATACGGATAAGATCGGCCTTTTCCGTTCGTGTTTTAAATTTGGATAGTTGAACATGAACGAAGATCAGCTTCGCATGTTCCGAATGAAGTACCACGATTGTTTACACAAAGGGAATACGCGGCGTGAAATTTGAAATTTCAACTTTATCTGCAGTTAAAATTTAAGCTGATTAATAATTATGAAAGTAGAAACTGAGTGAAAAGGCAAACTAGCCTGATAACTAAGATTTAGTGAATGTCACCTTCCCGTCAGTACATCATAATAGAGTGCCGTTATTTATGCAAATATGCTTTGAATGAAACTATATTAAGCTATATATATTTTGTTTTCATCTATTCGTCATTATCGTTATCTGCATGCAAACATCACACGTGTAAACAAAATAGGCAAAAGCGCCTCACCAACAATATTTATGCATGTGGTTTTATCATTATGAAAGTAGAAACTGAGTGAAAAGGCAAACTAGCCTGATAACTAAGATTTAGTGAATGTCACCTTCCCGTCAGTACATCATAATAGAGTGCCGTTATTTATGCAAATATGCTTTGAATGAAACTATATTAAGCTATAGGCCTATTTATTATCTTTTTATCTATTCGTCATTATCGTTATCTGCATGCAAACATCACACGTGTAAACAAAATAGGCAAAAGCGCCTCACCAACAATATTTATGCATGTGGTTTTATCTCATTACAAATATCTCTTAGTGTTGCATCTACAATATTTGACAGTAAAATCGCGCCAATTCTGCTTTATGGTGCAGAAATATGGGGTTTTACATATCGTGAAAATATTGAAAAAATACAGAGTTTATACTTCAAAAGATATCTTTGCGTCAGTAAAAATGTATCTTCAAATGTTGTGCTTGGTGAAACTGGGAGAAGCCACCTATGCGTATATTTTTTTTCCGTTGTATTAAGTATATTGGTGTAGACTACTCCATATGGAAGGTTGCCGATAAGTAAAAGAATAATTAGTTATTGGCACAAGCTAGAAATTACAACCTTCCCTATAAAAATGTCTAAACTGGTTTACTTGATCTGTAAAACTGATTCAGAACGCTCGAAATGGTTAGATTTTGTAAAAAAGATTCTCAATAATTGTGGCCTAGGCTATGTTTTCAACAACCCATTATGTGTTAGTACTAATTATCTTGTATTACAGATAGAAAGAATATTGAAAGATCACTTCTTACAAAGTTGGCAGGCGTGTTTGCGTAATAGTTCAAAGGCTTTGTATTACAAATACCTGAAGGAGTATCCATCATTTGAAAAGTATCTTTTTCACCCAAATGCAGTTTCTACCCCAATCTTAAGATTTAGATGCTGTAATCACAATTTACCAGTTGAAACCGGAAGATGGTATAAAACACCAAGAGAAAACCGAACCTGCCAACTTTGTAGAAGCCCAGCGATTGCTGATGAGTTTCATTATATTTTTAGATGTGAAGCTTTCGCTGCGGAACGGAATCACTATATCCCTGTTAAATTTAATAAATACCCAAATCTGCTAACCTATAAATCCCTATTGTCAACAAACAAATTGTCCATATTGAAAAAACTTTCAAGATTTATTTCACTCATAGACACCAGACTAAAGAAAGTTAACCCAATGTAATTATCGTCAACCTCCATGATGTTTTTGTTTATTATATACCATGCATTATTTTCTCTTGTACCACCGATGGTGGCTGTTTGAGAAATAAAGAAATTGAAATTGATATCCAAAGGCATCCTACGAAATGTTAAAATCATATGACGACAATGGTACATTGACTTGGGTATCTCATGTCCGACTCCTTTTATTTCATTCAGGATTTTCTTACGTGTGGATATCACAAGAGTATGGAGATGTTACAAGTTTTATTAGTGCTTTTAAACAAAGATGTAAGGATATAGATATCCAAAATTGGTACCATAAAATATCTTCTTCCTCATTCTTAAAACATTACTCATCTTATAAATCTATACTTGAGCCTGAAAAATATATTTTAGAGTTATGCCATGACAAAGATCTTTTACGCGTGTTATTCAAGTTCCGTGGTATGAGTCACAAACTTAAGATACAACTGTGTGCTAAGGTAACTGCTGTCTCTGTTAAGTGTGATAAGTGCACATTTGATCTTGTTCAAGATGAGTATCATTTCTTGCTCATATGTCCATTTTATTCACAACAACGATCACTGTACATCCCTAATTTCTATAGGCCTACTATAAATCCTACCAGATCAAAGTTTAACCAGTTACTCACAACAAAAGATGTAAAACTGTTGAAAAATGTGGCCATTTATCTTAAACACAATTTACCTGTATAATGCTTCACCACCTGTACATGTGATCGATATTCCTTCATTTTTGTACTCTTGGTCATTTGGCCATACATACTGAATAAAACCCTTCTTCTTTATGGCATAATAATTTACGCCTTGGGGCGTTAAAGGGACGTACACCGCGTCGACAATAAAAATCAGATCACGTGTATCGGTTCCACCTCACTGTGCCCCCTGGCTGAGTTTTAAGGTGAGAAGCAGTCACCCGTAGTTAACTAGGTAACAATGGGAGGATTAACAAGGATTACAAGCATGGGGTTTGGTCTTAATTTTATTGCAGCATATCTTA
Organism: Gibbula magus; assembly: GCA_936450465.1. Taxonomy (NCBI): domain Eukaryota; kingdom Metazoa; phylum Mollusca; class Gastropoda; order Trochida; family Trochidae; genus Gibbula; species Gibbula magus. The sequence continues at coordinate 60,586,168 of OW388303.1, forward strand.
TTTTCAATACATTCATTGACATAATATTTCATTTGCATTTACATCACATGTAAACAATAAAATGTACATTGTATTTCAACATTTTAATTTACAAATATTTACACAGACAACATTCTTCATTTACACATTGAATGTAATTCACATTCCAACAATTTGTGATACAGCATCTGCGTACTGGATTGCACTGATTCTTCCCTGAAGGAGATTGTCTTTTTCAGCATTCAGGATGCTGTCAAGGTGGCGATACTTTTGCCGTTTGGGTCTCAGTCGTCCACCCCACTCAACTGCAGAATAATGATCTCTGAAGAACATTGTTCATTCTGGATCATTTCAATGAACTTGACGATATTTGGGTGGCAGGGTCCCAGCTTCTTCAACTTGGAATGCCACCCTTCAAGATGGTTCGTGGTCCGAAACCCCTCTGTGTCGAAGTGATTTCAGATTGCACGGCCATTTTTTTCTACCCACTGTGTTGTGACATAGTCGGCAAATTTACAAATATAATGGTTATTAAGGTCAATATTCTCTAACGCATTCATCCACACATCATCAATGTCTGCCAGTCTTACAAGAGGAAGAGCAGCAGCTCTTTTTACAAACAAAGACACACTCTCATCAGACTTAAAGGATTATTTAGAGATGCACCACGGAAAGTGGCTGCCCAGCTACCATCAACACATGTAACAACCTTGTAACCACCTATCGTAATATCCATAACCATCCAGCTGATGACGATGATGGTGCCACTCGTGTACGCACTGTTGCCCGACAAGAAGATGTCCACCTACAAGAACTTCTTCAAGACTCTGAAGGACAAGGCTGGCCAGAACAACATTCCACTAGCCCCCCAGGTTATGGTTACTGACTTCGAGGTGGCAGCACAGAATGCGGCAGAGCAAGTCTTTCAATGTGAACTGAAAGGATGTCTGTTCCATTTTCGACAGGCTTTAGTAAAGCATGCCAAGAGTAGTGGAGTCGGTCACAATTAAAAAAAAAGAATATTCCGAATTTAACACATCACTTGAAAATGTCGATGCATGCATTATGATATAAATCGATTATAACCGTTGTTCTCACTACGTTCGATCTTTGTATATTATCAGCCTTTATAAGCATTGCTTAAAGAGAATTAACATTTGGATATGAATAAGTTTTATTCATATTTGCATATAAACAGCGATATAAGATAATTATATTTGAATTAAAGAAGGCCTATATACAATTTAATTTTTAAAGGTTCACTGCCATCACATCAATATATAGGTCCGATATAGTCCTACATAGTGGCATCTAGAAAAGATCTGCATTCGATAAATGCTTTTATGAGATGAACTTTTTGAAAGTCCTCCTTTCACTGGACAGAGTCCATCTACAGCTCATCTTGCGGCTCCTGCTTGATCTTGATCTGGAGTTCTGTCTCCGGGTTCCTGAAGTGCCGTCTTTTCTTGAAGGGGACACAACTTTCATCAACACTTGCTTCTGTGACATCCCGGCTATGGTTGGCTTTTGGCAGTTCTTGCTGTATCTCAGGTTTACGAAACCTCTTCCTCTTCTTGAAAGGGAGATGACTCTCATGGTTTCCACCAGAGATTACAATTGCCTTGTCATTTGGATGACCCACCTCTGGTTTAATGTCCAAAGAGTCAAGATCAGTGTTAAGAAACCTCTTCCTTTTCTTGAAAGGAAGATGGTTTTCATCTCTGACCCCAACTTTCGGTGTGGCAGCTACTCGCTGAGGCCGAGGTGTGACACTGTCGTCCTCAATGTGTGTGCTGATGTTGAGGTTGGAGACGTAGATCTCTGTTGGTTCCCAGTGCACGATGCATGAGCAGGTCCTCACTTTCCGTCTGGTGTCGCTGTAGTTGAGGAAGGTTTGACGGAAATGGAACTCGGCGTATGGGAGACTGGGAAGTCTGTCTGGCTTGGTCTGGTTCTGTACTGCGGGGTTGGAGTTGCTGGCTACAGGAGGAGGTTTATGAACTTCTTCAGGTGATGTGAGTTTAGGGGCAGCCTTTTTGGGCTCTTCTCTGCTGAAAAAAACACAAACATATCCTTAGTCAACAGTATCCATTGTTATCTCTAGAACAAATGAAACTTGGATACATAAACTTAAGTGTTCCTCTGAAGAAATTAATATGACAATATACAGCTGTTTGTTCAAACCTTTTTCCAAATGTTGATCTGTTTCTATAATTAAATCCACCTCAAAGAAGGTGGCGGGGAAGTTAAGTATGGAAACAAGTAAATTAGGACATGCATGGTCGCTATTGTTTCTCAATTCTGTTTCAAACTCTATCAGTATATCTGCTCCAATAACATCAAACACACAGACACGTATAACACATAAACTCAACCTACCTATCCTCAGCTTCATTCTCGAGGTCATCCCCATCCTCAGTTCCGATGTTGTACTCTTCTTCGAAACTCAGATCTACAGGTGAACAAGAATTAAAGGATAGGCTGTAACTTCACGTCAAAGGAATGAATATTCTACTCAAGCACGACTCAAAATTAGACACAAATAAGATCTTTCAACAGCTGAATATTCGTAATATCTGAATTGTTGACCTTGCATGCATGTATAGGTAACACTAGTTATTCAAAGGAAGTGTATGTATTATAAGAAATATATAAGTACACTAATTTATTGGGCGAAGTATGCAATTAAGTTAAAACATTTGTACTCTATATACACACCTCTGTACAGCCAGGCAAATGACTCTCTTTTCCTTTTCCGAGATTTGGATTTGCCACGCCCCTCTTTTGAACCTCTTGACTCTACACTTTTGCCGCCTGTAGCGTCATCAGAAGCGGTTGGTGCTGTTGCTGATGGTGTTGCAGTTGCTGATGGTGTTGCAGTTGCTGATGGTGTTGTAGTTGATGATGGTGTTGTAGTTGATGATGGTGTTGCAGTTGATGATGGTGTTGTAGTTGCTGATGGTGTTGCAGTTGCTGATGGTGTTGCAGTTGATGATGGTGTTGCAGTTGCTGATGGTGTTGTAGTTGATGATGGTGTTGCAGTTGATGATGAAGACAACCTATATGACGACGTGGAAGCTTTTGGCGACTCCTCCGTGCCATAGTAACTGGCCACGTGATTATTTGAACAATCCAATACGCTGGAAATGGTGAAGACATCACTGTCCGGATACAGGAATGTTCCCGGTCTGCCTCGTGTCGACCTTGTGAGTGGACCTGAAATTAACACATTGTTGCTTATATATAGTATGGGCGTGGTATATATGGAATGCCATGGAAGATGATATAAGATATTGGTGTTTAAAGTATGGAATAAATGATATAGGCCTACATGGAATGTGCTTATAGAATGGGATACGTGGTGTATATACACCCGATACCAAAAGAAACTTTGCATCTCAGTTGATTTTATCATATGTATGTTTTTCAATTACAAATATTTCAAGTTTTGGACATCGTACACTAAAACTGAAAAGTAATGGCGTATTGTCATCAGTCAAATATTTTTTTCAGAAGTTTTTATTTTTTTTTACAAAAACTGAAATTTAAAAAAAAAATTAAAAATTAAACTTGTAATTTTGACAAGACACACATGTTAAGCGACTAACGCACTACTGAAACAGTTTCTGATGTTAAACGTCCGTTGATATTACCCATTAGCAAAGACCACCGAGTACGAGACCACCACCGAATCACAGACGAATTGATCAAACACATTTTGATACCCCTCGTGTCACTGTTGATGCGTCCAAACTTTGTATTTAAATAAACTTTTGAAATGAATATTTTCATACATCGAATGTAAAATTGAATAATTATTACAATACTTAAAAACCCAAATCCAATCGTTGCCTATTATGTGATTTATTAAGACAAGAAGATGGGTGCAAAGTTTCTTTTGGTATTGGGTTTATATGAAATGGAAGACGATATAAGACATTGATGCTAATAGTATGGGATACGTGGTATGGAATGGGAGATGCTATAAGACGTTGGTGTATAATAGTATGGGATACAGTATGGGATATATGGTGTATATGTAATGAGCAGTACTTTAACGATAAGAGATAAGAGAAACCATGTTATATAAGCCAACTTTTATTGAATTTGTGATTTTGAAAGTCCTTACCGCCGTAACAAGTGACTTTTGTTATAAAAGGCAGATACAATCAGGCCTCGATAATCCGAACGCTTCCGTTTTTCATCAAAAACGTTCGGATAGTGAAATGTTCGGATTACTGAGTACTGAGGACTACTTACGAGATTAGTTTGGTTACATCTTCCAACCGTTCGGAAACTGCGAGATTCGGATTATCGGTGGCCGGATTATCGCGGCTTGACTGTACTATAGAAGTATGATTAGTTCACTTGAATGAATGAATCAGAAAGTTCTCTCATTACAAGAAACTCTATTGACTTCCCCGGGTCTCAGTATAATATAACTATTGAACACCATGATACCATACTTTTATAACACTCAAGCAAAAGTACAGTAAAACGTTATGTGAATGATATCTTCTTTCTTTAACTTATACATAATGATTCTCATATATCATACGATTACTTTTACTGTAGCATTTCGTCTTTCATATCAGTCAACGTTTGCTGGTTAAATAACTTTGGGGTGCTTAACATTGTGTACTCTGTGTATATAGAATAGCTGACCGATATTGAACTCGAGTATCTTGAATTAAAGGTGCTGTAGCACATCGTTCTTACTGAAATAAAGTGGTCTCACAAAATGTAAATAAGTGTTACCAATGGGTAAATAATGCTAATGAATCAATGAATAGAGTTTAAAAACGAATATACATGTTTCTGTTAAGCTGTACGAGTCAATTTCTCTTTGAACGGCCATTTTTTTTGTGTTCACATTATAATGGCCGCTCGAAGGTAGTTCAGGTGATCTGACTGATGTGGCTATACCCAAACACTCAGAGTAGAATTTTGAATATGGCACCATGATTGAATTGTAAACCATCTTGTCTGAACTCTCAAAATCGCATGAGACCCACAAATCTATCTCTCACATTGAAGCGTTCCACAAAATTGTCGCTTTATACGTCGCACCATTTTCTACCAATACCGATAACGGTTTTCTATGGATACGGCTTATCGAGTCGTGTGATGAGTTGTTTTACCCATTCAAGTACCAATATAATGTATAAACTTTAAAAATAAATGGTCAATCTGCGAACAAATAATATGCCAAAACATGCTATAGCGCCTTTAACACACCCATCCTTAGAATGTTTAAAGGGCCCAATTTATTTCTTAAATATCTCAGGTGCATTAATTTTTACTCCTCGTCTTTGACTCAACATTGATTAATTAGAATTTTTCTCCGTGTACATTTGTCAATTAGCAGGAATTAAAATGAGACTAGGAAACCCAGTTACCACATGCAAACAAATATTTTAATTTATACAATCAATATTTTTGGTTAATTGATGAATCAGTGCAAGGAAGAGAAGCACGTCGGTGTATACATAACAGAACCAGGCTTAAAAGTCTTAACTTAGAGTAATATATTTTATGAAGACGCAATGGAATTAAGTCTCTCCGGTACTCCGTTTTATTTTATTTTATTATGAGTCAAGTGCAGATAGAAACTCAAAAATATCAATCATCACTGAAAGTCGCCAACATATGCTGTTGTACAGATCGATGGACGCTTAGCTCTCTGTTAATACACAGATAGAAAAAATATCGTTTACTTTTAATATGTGATATTTGCAGCTATTTTTTCGAAACACACTTACTTACGAAATCATTCTCACTAATATAAATTCAACAAATAAGACAAGTAAAACACTATACGGCAAAGTGATATATGCAAGGATGATTTGAAGTCTCTGTATCCATACTGCATGAATAAATTATATTACGGTATATGTCTGCCTCATTGCTTTTGAAGAAGAAGACACCATTTATTCAATACAAAATGCCACTAAATATGTTATTGAAATAAGAAAGCTGCAACCAACCTTTCTTGTCCATAAGTTGGTGTTCAATAACCTTTGGTCTTCTCAGTAGAATTATAGTTTACTGTTGTCGTTCTCTCACATTTCACACTATAGACTGCATGTAACCAAGTGACATTCTGTGACGTCATAGCATATGACGTAACGCCATTGTCTCTTATGTGTACACAGAATCTTTATGATGAAATTTATGAAAGAAAACGCTTTTTTTAAATTAAAAGTTTTACTATGAGCTTGTTTATATAAATAACATCTTCCGTACATGAAATGTACACATAAATACAAACAATACTTGAAATTATATAAAGCATGAGAGATGGTCAGGCAACTTACGTTTCAAGATAAAATAAGATAATGTGAATTATCTTACATTCTCACAAGAGCCTTGGTTATAGTACAATACAAAACAATAATACGTGAATTAAATGAATAAACAGTAATAACATACATTGTGATAATGGATACCAATAACTACATTTGCTTTTTGATTTGATAATCATGTGGTGTTTCAAGAGTTAGTATTTCGTATGGAGGTTTAGAAGTTTTATACTGCATGTACGGAACAAATGATTTTGACACTGTGATAGTTTTGAAATGCCAGATTTTGAAACGACGTCAAGAAGGTAGAAATTTATAAAATGCATTTAGGAAGTGAGATGGGATTGATTGACAAACCAGAGCTTTCTTTTTAACTCCTTAATCAAACTTGAATATGCTCCAAATTAAAGCCACAATTTTTTCTAGATGTGTTTACAAGTCTGTCAGTGTTGTTTACCTGTGTTATGGAGAAAATTACCAAACCATGCATGGAAGCAGAAAATCAGAATGCTATTGATAAGAGTTTGGTAAATTATTTAAGAATACATGGATCTACATGTATATATATTTATGATTGTACTTTCCACAGGAAGAAAAGCCTCTGTTGTGTCCTAATTAACATGTACACGATGTGATTAAGCTTTCTACGAAAGTTTGTTGTCAATGATCGTATCCAGATATTCATACTCTTTATGTTCGTCAATATTAACTTCCTCTAATTTTTTTTCTTTCTTGCACGGAAGTCAATTCTTATTTCCTTCGTTTCAGTGATATTCAGAGAGATAACATTTTCTTCACACCACAAACCAATTCAATATGTTAATTATATATATACTTAACTAAATACTTATAATTCCGACTGATAAATAAACCCAATCAAAGCAGCAGCATCTGCAAATATGGTATTCATACAAGAGGATTATTGAGATACATGCCATTTGTGAAGAAAGTGAAGAGGACAGGAGACAGGATACAGCCTTGAGGAGCACCGGTACTGAGGAGATTGGTATCAGAGAGTGTAGAACTCACTGGAGCAGGACGATAAACCAAGACACTCATTCTCAATGAAAGTGCACAATTAGTAAATAATGATGTCGTCGTTATAAATCGTTGTTTTTAATAATGAATGTACCGTTAATATGGTGCAATGTAAGATCGATGAAAAAGGAAATTGAATTCGTAGTACGAACGACAGATAAAATGTTACATTTTACTGTTGATATTTTTTAGAGAGGCCTTAGTAATCTTGGAACATGTCAAAATAGCGATGTCATCAACAAGAACTGTCACGTTGACGGACGTAGGCACTGAGATTGACCCATAAGTCATGGATGCGATAACACATGTCCAAATATAGAATAACCTTTACCAAGGAATTTTCAACAAGCAGAACTGTTAACACTTTTCTCAAATTTCTTAAAATACCAAATGTTTATTGTCGCTATTTTCATGTATTCTACGTTATGCATTTTAAATAAACTTGGAAATAAATGATATATGCAGTGAACCTAAATACATCCAGTCATTCATTTGTGTTGAATATTAAAGAAAAGTAAAATAGAAACAATTGTCATATTAAATGTATTATTTTTTTTAGAAATTAAAGAACTATCGTTAAAAGAAAACCGTATGGTTAAGCCTGTATTCTACGTTATGTGTCTCCTACAAAAATCTAAAATAGAAACTTGCTAGAAATAATAGTTACAGCTCGGTAAAGTTGTAAAATTTCCTTGTAATCACCAGCACTTGCGCTAACACGTCTAAAAAACTTTCCGTTGCAATAAAACATCCAAATGTATTTTACGTTATGTATTCTACGTTATGGTATCATACGTTATGACTGCCATATAAAGAGTCTAATGCTGTGCAGTGTCATAGGCGACGTCATACAATATTGACCATATGTTGTTACAAGTGATGATATGATTTGGAAATTTTTTTAGCGTGTTTTATTTTTACTCATTTTTTTTTTATTTCTGATGCTGATATTTCAACCACTGTAATAGGGCCTAGATATACCGTCAGTCCTTGAATAATCGCCCGGCGATTATTAATTTGACCCAGCGATTTGACCCAGATTTGACCCAGCAATCATTCAAGGCGATTTTTTTTCGAAGCCCTAATATAAGATTAGTCCTAATATATCTGAAAATGTTAAATGATAACAAAAACATAATTTCAGTATGTTTTAAATTATTGACATTGTTAACCAAGTGCATGTCATGAGGTTAAACTTTGCCTAAATATGATTGTGCCGGGAATTATTTTCGAAAAGGAGATAGAAATTACTTGTTTATATTTGCTCAAATTAACCCAGCGATTATTCAAGGCAAGCGATTATTTATTTCAAAGAAGGCTTGACCCGGCGATTATTCAAGGCAGACGATTATATACTATTCAAGGATTTACGGTATATGCAATTTTAGTAGGCCTTTTTACGCCGAAATTTCGCCTTCATTCAAATAACAAATATTCATACAACATATAAATCTTTTTTTGGTGTTCATAGATAGTTAGTGAAGGCAATGGAGTGTGAATGTTTCAAATTTATTTAAAGCAGAATAGACTCGTACCACTTAAATTAATACGGTGACGTTATTTCCATTGACTTTAAATATTCTCGGATAAATATTATCCGAAAATACGACTTTTTGCAGGATCCTAGAAAATTTTTTTTTATCAAATTTGTAAGGAATTTATCTTGGCTAAAACCTCATGATATATGTATGTTTGATGTTTGTTTAGGAAAGGCATTAAGTTGTCCAACATAATTTAGGCCTACATAGAACGTTTCTACCCATTGTTACGGTTTTACTGCCAAATGGATTAATTTTGTTATCATAAGATGTGGCTGACTACTTAAAGCAGAAGGAAATCTGCAAATGGCATTCTTATTAAGATTTCGAATTCTCAAAAGTGAGTCAGGATCTTATTTAAAAGGGAAACGATCGAGTGTATCCTCAACACGCGTCCGGTCCTTTAAGCAAACTGTGGAGGATCCATTAGATGTCAAGTATTTTGTCTAATGTAGGTTCAAGATAATACGCTCAAACATGTTATGATTATTGGGGTAAGAGCCACCGGACGATAGTCATTCAGGATTGAAGGTTTGGACTTTCCGGAACGGGGATTATATGTGATGTTTACATATTTGTAACATGTTATACACATATTTTGACAACGAATTTATTTATGTTTTAGTATACAACTGTAATAAAACGTGTTTCTTTGATGCTCTAGTCACCAATTGTCACTACATTACAAACAAGAGCCATCAGAAGATGACGTATCCCACCGGTCCCACATAATTTGTTTCTATATGGAAACGAAGCATTTTTTTCCCCCAGAAATCTCAAAATGTCAAAAGGCACCACTTCAGTAGGTGGGTAATACACATAGGAAATTTCAGAAAGATATCATGAATGGTTTTCGAGTTCTGCTCCGGAAACGAAATGATTACGGACGGACAGACGGACGGACGGGGTGATGACTATATCCCACAGTATTACATACCGGTGGGATAACAAGCAAACACATTATCAATCATGATATTAACAAAGTTTCGTGTTACTCGGTGGCATGATAAGCATGTGCTTTCTTGATTCCTTAATTGTTTCATCTACTGTCAAAGGTCGTAAGGTCATGTGAATAAATTAGTTCGAGTTTAACGAGTATGAATAGTCAAGTTTCTAAACAAGAACGAAGTTTCGACAAACCTTTATAAATCGTCCATTTCCTGAGATCAGAGTACTTGTTAACTTCAGTTTAAGAAACTTTGATGATAAAAAAGGGTTTGCACTCTCATAAGCACTCGGATAAGCGTTTTATCCTGCCTTGTCTGCAGGTAAATGTAAAATATCTATATGTGACGTGATTGTATCATGACGTCATTGTCTCATATCTCCCCTGGTAGATGAGTCAATCAAATCGTAGATTAAGCAGAATATGAAAACAGATTGTCATAGTAGTGATAAAATTAGTCATAGTTTATTCACACATGCTTAGAATTAAAAAAATTGAAAAATGGTTCAATCGAAAAGTATAGGCTACCAACCAATTTAAGGTGCATGGAACGTGCACTGGACTGAACTTACTTTCAGTTGTAAATTTAAATTGATGTTTTTGGATAGACTAACTTAATATTAATTTGATTTGACAATTACGTCTATCTCTCTCGGATTTTAGATCTAAATCAGTTTTTTTTCCAAAATAACTTCATACCAACTTATAGTGTTCGTCGAACCAAACATAAAAATATATTTTTAAAAAGCAACAAAAAAAAGGAGTAAAAAAACCCAAAATGTATAGATGATAAACGTATTGGTTTTACTGGAGTAAAGTTTTGTATCCTACGAACTGTTTCCCTTCCGCTTGAACAAGTCACATAAATATGGTTAGTTGCATCATTCTGAAACCTAGTGCTATTACCGAAAATCATTTTGTTTAAAATGTTGCTTCTCAAATTTTAAAAGTAGTATATACATATCTTGTTTTGTGTTTTATCAAAGCTAAAAATATTATGTATGATGGGACTGGAAAAGTCACAGAACTCTTTAGCCTATTGCGTTTACATAAAAGGGATTTGAAAGTTGGGCTATATTTTACGGGCGCTTCGGCCAATATGACAGATACTGTCAAAAAGGACCTGTTCTTTACATTTTTCATTTCTGCATTTTTCATTTATAAATTAATACATCAGAAGACACAGTAGTTCTGTCTTTAACACTTGAAACATAACTGACTCTTTTAGCTAGAAAGTATAATATGATTTTATGTTTTATTGTTTGATCTCAATCGGAATAAAATGCATGTGTTACTAATACGTTTCTAAGTATAATGTAACATTGAAACTGTTTCTTTAAAAAAAAAGGTTCTACATCAAGCCAATCGTTTTTATTTATTCATAGTCAAAGAATACAAGTGAAAATCTAGAAAATCAGAACGTTGTTTTGAAATTATAAACAAATTGCAATAGATTTTAGATATTCTCAGATATTCTCTGATATTCTACAATATCCAATTATCGTTCATAAGTGTATATTGTTGAAAGACAGTAAAATAATTATAGCAGCTAATTATCCATAAAAGAGTGCCTTTTCTGAATAAATACAGAGATAAAATATTCAGATACGAAAACGTTTAGCCTAGAAGAACGTATAAAGGTAAAATAGAAAATTAAAAAAATAATGCATTTTTGAAAACATTCGGGGTTTTCTTTTATAATTCACGGTGATTCAATTAAGACATTTATCAAATCATTGGTTAATTTGTAAGTTTCTCATAAATAAAATAATATTATTGCAATATAGACCTAGATCTAAATTTCACATGACGAAACCAGGGAAGTTTCTAGAGGATAAACTAGCTCGTTTATACAGCTTCAGTAATTTCCCTATGTACGGTTAAACGAATATAACCGGAACTTAAAATCTCTGCGCAAGCGCAGTTTACCATCACTTACATCACACGTGCTGTTGGAAGGGCACAGAAACTTGGTCAAAATGACAGGAATTAAAATGATTTCGATTGCTCGTGCATCAAGCAGATGTATTAAGAATACCCCTCTCTTCCTGCAACACAGAAATGCTTCAGATTTCACTAGAAACGTAAGTATTTTAATTATCTAACCGGTCATTAACACACGTGCACTGTTGGTCATAATCAGGGTCATTCACACGAAAATAGGTGACAACAATCAATTATTCGTTAATGAAATCTTTCATGCTCTTCATTAACCCCTCTTCATCGTCATATTTATGAAGTAATTGTCACTGCTCACTTAAATAATTCAAGTAAATTGAAGTAATGCGTAGTTCTAAAATCTGATGAAATCAATGAAGTTGAGGAAAGGTTTGATCTTTTCTATCCACAGTCCAAGACGGAGTGGTTACTTGTCATCTTGTGTCGCTTGTGGACATACCGGCATTCCTTGCACAGGAAGAGAGAGCATTCTTGGCACCTGGAATCCGCCACATGTCCATCTGGACAGTCGGTACACATGGCCTTTCTCTCCTTTTTCATTTGTACAAAATCCAACAACTTGCTTCGTACTGGATCTGCAGGAAATGATGTGGCCGTCCCTTTGACATGTGCTACATGTCTGCAAATGGGGCAGGTAAGCTGTCCTCTTCCCTCCTTCTGTAGAAGCTTTCCAATGCACTCCGTGCAAAATGCATGGAGGCAATGGTGTAAAAGACGAGGGCGTCTGTCTGTCAGGTTAAACCCCTCGAAACACACGGGGCACTCTAAAAAGGCATTTTTCAGGTTTGTAACCCATTTCTCTGTTTGTTCAGCCATAGTTTATCTGCAAGTATACATAGAAATAATGTATGACACACAGGTGATTCTTTGCAGATCCCTTCTTGTGATCACTTTGATCAAATCCTTTCAAGTAGTTTTGTTTTTTTTGGTTGAATCGAGATTTTAACGGATCGGATCGGAATGGATCTAAATTGACTTGATTTGAGTTAATATTTCCAACTTGACAGAAAGTAAAAAATAGAGTTAAAAAGCTTTTAAAGGATGGCTCACCATGTAATTCAAAAACACAAACCAATTAAATGTTCAAAGATACAAAACAGCGGTATCACATTTAGCCCCCTTCCAAACATTCCCCCTCCCTTTACCAATGTCCAACTATAAATTAGCGTTTGCAGGACACCACAAGAGCACAGCAGCACTTATACCCTACTTCCGGTCTCGTTGCTATGGTTTCTTTTGTTACAAGTGTAGGTGTATTAGTCGATACACCTACACTTTTTCTAATATACCTATACTTTTTCTGATATACCTAAACTTTTTTTTCTGATATACCTACACTTTTTAACACCTGAGAAACAATGTAGTAAATTTTCTAAATTTCCAAATTCTAAGTGATGATACTTTATAAAATGTCAGGTTATAAATGAGCATACATGTTTTGGGAACCTGGGATCGAACTCGTGTCCTGTTGCATTCTGGCCGAACGACCTAACCATTACACCACAAAGCCAGTTGAAACTTTTTCAACTTTTGAACATTTTTTCATGACCAAATAATGCGTGAAATAATATCACAAATTTATGTTTTCTTTTTATATAAGAATGTAATTTAGTTTTGGGTTCAAAATGTCTTAATATACTGAAAGTTGTTTCTTTTTTCTCTAAACTTTGGCCACGTTGACATTAGCCAAGCTGTTTATAGCGTCAGCTGTACATTTCAGCAAGATACACGTGCATCTGCGTTGACAATGCCGTCATTGGGCCATATCAATTAGATTTCGAGCCCCAAACATGGGTAACCATACAACGCAGGACGGGCTGCGTTGTCACTGAAGAGGCCTTATTTGGGTTGTGCGTTTCAAGCACAAGCTTGTTTACAGTTGTATTTGTTTAGTAATATTATGAAATAGTATCAACTTGCACCCGACTGTAAGTGGGGTATAAGACCTACATACCCATACTTTTCCTCGTGTATCAAATGATACCCTACACTTTTCCCCGTTGGAGCCTTACTCGGCTCTGCCTCGTAAGGGCCCCACGGGGAAAAGTGTAGGGTACCATTCGATACACTCGGAAAAGTATGGGTATTTCTCTCACATAAACTGAGGGTCTCGCCTTCCCTTGTTCCACTTTCTCCTTAGCCATAATAAGATGGTTAATTTTTTTATGATCCACCACAAAAGGCAGTTGAACATTAAATTCAAGAAATTGCAATTTACAACTAGTACCATTGAGATATCATGACTATCGATGAGTCATTACTAACAGACAGTCACTACGAATCAATCATCACTGAGCATACAACACAAGTTTGTTTATCAGGGGGATCACCAAAGGTTTGATTAGACTGCAAACATGTCAGAAGAATTTACAAGGGGTATAATGGCCTTAACCCATATATCATGACCTTGACCTTTGAACTTCAATGACACACCGTCAATGATCACGTTTCATTATGTAGAACAATCATGTGATGATTTAAAGTGTGATGTGATGATTTAAAGTGTTAATAGTTAAAATAAGGCAAATTCTCAAAAGCGTGTGACCTTTGAACATTTGTTAGCGAAAACCTTTCCAAATCTTGGCAATTCTCCATAGTTGATATATATACCAATTAAAGCCTCACAACGCAGAAACCTTTCAAATTCTCATGTTTGCAAGGATTTTTGTGTTTTAAGAACTCGAGACCTTGACTTTATCTCATGACCTTTGACTTTCAAAGTTACGCAATCATTGATCACTTTTCATTGTGTATGACAATCACGTAATTTAATGATTCAAAGTGTTGATAGTTGAAATATGGCATTGACCTTTGACTGATACTAGCGAAAACCTTTTCAAATCTTGTCTTTCTCCATAGTTGATATATACCAGTGTTATCGTGTTTACAAGGATTGTTTTGCGATCTCAGAACTCCTGACCTTGACCTTAACCTTTGACCTTGAATGTTTACATATTACCTGGAAGCTAAGGCAAGGGGTAGAGAAGGGAAGGCTGAATTGACAAAAAAAAGCACTAAAAAGCACATTCAAGCTATATTTTGCTTACTTTTTGTCTTTGTGTCATAAAATAGGGTGCGTTTGAATTGTCACAACATCACCTACTTTTCAACATTTTATAATAGCCATACAATGGTGAACCAGTTATAGTGGAGCACCTGTCACACTCTCAACTGTCAGAGAAGGCTAATGAAAATTACAAATCTTAGATTTAATCCATCAAAGATCATATTCCCGTAATTCATGTTTTCTAGCATTACCAGTTCTCCAAAAAGAAGTCATTTAAAGATTTTAAGATGGCCACCAAATATTTGACGGGGGACCAAGACCAAATGAACAAACTTTTCTCCTTACAGTCTGATTGAAATCAACCGTTTTCCGAAGAATAAAAGTTGCACAATAGTGCATCTACCGGGACACGAACTCATATCGTTCGGAGGTATCCTCGCCAAACTGTCTGATAACACCCAGTAGGCTCGCATGCACAAAATTTTTAAAGGTAGTCAATCACAGAACGTCCCATTAAAGCGTTCTGTGCAAGAAGCTATGTGATTGGTCAGCTTTGAGACTGGGTTTTGTCTGCAATAAACTAACAATAATGATATGAATCCCCATTGTTTAAACAGTCTCTACACAGCATTTCTATATAAAAAAATTTACTGGAGAGGTCATGAGGTCACTGTGGGTTTAACTTGTCAAACAAATATCTTACTTATCAAAAACGTAAGTAAAAACCAATCGGACAGTACCAACAAAATAATATCATTTGATATGTAAATGTAAACTACTATATTACCGGGTATAAGTCGAGAATTTGATACCAAAAATTAGGGGGTCAAGGCGGGGGGTCGACTTATACACGGGGTCTATGTTTCAGCCCCAAAAATCTAGAGGCCAGGTAAGTATCTGCCAGCCCAGCAAGTCGAACGGACGATGTTTACACCGGAAACAATTCACAAACATCGATGTCCAGTCAATATTAAAATCATTGAATAAAAAACATATGCTTTATTGTTGTCTTTTTAAAATACAAATATAGCGTGATATATGAATAAAAAATAACATTTCAATCACGAAAGTTCATTAAAGTTTATATTATAATCTTCACTATTACCTGACAAACATCGATCGATATCTAGCCTTGATGTAAGTCGAGTGACCCGATAAGGTCACGTGGACCAATGAGATTCTACATAGAAGCCGGTGACATGTGAGATAGATACTCATGAAAAAATAATCAAGTGTTTACGCAGTGAGAAGTGCAAATTACTGGTACGAGTAGACGTATAATTTCTGATATGTTCTAACATAATAGCATATATTCAAAAATATTTAGAGAAATGTTAATTGCCGATTGTCATTGTATTGTTACTGAGATGTTCACCATTCATTTTGTATAATAGTGTATATTCAATACTTGTTAATAGACAGACGTACGTGGATTAAGGTTGTGAATAGATTTGTTAATTGCCAGTCAGGGTAGTGATTCATTAGCGCATCCGGTAATTATCTAAGCTTTGATGTTTAATTAACATTAATTGATAGTAATTAACAGTAATTAAAGCCTGTCACTTCTCATCTAGTAAGTAAGTAAAAGCAATGTCTTTTTACGTCTTTTTCTACTAGGTAACAATTTAACTATTCACCGGTTATCTAATAAAGTTTTGTCAACATGTTGGTCGTAGTTTATTCGGCTTGATGAGAGGAAAATGTAATTTGATTGAAACAAATAATAACAGACACCGTGAGTCACAACTTGTATTTTTTTTATTGGTTGTTTACAACGTCTGAAAAATAAATTATCATTTAATAATATTTAGGGCAAAACAATTGATAAGTCGATCAACATAACTGCTTACCAATCGCCGCTGTGTTGACTTTTGTGCATGTCGACTTGTCACTCGGTGTCAGTCAGCACGTGGTAAAAGGGGGGTCGACTTATACATGAGATATAGGGTTTTGACCAGTATTTGGGTAGTTGAGAAAGGGGGTCGACTTATACGCGGGGTCGACTTATACCCGGTAATATACGGTAAATACTTATGATTAACATCAAATAAACCTTTTTAAAATAGAGCCATGGGCTCTGTAGCTCAACAGGCTTTATATACATTAACTAATTCAAAATGTCAACTTCTAAGTGAGAGGTATAACCCATATGAAGCACTTTAAATGGAGAAGATGAAATAGGTCTTAAGGTCCTTACCCTCTGATCAATGTTTGAGGCAAGAAATAAAATCCCCTACAAATAATGTCACACTTTAATTCATTACTGTTGTTACTTTTGAATTACCTCCTTTTAAAGAGCACATACAATCTCTAGATGAAAAGGTTTTCAGGTCATGACGTCTGTGACCTATATTTGGGATCGCAGGATCACGAAATCTACAATTTAGACTACCCATGGCCACAGGAGTATGCAACCAACTTTTCAGCTCTCTAGACCTTTTGGAACTTGAGAAGAAGATGAAAATAGGTTTTTGAGGATGTGATCCCTGTGACCCCATTTGAGGTCACGGGGTCACAAATCTAAATTTTAGAGTCCCCATTAGCCAAAGAGTCTGCACACAACTTTCCAGCTCTCTAGACCTTTTGGAACTTGAGAAGATGAAAATAGGTTTTTAAGGTTGTGACCCCTGTGACCCCATTTGGGGTCATGGGGTCACGGAATCTACAATTAAGAATCCCCATTAGCCAAAGAGTCTGCACACAACTGTTCAGCTCTCTACACCTTTTGGAACAGAAGAAGATGAAAATAGGTTTTTAAGGTTGTGACCCAAGTGACCCCATTTGGGGTCACAGGGTCACTAAATCTACAATCTAGAATCCCCATTAGCAAAGGAGTCTGCACACAACTTTTCAGCTCTGTGGAGTTATTGGGTCTGGAGAAGAAGATGAAAATGCGAAAAGTGTACAGACGGATGGACGGACGCCAGACACCATGCCATCCCATAAGCCCATTGGGCCTTTCAGGCCAGATGAGCTAAAACATCAATTCAAACAACAGCATCAAACATGGAATAATCGACATCGACACTGACAGAAGTGTTATCATCACTGTTCAGTGTCACCAGTGTTAATAGCACATATATATGTGTACATACAAATGAAACGTCACCACATTTAAGAGAGTATAACTTAAAGGGCGAGTTCTGTCGCCATAATGGATATTTTTGCATTATGTGAAACGAAACACGCTATATTATACCTAATTTTGCAACTTCTTAATAACTAAAGCCATACACTGATAGAGTATTCACATAGTAACACATAACATGTCATGAAACTAATAAAACATTTGCTGTTATACTGTAGCGACATTTTCCCCACTCGCAGCGTCGATGAAATGGCTTCAGTTCTCATTGTTTAAATTTTCAACAAATGTGCCCTGTGTTTATGAAGTTGTGAAATATAAAATCATCAAAATGTTACCTTCATTAGTATCTTTTAATTTCACTGTGTTTTAATCATGTATAAATAACACATATGTGTAAACAGGAATATCCTCCCGAATTTCGTTTCCACAAAAAATACCCCGATAGAACCCTCCTTTTAAATACTGTTTTCGGAGAAAAATGTACGCATTTGATAGACACATGTTTTGTAAAGACATTTTATTCATCAGAGTGCATGTCATACTTTTATTTTTAATGTCTATTCAAATACACTTGGGTGCTGATATGCTTTTTCAAAACGTATAAAATGAAGAAATTTAATTAATTACGGTATTTCCTCTAATACAACCCCGGGGTTCTATTTCATTCAGCACCCCCTTACCCCCGGGTTGTATTGGAGGCCGGGTTATATTTTTCAGACATGAATTGACGTTTTTTTATTATCTTCCTTGAGAGGAAAATTAACTGAACAAGACGGATATTTGTTATCATGAACCTGTTATGCTGAATGTCACACGGTCACACCAATATTTCCCCCCAAAACGAGTGTATAACTATTTTATATTGCAACATGGAGTATTAAGTTTGTACATAAACCCAGGGTTTTAATAGAGAACCCGGGTTCTATTGGAGACCCGGGTTATATTTACCTAAGCACCCTTACCCCCCGGGTTCTATTAGAGGCCCGGTTGTATAAGAGGAAATACGGTATATATGTTGTTGACTTAAAGGATGGCCGAAATGAAATATTTTTTATTGAATTGTAATCTGCATTGACAGAATGACAACGTTCATGCAATCTTAAAAGCTGAAATATTATACTTGATGAATATAGTTTTGTCTCATTGTCATTGCCCATGGCTGCCATTGATGCGGATAATGTTTTTTTCCCCAAAGAAACTGTACAAAGCCTGATTACGGTGATGACACGGACGATGTGCTAAAACAGCTAAAAGTTGGCCACTAGAAATAATATCTCCAATAGAATAGAATAGAATTTAGAACAGAAAGATGCAGAGAGATATTCATTTTAACAGAGCACTCAAATGTTTGAGGTTTTATAACACCCAAAAATGTAATTCTAACAGATCATCAATGGAACGAAGTTGGCGTTTATTCATGTATACAGACTGCCAATGCAAAAGGGTTGAGAGTTTTGGGGTAGGGTGGTGAGCGAAGGCACTGACAATGATGGGGAAGGTCCCGTAATAACGATAATTTAGATAGTTCCAGTAGCCATTAAGATAAGAGCAAAGATAATGAGCTTTTAGCTATGTTAGTCATGCATGACATTCCGAACAATTAACTCTTTAAGGTCCATCCATTTTGTTGTTGGGGGTCAAATATGACAAACGTTTTAAATGGTCTTATTTTATCGAGAAGTACCAACTGTTACCGAAAACAACCATTTTAATGATACTCGACTTAGTAAATTGACGATATGAAGGTAAAAGTAGTGATTTCTGGTCGAAAACCGGACAATGCACCGCGTGTGGCGCGCGCCAATGAGTCAAACGTTATTTTGGAATCTTATTTACACCAGACAAAATAACAAATATGGGTTTATAATGTTCAATAGGTCATATAACTACTGGGCATGTAAATAGGACGTGCACTTTCGGTTTCTGCACATGCTTAATGATGTTAATCGATTTTAATTGGAAACTAATAATTATGATATGTTTGGCGATTGGGGATGAATATGAAAGCTAAGTGAATTTGTTTGTATTGTAAACAGCACATATGGTGTGTTGGAAAGTATTAAAGCCAAATAAAAAAATTTGAAACACAATTGATGTAGCATTCCTGGGCTTAAATTTGTTGACGCATCATAACTCATGCATCATAAAAAAAGCCAAAAAAGCACTTTTTACTCTCATGTTTAAACACAATCACCACTGATAGACACCATGAAATGAGACACAATTGTTATAGAAGACACAGGGGCTGGTATTGCTTGACAATAATACTTCCTAAGTCAAACACTACGTCCTCTGACAGCTACCTACATATAAGGTACCTGTCAGAGGACAAAGTTTTTAACTTAGGAGGTAGTATTTTCAGCAATACCAGCACATGTGAAAGAAGACAACTTTTGTATTTGTTTCACGCGTCTCTGGTCTACTTCTTGCTCCGTTTCTTATATATCAAACGAAATGACATCATTGTAAATGTATACAAAACATTACAGTAATCATTTTTATCAGACCTCAAAAATTCATTTAATATCATGATTTGGATAACATGACTCTTAACTTTTCCAACAACAATGATCAGTATGTGAGTTATTATCGTGAATCACGGCAGAACCATCTATACAAATAATAGTCAAGCAAAATTATTTTTTTTATATCAGAATGTTTATATAGTCGTCATTCTACCATGATAATATTGCAATCGAAGTAAAATCAACGAGCATGGCACGTGACACAAAACTAAAACGAGGGCGTGCCACGTCATCAAGCAGAACACAATTCCTACTTTCACTTTCGATATCACAATTTGTTTTACCTTCTCCATTGTCATTGTTCTAAGTTGGACTTGTTCCCATAATGCTCATTGTATATTCATTTAAGATAACTGTAAACAATTATTGATTCAATCAATATTGTTTGTATTTGTTTAATATGTACATTAAAGTTTAAAATCTGCATTGACCCACATAGACATACAAGTCTAAGATTACACACTAAGGAAGTAAGTAACGTTAGTCTCAAATACAAGCAGTAGAAGTCCCTGATCTTTGATACAAGCTAACTGATAACACTACATTACAAAATAATGTGACACAGTAATAGTTAGCTTATCTAATATCAGTTAAATCATGAGAAGCTTACCAGTACACGGAGTCCGATCAAGCAGTATCCCGTGTACAGCCACCCTAAAGGGAGGTAATTCCCTCCAGTTTGAAAACTTGTCCAGCATGACGAGAGATATGTTGCTGACACTGAATCACGATAGTGAGTTGACGAACACTTAGACTCTGAAAGAAAAAAAAATGAAAATGATATTCAAAAGCAGCCTCTGTTTTCAGATTCCATTTCTCATAGTCTCCTTTTCAATATAAAATAAAATTGTGATATTTTCAGTATATAAATAATCTTTTCAAAGTCTGAGTGCACACGATCCTGGGTTTAAACATCATACTTTTAATCATAATTCATAATAAAACAGTTTATTATGTAAATGAAAATTGAAAAGTATAAACCCCATTAATGTAAATGACAAAAACGTATAATGAAAGCTAAACTACAAACCATAATGATGAATTTTAAATGACGGATTAATTCTACAAGTTCTCTTATTAAAGAATGCTATAAAAGATGGATAAAATGAATGCTATAAATGTTTTAAATGACGGATAAGATTAATACTGTCAAAATTATAAAGCAATGCTGTTAATGAATTATAAAATGATAAATGACGAACTTTCTCTGATTGCTAATAAAGAATTATATAACGCATGATATAGTACAATTAATAACACAAATTGCGAGTAATTTCTTCTTAGATGAATGCCATTGATGACTTCTGTAAATGCATTTTAGAAATGCTTTGATTACATTGTAAACATGAATCCAAAACTGAACACAATAATTAACACATAAAATTCACGATTTCGACTAATTATTAAACAATATGAAACACTATGAGAATCTCTTGCTTGAACATGTAAAGCAATATGCTGTTAGGCCGTAGCGAAGTTTTCCCCGCTCGCAGCGCCGATGAATGGCTTCAATTTTCATTGTTTTGATTTTTCAACAAATGAGCGCTTGTCTTTATCAAATTGTCAAATGTAAATTCATCAAAGTATTAACTTCATTAATATCTTTCAATTTGTGTTTTAATAATATAGTAATAGCATATATGTGTAAGCAGGGATATATATATCCTCTCGAATTTCGTTTCCACAAAAAATACCCAGATAGAACCCTCCTTTTAACAGGAATGTTGAATAATAACATGGATGTAAGTTGTCATTATTGAATGAATTGAATTCACTAGTAATGTATGATGTATCAAATCCAAGACGTAAGTTGATATGAGTTGAATGATTAACTAATTAAAATACAATGAATGAATCTTTACCTTGAGCTCTAAACGTTAAACAAACTCAAATAGAATATGCAGAAATATGGGTTTATGAATACGAAACAAAATTAATTAAAACAAATAATTTAAAATATCGTTTCGACAGTTGAAATCAAATGGAAAGCCTTTGCCAACAATGTGTTGTTTTTTGTATACATCTGTAAAGAGTACATGCTTAATGCAGTGTTTAAAGAGAGGGTTCTATCGGGGTATTTTTTGTGGAAACGAAATTCAGGTGGGAATTCCCTTTTGCACACGGCACACAAGTGTGTGTTTTTTTATAAACGCTTTTATTTTACTTTTTACTACGTTATATTGATATTTCAGGAGATAATTAAACTTAATCCGAATGTAAAAACAAAAAAATAACCAAACAAAAACGAAGCCACTGATTGGCGCTGCAAGCGCCAAGGGGATTAACTCCATTGTTGTGATGGCGGCGACTGACTCGAGCGATCAAATTGACGAGATGCTTTTACATGTATGAACAATTATGTGATTATAGTGAGTTATTTTCACAAGGAATTAAGAAGTTTTGACACTAATGCCTCTAAGATAATGACGCTAACTCAATATGACACTGAGGAAGAAACTGGCTTCAATCAGGGTTTCGATTATAACCTGTTGTTCGCTCTCCCCATCATCCTCACGTTCACAGATCGCCAAGTAGTGTTCAAGACATATATTTTGCTATCAACTTCAAGTGGGATTACCTAGATATGATTCAATAAGAAAATAAGAATGAGTAAGGTTGGGCGAGGCCGACCTCGAAAACACGAGGATATTTCGCCCGTGAGTAGAAGACGGGAGAGAAATGCTCAGCGAGTCTATTTGGGAGATCTTTCAAACAGATGGATTGAGCTGAAAACAGCACTGGTATTGACGGATATTCAACTTGCAAGACACCTTCTAGATAACCATGATGTGACCTGTCAATGCAAGTAAGTATGAAAATAATTTATCAACGTTGAAATGTTTGTGATATCTACTACATGTCATATAACAATTCATACTTTTCAGTCTTCTGTCTGTATGACTGCAGTACAGTAGACATATATTCATAGTGCATACATACATAATTTTTAATTTTTGGACCTGACATAAATTATCAGAACAATGAACCTAAAATTCTTGCCTAAAATTTGTAAACAATATTCAGTCCTGAAGTAATTCATGTCCAAATTAATCAATTATTTTTTCATTGATGTATTTATTTTTATTTTTATTTTTGCAGTTCTACCCCAGTACCTTGTGATCCATGGGACAGAAGCTCACAACAAGAAAGTCTTCAGCTGCCATCAGTTAGCACACCCCAGAAAAACAAAGATCTAGATGTTGTATCATGTGTTGCAGGTGAGCATACACTCTTTACATTGTATCTCAGTAACCTGGTATACTTCGCTCTAAGTTGAGTCTTGTCATGTTTATGTAATTCATTTCATACATTTCACAATAAGTATAATTGAAGTGTGACGATCAGAAACTTTGGAGGTTATATTATTCATAATGAATTGACAAGCAGTGTATCGATATCGTGATACTGAATCTGACAATATATACATCATGATTTATTTTGTGTATTGTGATAAGATAACTATTGTTGACTATTGTTTATCAAGAAAATATGTAGGTGATAGATAGATAATGTGATGTGTATCATATTGTGAAACTTGATAACCCCAGATTGGGTATCAAGATTATCAATATGATCCCGCCGAAGTGTTTATAATTTGTGGTTGTATTCATTCAGCTTTGCTAAGAACCATGGATTTTTTTTTCATGTCATTTCTCTATTTTCAGATTTGTCATTGATATCCTCATTGATGAGCTCTCCTACCAGTGACGAAAACAATGAAACTGCTGATCAACCTTGCAATGAGTATGTATATTAATGTATTCAATATCAAATAATATTTTGAATTTCAAGATTGCATATATTTTGTTATGTAAGACCGTTTACATGAATCATAGCTGATATTTGGCATATAACACGAGTTCGAATCATGTCAGGGGCACAGTAACTTTTTATGCAGTAGAGAACTGTAAGGTTTTTTATGCAATGTTACATTGTTGCAGCAAGGTTTGGGTGCAATGCTATACTGAACTTCAGTGCAGTATACCATCCATGGTTCACTAGTCCCAACCGGTACACGCAGGTTTCACGGCAATGCATAACCACACAACATAACAGGCTTTCTTCCTGCCATAATACGGGCAGCCATGATATAAGTAAAATTCAATGTTAAAACTCACCTGCATAACCTAATACTGTTTATGTCCATTTTCTCATTGAAATTTCTTTATCACAGACAATGCAGAGAATCAACGCAGACAGTTGCTGAGTTTACAAACCCGGGTCCAGATGTTTTGGATAAGACTGCTGACATAACCAGGTATGTATTTATTTGAACACATTATCATTTACAATTGTCTTATTAACTGGTATCATAGATAAATATGTATGCTCTTTGCTGTGTTTCACAACAAAGTATTATATCATTATTGTTTTTTACGGGTTGACCCAAGTGTTTACCCCCCTTACAGCTACTAAGACTATGATGATGAGTTAAATGTATTAGAAATGATAACTTTGTGTAAGCAGGCATATAGTTCATGATTTTCTCTGTGTTACAGTGCCACACTAGGAGAGAGCATCGACTCCATCAACAGCGACGATGAATTCCTGAACATGTCACTGCCGGACAGAGATGAAGATGCAATGCCCGGTTTAGACAATAGTACCAAATTCATGGACAATATTTCGACACAAAAGTGTATTGCTTTTGTTGATCCGCTTGTAGAACTTGTTAAGAATTGTATTGGACATACTTGTGAAAACTGTAAAACCAATTTGGTTTTTTCATACACAATGAGAGCTACTGCTCTTATGGTCACTTGGAAGTGTCAAAGAGGGCATTCAGGCAGCTGGTCTTCTCAACCCAAAATCGGTTCCATGTTTGCTGGTAATCTACAGCTGGCCGCTGACATCCTACTCACTGGCAACAGCTACGCAAAAGTTGCAATGCTTTTCTCTTACATGAATTTGGGCTGCGTCAGCAAGTCCTATTTCTACAATGTACAAAGATTCTATGCTCTTCCTGCAATTGAATCTTACTGGGCATCGATGCAATTGGACATTCTCAGTAAGCTGAGAAAAAGTGAATCACCGATCATACTGGCTGGAGACGGACGTAACGATTCACCAGGACACAATGCGCAGTATTGTACTTACACCATGATGGATGTGGATACCAGACAGATTGTCGGTCTAGAAATAGTCGACCTTCGGGAAGCCCCAAACAGCGTCGCAATGGAGAAAATTGGCTTCATACGTTGTATGGACTACATCACCAACATCATCTCTGTTACAGAAGTTGTCACTGACCAAAGTTCATCAATTGCCCTGACAATGCGTAAGTGTACAGACATTCATTGGAATGCCAAATTTATATTTTTTTACAAAAAGTCATGGAAAAGTAAGCAATGTATACATAGTGTATAAAATCCCCCCAATTTTTTTTATCAACATGGGTAACTAAGTAATGTAATGTAATGTATTAAATGTAATGTAATTCAGATATATTATTTATGATTTGCTTTTTTTTGCAGGAACAAAGTTTCAAAACATCAAACATCAGTGGGACGTGTGGCACGCTGCTAAGAACTTGGAGAAGAAACTGACAATGGTGAGATATTTTGAGAGTTGTTAAACTAAACTATCTAAATTTGATCATATGTACAGCTACATACAGCAATTTTGTACTAATAATTTTCATGCTGCAGTATGAATAAATTTCAGTCCAATAACATTTATCACTCTCTATTTGACAACTTCCAAACACAAGGCATAACTCTTGCCAGTCTGCATTAGTGGTTGATTTAAGTCTTGCAGTATTTCCCTCGCTTCGTTGTGCCTAGATAGTGAAGCTCTGCACCAGAAATGCATAGTGGGTCTAGATTTCTAAGGAAATACTGCAAGGCCTAAATCAGCCAGCAATGGAGACTGGCAAGAGTTATGCCTTTATTTGATGTCTCCTGACACATTTGTGTTATGTTGTATTTATAGTAAATGTTTTGTTTCAGCTCGGAAATACCAAGAAGACGGCTATTATACGGACTTGGGCTCCTTCTATCCGGAACCACTTCTGGTACTGCTCTAAGATTTGTGAAGGCAATGAGGATTTATTGAAGGTAACTATTTGTGTCTGGTATTCCACATACATGTTATATGTTCAAATTGAGTAGACAGATGAGTAAATTATAAGATGGCACACTCATATATATGATATAATTATTGAATAACTGATGTCTACTATAACTTATCTAAGTAAACATATTCTACTCCTGATTTTTTTCAAACAGGAAACATGGATGAGGATCCTGCAACACGTGTGTAACAAACACGAGTGGGCCGTCAGTGAGCACACACCTGGCAAGTGCGCACATGCACCTCTCAATGCCAACGACGACAAAAAGCCTTGGTTTGACACCAACAGCGAGGCCATGGACATCCTCCGAGGTGTTGTGATGGACCGCAGACTGATGGGGACCATGACCCACTTCACCAACTTTCGGTAAAAATGATTTCCTTCAGTTTCAGAAATATAATTTAATTTCCTTATATTTATTCAATCAAAATTTGTCTGTATTGTTATCATAATTAAAGACACTTTTTCTTAAACGTAGAAAATTAATTAAAAAATATTATAGCCAAAGAAAGGTTACTTGCTTCTATGAACTTTTTTATAAGGGACTCTATTTTGTTTTTAGGCACACTGGTATCCTGGAGACGTTCCACAACCACCTGCTGATGTACTGTTCCAAGAGACAGTCCTACCAGTAAGTGAAAAGTCTATTATGAAACAAAACCGCTACCAGATAAACTCAGCATAATTCTTAATGTTATGTCATATACCTGTATAATTTAATCATTTGAATAAATTTTGTTCATTGATAAAATCGATATGGTCTTAACATACTATCAACAGTATGTCTGCTTTATGTGGTTAAAAATGGATGGATTCATCACTATCGCAAGTTTTCATAATAATAATTCTTTCTTACACAACAGGTTTCCTGGCTACCGCTCACGCAATCTATTGGCTGCAATAGACTACAATCACCATGTGAACAGACCTGAGCTCTTGAACCAAAATGGAGAGACAAGGTAAATAGAAATGTGAATGTGAATAAATGTGGGATTGTATGGTTGAGGATTGTCAGCGGAATTCCATATTCAATCGTTGGAATAACACATAGTAATGAAACTGGTATCATAGCATTAGTCTGTCTTGGCATTTAATCAGGAAGGTGATGTTACAAAGACTTCATTGTATACCTAAAGATTCTCATCTTTTGAAATGTGCCTAACCTACAAGCAATAAATTTTTTTGCTATTTTTTCAGTCAGACTCCAAAATACAACAAGAGGTCAAAGACTTGGAGTGTTGCACCAGTGAAGATCAACAAGGGCTATGCATACAAGTATGACCTGCAGTGCCTGATCTTCGAAGAAAAGGCAAAGGATCTTCTTCCAACGAACAGGAGTTGCCAACGAAGGGAAGATGACCCTAGACGAATTGCCCCGTCAATTGCCAAAGTTGCCTGTCCTCCGAAAGATGAACTTGTTCAAAAGCAAATATCGAGATTCTAGATGTACATGTTAACCATGAAAGAATGAATAACCTAGTTGTCAACTTATTTATTGAACAAACTAGAATGAGGTCACTGTCAAGAGTAAAATGTTTTTATTACAATTTTTCACATGTACACTTACATGCTTACATGTCACTCACTGTGTATATGGCATTTGACAATTTCATGTGAACCCTTTAAAAGTTATCGGATTATATATACACAGACTGGTGTCTTCTCATTCAGAAATGAATATGAATATATTTTTTGATTTACAAGAAATTATTGTCAATGGTATCTAGAGACATAACTGTCCAAGGACTTGCATGCATTTTCCCCATGTGTGAGCAGACATTACTTAAACATTGAACTAAATCCATGATGTCTGTGATGAATTATTATTACAAGTTGTTTTTTTTTTGTTTATTTCTTCCCAAAGGTTACAAAGTTCAGAAAACAATTGCAATGTGTATACAATATATAATAGATATATTGACATGGAGCTTTTTGGATCTATATATGTACATCAATTTACCTTGAGCTGAAAGGTGTCTGTCTAAAAACAGAAACGTTAATAGTTGAATATTGGAATTAGTGCTTTCCACTTTTTATCAAATTTGTTCATTTCATTGTTTCTTTTGAAAATGTATTTCTCAACAAAATAGATTTCTTTAAGGTAATTACTGTGAATCTTGGTTTTGAATTTTTTCTATTACATAAGTTTATATATTTCTGGGCAGAAATAATAATTTATCAAAACATTGTTGTATAATGTGACAAACCAAAACAAACTATTTTGAGATTGTCATTATTTTGGTAAATAATTATTTATCCAAAGTTCATTCCAGGAAGTTGTGGTTATACTGCATTCCCAATATACATGACAAATGCTCCCAGAAGCATCATTGCAAAAACTACATAGATCATTGTCAACAAGATTCATTCTCAACAATTCTCTTTTTGTATAAATAACTCTTTGTAGAAATCTATATTGAAAATCAATAAGTTTAACATCCTTCAAATCCTGTCTATATGAGTTAAATATATCTTTCCAGTCAAATTCACAGTCAATACAATCATTTCCCATTTTTTGTTTATGGAAATCAACTTATCATAAAAGATTCTAGATCCTGTTTTGATTTCAAAATATTTCTTGTAAATACTGGTGTATAATAGGTAGGAATAATTCTTGTACATTTTATAAAAGATTTCCAAAAGTGGGGGAATATTAAGTAGATAATTACATGTTGATGAGTAGTAGCAAATGTGGTAGTAGCAAATTTACAAAATACAGTACGTTTTAATACAAGTGATTTGATGTTGTATACATTGATAGATTGGTGTATTCTTGTTGCTCATTATATTACAAAGAAAGTGATGCTATGGAATATTTCGAAATGTTTATACATCATTATGGCACTTGGCACAAATAAACTGTATCAATCATCCATTGTTTTCTTTCATTTCCAAAATCACAAGCGACCAGGACGAAATCCTGTGTAGTTTCCATTGTCAGCTGGGTATTGTTGTCTAATTTTAAGAGCAGTACACGATGGAACAACTTTCCTCTCTCCTGAACGAAGAACTCCATATCTCATCAAGATAAACTGTCTGTACGCTGTGTGACGAAACATCCTGTTGTTCCTCTGGTGATCATAGGCATACAAGTCATTCCTATAGGCCCCTGCTGCATCCAGTACGTCTTCGTCCATCACTACGCGCTGAAACTTTCCTGTGGCTGTCACACACTGTCCTCTCTTTTTAATGCAGCATCTATTCTCGATGTTGGTCGGCATTGGTCTGCAATTGCCACAATGACACCATCGAGGCAACACGTCTTCAGGGGGTGGGTTTGGAGGCTCTGAGGACGTCATTACTGTCTGGTAGGTTTCCTTGTCCTGCCATATCAGCTTTGTGAGTAGGCTACGTCTGCTGGTCTCATCCAAGTTATCTAAGAAATTCTGAAATGGAGATGTGAATAGTTTAATATAAGAATAGTAATAGCCTTAGTATAAATACTTGTTTTTTTTGTTTTAAAATACAAAAAGATTGAAATCAATGATTACTGTTATATTGGTATCAAATATGTAGATATGACAATAACATCGGAGTGATCTGCACCATTTAAACCCTCTTTTACATAATGGAGTTGAATTTATTAATCTTCATGAACAAAAACTTTTAATTACCTTTATTTTCAATAATCCTTCAGTTGATGGTTCTTCATTAGTATTTGGTATGGGCGTTGCAGATTGAGATGTGCCAGTGGTTGTAACGTCTTGGACTTAGAACAGGTCCTTGAGCAGCCCCTGAAGCTGCTTTCAACTCGTCACTTCTGTACCAAGCACCCAAACCACCAGCTGGAATTCTTCTGTTCAACTGACGAGTCACTTTGCTGTTTGTCGTGTACAGTGCTGGACCACCAGGGTCACAAGTTCGAGAAGATTGAAGAAGCATTGGCACCACGACAACAAGAACTTGATTTCAGACTCCAAGAAACAAAGAAACAAGCCCTCACTCTTCGTGATCAACGACAGAAGGTTGAAAAGAACAAGGCTGCAATAATCCAGGATAAGATGACAATGAAAACTGAAATTGAAAAGGAATTTTCCAAACTTGAAAAAATAATCCAACTGAGAAAGGAATCCCTCCTGAAAGAAGTGGAGCAAAACAGCCAGGAAAAACTGGCATTTTGTGAGAAGAACATTCAAGCCATCGACGAGAGCCTTGCCACAATAGAATCAACACAAAGTTACATCTCCCAGGCAAATCAGAATTCTGACGCGGTGGAGATGCTGCAGATGTTTCCTGCACTGAAGCAGAGTCTGGCTGGATCGTCTCAACCACCCAGTCCTGGAGCTGCTGAACAAACGCCTCGTGTGGTGTTTGATCCATGCTTTGTGTCTACAGCTGAGAAGATAATACCTCTGATTGGTCAACTGGAGGTCCAACGTGGAGCAGATCAACCATCAGGTTTGTAGACATCAAATCAAGGGAATTTATTGAAACAGTTATTCAATTTACAATGTTCTGTCAAGCTCCTGATATAGTCATTCCATTATCAAAAACATTTTATAATCTTTCAAACTTAATCTTCTTATCTCATGTTCATGTTGATGTAATGTTATTAGTCCGAATAATATAGTTAATTTAATAAAATGTTGGGATTACAATTTCAACTGCACTGACGTCTGTGCAACAGGTAGTTTATGTCAAGTAGTTACTCCTTGATGTGTCATATTTTCTCGTCATGGGGTTTGGTCTTAATTTTATTGCAGCATATCTTATTTTCAATACATTCATTGACATAATATTTCATTTGCATTTACATCACATGTAAACAATAAAATGTACATTGTATTTCAACATTTTAATTTACAAATATTTACACAGACAACATTCTTCATTTACACATTGAATGTAATTCACATTCCAACAATTTGTGATACAGCATCTGCGTACTGGATTGCACTGATTCTTCCCTGAAGGAGATTGTCTTTTTCAGCATTCAGGATGCTGTCAAGGTGGCGATACTTTTGCCGTTTGGGTCTCAGTCGTCCACCCCACTCAACTGCAGAATAATGATCTCTGAAGAACATTGTTCATTCTGGATCATTTCAATGAACTTGACGATATTTGGGTGGCAGGGTCCCAGCTTCTTCAACTTGGAATGCCACCCTTCAAGATGGTTCGTGGTCCGAAACCCCTCTGTGTCGAAGTGATTTCAGATTGCACGGCCATTTTTTTCTACCCACTGTGTTGTGACATAGTCGGCAAATTTACAAATATAATGGTTATTAAGGTCAATATTCTCTAACGCATTCATCCACACATCATCAATGTCTGCCAGTCTTACAAGAGGAAGAGCAGCAGCTCTTTTTACAAACAAAGACACACTCTCATCAGACTTAAAGGATTATTTAGAGATGCACCACGGAAAGTGGCTGCCCAGCTACCATCAACACATGTAACAACCTTGTAACCACCTATCGTAATATCCATAACCATCCAGCTGATGACGATGATGGTGCCACTCGTGTACGCACTGTTGCCCGACAAGAAGATGTCCACCTACAAGAACTTCTTCAAGACTCTGAAGGACAAGGCTGGCCAGAACAACATTCCACTAGCCCCCCAGGTTATGGTTACTGACTTCGAGGTGGCAGCACAGAATGCGGCAGAGCAAGTCTTTCAATGTGAACTGAAAGGATGTCTGTTCCATTTTCGACAGGCTTTAGTAAAGCATGCCAAGAGTAGTGGAGTCGGTCACAATTAAAAAAAAAGAATATTCCGAATTTAACACATCACTTGAAAATGTCGATGCATGCATTATGATATAAATCGATTATAACCGTTGTTCTCACTACGTTCGATCTTTGTATATTATCAGCCTTTATAAGCATTGCTTAAAGAGAATTAACATTTGGATATGAATAAGTTTTATTCATATTTGCATATAAACAGCGATATAAGATAATTATATTTGAATTAAAGAAGGCCTATATACAATTTAATTTTTAAAGGTTCACTGCCATCACATCAATATATAGGTCCGATATAGTCCTACATAGTGGCATCTAGAAAAGATCTGCATTCGATAAATGCTTTTATGAGATGAACTTTTTGAAAGTCCTCCTTTCACTGGACAGAGTCCATCTACAGCTCATCTTGCGGCTCCTGCTTGATCTTGATCTGGAGTTCTGTCTCCGGGTTCCTGAAGTGCCGTCTTTTCTTGAAGGG
This sequence comes from Gibbula magus, assembly GCA_936450465.1. NCBI lineage: Eukaryota > Metazoa > Mollusca > Gastropoda > Trochida > Trochidae > Gibbula > Gibbula magus. The sequence continues at coordinate 60,618,788 of OW388303.1, forward strand.
GACACAACTTTCATCAACACTTGCTTCTGTGACATCCCGGCTATGGTTGGCTTTTGGCAGTTCTTGCTGTATCTCAGGTTTACGAAACCTCTTCCTCTTCTTGAAAGGGAGATGACTCTCATGGTTTCCACCAGAGATTACAATTGCCTTGTCATTTGGATGACCCACCTCTGGTTTAATGTCCAAAGAGTCAAGATCAGTGTTAAGAAACCTCTTCCTTTTCTTGAAAGGAAGATGGTTTTCATCTCTGACCCCAACTTTCGGTGTGGCAGCTACTCGCTGAGGCCGAGGTGTGACACTGTCGTCCTCAATGTGTGTGCTGATGTTGAGGTTGGAGACGTAGATCTCTGTTGGTTCCCAGTGCACGATGCATGAGCAGGTCCTCACTTTCCGTCTGGTGTCGCTGTAGTTGAGGAAGGTTTGACGGAAATGGAACTCGGCGTATGGGAGACTGGGAAGTCTGTCTGGCTTGGTCTGGTTCTGTACTGCGGGGTTGGAGTTGCTGGCTACAGGAGGAGGTTTATGAACTTCTTCAGGTGATGTGAGTTTAGGGGCAGCCTTTTTGGGCTCTTCTCTGCTGAAAAAAACACAAACATATCCTTAGTCAACAGTATCCATTGTTATCTCTAGAACAAATGAAACTTGGATACATAAACTTAAGTGTTCCTCTGAAGAAATTAATATGACAATATACAGCTGTTTGTTCAAACCTTTTTCCAAATGTTGATCTGTTTCTATAATTAAATCCACCTCAAAGAAGGTGGCGGGGAAGTTAAGTATGGAAACAAGTAAATTAGGACATGCATGGTCGCTATTGTTTCTCAATTCTGTTTCAAACTCTATCAGTATATCTGCTCCAATAACATCAAACACACAGACACGTATAACACATAAACTCAACCTACCTATCCTCAGCTTCATTCTCGAGGTCATCCCCATCCTCAGTTCCGATGTTGTACTCTTCTTCGAAACTCAGATCTACAGGTGAACAAGAATTAAAGGATAGGCTGTAACTTCACGTCAAAGGAATGAATATTCTACTCAAGCACGACTCAAAATTAGACACAAATAAGATCTTTCAACAGCTGAATATTCGTAATATCTGAATTGTTGACCTTGCATGCATGTATAGGTAACACTAGTTATTCAAAGGAAGTGTATGTATTATAAGAAATATATAAGTACACTAATTTATTGGGCGAAGTATGCAATTAAGTTAAAACATTTGTACTCTATATACACACCTCTGTACAGCCAGGCAAATGACTCTCTTTTCCTTTTCCGAGATTTGGATTTGCCACGCCCCTCTTTTGAACCTCTTGACTCTACACTTTTGCCGCCTGTAGCGTCATCAGAAGCGGTTGGTGCTGTTGCTGATGGTGTTGCAGTTGCTGATGGTGTTGCAGTTGCTGATGGTGTTGTAGTTGATGATGGTGTTGTAGTTGATGATGGTGTTGCAGTTGATGATGGTGTTGTAGTTGCTGATGGTGTTGCAGTTGCTGATGGTGTTGCAGTTGATGATGGTGTTGCAGTTGCTGATGGTGTTGTAGTTGATGATGGTGTTGCAGTTGATGATGAAGACAACCTATATGACGACGTGGAAGCTTTTGGCGACTCCTCCGTGCCATAGTAACTGGCCACGTGATTATTTGAACAATCCAATACGCTGGAAATGGTGAAGACATCACTGTCCGGATACAGGAATGTTCCCGGTCTGCCTCGTGTCGACCTTGTGAGTGGACCTGAAATTAACACATTGTTGCTTATATATAGTATGGGCGTGGTATATATGGAATGCCATGGAAGATGATATAAGATATTGGTGTTTAAAGTATGGAATAAATGATATAGGCCTACATGGAATGTGCTTATAGAATGGGATACGTGGTGTATATACACCCGATACCAAAAGAAACTTTGCATCTCAGTTGATTTTATCATATGTATGTTTTTCAATTACAAATATTTCAAGTTTTGGACATCGTACACTAAAACTGAAAAGTAATGGCGTATTGTCATCAGTCAAATATTTTTTTCAGAAGTTTTTATTTTTTTTTACAAAAACTGAAATTTAAAAAAAAAATTAAAAATTAAACTTGTAATTTTGACAAGACACACATGTTAAGCGACTAACGCACTACTGAAACAGTTTCTGATGTTAAACGTCCGTTGATATTACCCATTAGCAAAGACCACCGAGTACGAGACCACCACCGAATCACAGACGAATTGATCAAACACATTTTGATACCCCTCGTGTCACTGTTGATGCGTCCAAACTTTGTATTTAAATAAACTTTTGAAATGAATATTTTCATACATCGAATGTAAAATTGAATAATTATTACAATACTTAAAAACCCAAATCCAATCGTTGCCTATTATGTGATTTATTAAGACAAGAAGATGGGTGCAAAGTTTCTTTTGGTATTGGGTTTATATGAAATGGAAGACGATATAAGACATTGATGCTAATAGTATGGGATACGTGGTATGGAATGGGAGATGCTATAAGACGTTGGTGTATAATAGTATGGGATACAGTATGGGATATATGGTGTATATGTAATGAGCAGTACTTTAACGATAAGAGATAAGAGAAACCATGTTATATAAGCCAACTTTTATTGAATTTGTGATTTTGAAAGTCCTTACCGCCGTAACAAGTGACTTTTGTTATAAAAGGCAGATACAATCAGGCCTCGATAATCCGAACGCTTCCGTTTTTCATCAAAAACGTTCGGATAGTGAAATGTTCGGATTACTGAGTACTGAGGACTACTTACGAGATTAGTTTGGTTACATCTTCCAACCGTTCGGAAACTGCGAGATTCGGATTATCGGTGGCCGGATTATCGCGGCTTGACTGTACTATAGAAGTATGATTAGTTCACTTGAATGAATGAATCAGAAAGTTCTCTCATTACAAGAAACTCTATTGACTTCCCCGGGTCTCAGTATAATATAACTATTGAACACCATGATACCATACTTTTATAACACTCAAGCAAAAGTACAGTAAAACGTTATGTGAATGATATCTTCTTTCTTTAACTTATACATAATGATTCTCATATATCATACGATTACTTTTACTGTAGCATTTCGTCTTTCATATCAGTCAACGTTTGCTGGTTAAATAACTTTGGGGTGCTTAACATTGTGTACTCTGTGTATATAGAATAGCTGACCGATATTGAACTCGAGTATCTTGAATTAAAGGTGCTGTAGCACATCGTTCTTACTGAAATAAAGTGGTCTCACAAAATGTAAATAAGTGTTACCAATGGGTAAATAATGCTAATGAATCAATGAATAGAGTTTAAAAACGAATATACATGTTTCTGTTAAGCTGTACGAGTCAATTTCTCTTTGAACGGCCATTTTTTTTGTGTTCACATTATAATGGCCGCTCGAAGGTAGTTCAGGTGATCTGACTGATGTGGCTATACCCAAACACTCAGAGTAGAATTTTGAATATGGCACCATGATTGAATTGTAAACCATCTTGTCTGAACTCTCAAAATCGCATGAGACCCACAAATCTATCTCTCACATTGAAGCGTTCCACAAAATTGTCGCTTTATACGTCGCACCATTTTCTACCAATACCGATAACGGTTTTCTATGGATACGGCTTATCGAGTCGTGTGATGAGTTGTTTTACCCATTCAAGTACCAATATAATGTATAAACTTTAAAAATAAATGGTCAATCTGCGAACAAATAATATGCCAAAACATGCTATAGCGCCTTTAACACACCCATCCTTAGAATGTTTAAAGGGCCCAATTTATTTCTTAAATATCTCAGGTGCATTAATTTTTACTCCTCGTCTTTGACTCAACATTGATTAATTAGAATTTTTCTCCGTGTACATTTGTCAATTAGCAGGAATTAAAATGAGACTAGGAAACCCAGTTACCACATGCAAACAAATATTTTAATTTATACAATCAATATTTTTGGTTAATTGATGAATCAGTGCAAGGAAGAGAAGCACGTCGGTGTATACATAACAGAACCAGGCTTAAAAGTCTTAACTTAGAGTAATATATTTTATGAAGACGCAATGGAATTAAGTCTCTCCGGTACTCCGTTTTATTTTATTTTATTATGAGTCAAGTGCAGATAGAAACTCAAAAATATCAATCATCACTGAAAGTCGCCAACATATGCTGTTGTACAGATCGATGGACGCTTAGCTCTCTGTTAATACACAGATAGAAAAAATATCGTTTACTTTTAATATGTGATATTTGCAGCTATTTTTTCGAAACACACTTACTTACGAAATCATTCTCACTAATATAAATTCAACAAATAAGACAAGTAAAACACTATACGGCAAAGTGATATATGCAAGGATGATTTGAAGTCTCTGTATCCATACTGCATGAATAAATTATATTACGGTATATGTCTGCCTCATTGCTTTTGAAGAAGAAGACACCATTTATTCAATACAAAATGCCACTAAATATGTTATTGAAATAAGAAAGCTGCAACCAACCTTTCTTGTCCATAAGTTGGTGTTCAATAACCTTTGGTCTTCTCAGTAGAATTATAGTTTACTGTTGTCGTTCTCTCACATTTCACACTATAGACTGCATGTAACCAAGTGACATTCTGTGACGTCATAGCATATGACGTAACGCCATTGTCTCTTATGTGTACACAGAATCTTTATGATGAAATTTATGAAAGAAAACGCTTTTTTTAAATTAAAAGTTTTACTATGAGCTTGTTTATATAAATAACATCTTCCGTACATGAAATGTACACATAAATACAAACAATACTTGAAATTATATAAAGCATGAGAGATGGTCAGGCAACTTACGTTTCAAGATAAAATAAGATAATGTGAATTATCTTACATTCTCACAAGAGCCTTGGTTATAGTACAATACAAAACAATAATACGTGAATTAAATGAATAAACAGTAATAACATACATTGTGATAATGGATACCAATAACTACATTTGCTTTTTGATTTGATAATCATGTGGTGTTTCAAGAGTTAGTATTTCGTATGGAGGTTTAGAAGTTTTATACTGCATGTACGGAACAAATGATTTTGACACTGTGATAGTTTTGAAATGCCAGATTTTGAAACGACGTCAAGAAGGTAGAAATTTATAAAATGCATTTAGGAAGTGAGATGGGATTGATTGACAAACCAGAGCTTTCTTTTTAACTCCTTAATCAAACTTGAATATGCTCCAAATTAAAGCCACAATTTTTTCTAGATGTGTTTACAAGTCTGTCAGTGTTGTTTACCTGTGTTATGGAGAAAATTACCAAACCATGCATGGAAGCAGAAAATCAGAATGCTATTGATAAGAGTTTGGTAAATTATTTAAGAATACATGGATCTACATGTATATATATTTATGATTGTACTTTCCACAGGAAGAAAAGCCTCTGTTGTGTCCTAATTAACATGTACACGATGTGATTAAGCTTTCTACGAAAGTTTGTTGTCAATGATCGTATCCAGATATTCATACTCTTTATGTTCGTCAATATTAACTTCCTCTAATTTTTTTTCTTTCTTGCACGGAAGTCAATTCTTATTTCCTTCGTTTCAGTGATATTCAGAGAGATAACATTTTCTTCACACCACAAACCAATTCAATATGTTAATTATATATATACTTAACTAAATACTTATAATTCCGACTGATAAATAAACCCAATCAAAGCAGCAGCATCTGCAAATATGGTATTCATACAAGAGGATTATTGAGATACATGCCATTTGTGAAGAAAGTGAAGAGGACAGGAGACAGGATACAGCCTTGAGGAGCACCGGTACTGAGGAGATTGGTATCAGAGAGTGTAGAACTCACTGGAGCAGGACGATAAACCAAGACACTCATTCTCAATGAAAGTGCACAATTAGTAAATAATGATGTCGTCGTTATAAATCGTTGTTTTTAATAATGAATGTACCGTTAATATGGTGCAATGTAAGATCGATGAAAAAGGAAATTGAATTCGTAGTACGAACGACAGATAAAATGTTACATTTTACTGTTGATATTTTTTAGAGAGGCCTTAGTAATCTTGGAACATGTCAAAATAGCGATGTCATCAACAAGAACTGTCACGTTGACGGACGTAGGCACTGAGATTGACCCATAAGTCATGGATGCGATAACACATGTCCAAATATAGAATAACCTTTACCAAGGAATTTTCAACAAGCAGAACTGTTAACACTTTTCTCAAATTTCTTAAAATACCAAATGTTTATTGTCGCTATTTTCATGTATTCTACGTTATGCATTTTAAATAAACTTGGAAATAAATGATATATGCAGTGAACCTAAATACATCCAGTCATTCATTTGTGTTGAATATTAAAGAAAAGTAAAATAGAAACAATTGTCATATTAAATGTATTATTTTTTTTAGAAATTAAAGAACTATCGTTAAAAGAAAACCGTATGGTTAAGCCTGTATTCTACGTTATGTGTCTCCTACAAAAATCTAAAATAGAAACTTGCTAGAAATAATAGTTACAGCTCGGTAAAGTTGTAAAATTTCCTTGTAATCACCAGCACTTGCGCTAACACGTCTAAAAAACTTTCCGTTGCAATAAAACATCCAAATGTATTTTACGTTATGTATTCTACGTTATGGTATCATACGTTATGACTGCCATATAAAGAGTCTAATGCTGTGCAGTGTCATAGGCGACGTCATACAATATTGACCATATGTTGTTACAAGTGATGATATGATTTGGAAATTTTTTTAGCGTGTTTTATTTTTACTCATTTTTTTTTTATTTCTGATGCTGATATTTCAACCACTGTAATAGGGCCTAGATATACCGTCAGTCCTTGAATAATCGCCCGGCGATTATTAATTTGACCCAGCGATTTGACCCAGATTTGACCCAGCAATCATTCAAGGCGATTTTTTTTCGAAGCCCTAATATAAGATTAGTCCTAATATATCTGAAAATGTTAAATGATAACAAAAACATAATTTCAGTATGTTTTAAATTATTGACATTGTTAACCAAGTGCATGTCATGAGGTTAAACTTTGCCTAAATATGATTGTGCCGGGAATTATTTTCGAAAAGGAGATAGAAATTACTTGTTTATATTTGCTCAAATTAACCCAGCGATTATTCAAGGCAAGCGATTATTTATTTCAAAGAAGGCTTGACCCGGCGATTATTCAAGGCAGACGATTATATACTATTCAAGGATTTACGGTATATGCAATTTTAGTAGGCCTTTTTACGCCGAAATTTCGCCTTCATTCAAATAACAAATATTCATACAACATATAAATCTTTTTTTGGTGTTCATAGATAGTTAGTGAAGGCAATGGAGTGTGAATGTTTCAAATTTATTTAAAGCAGAATAGACTCGTACCACTTAAATTAATACGGTGACGTTATTTCCATTGACTTTAAATATTCTCGGATAAATATTATCCGAAAATACGACTTTTTGCAGGATCCTAGAAAATTTTTTTTTATCAAATTTGTAAGGAATTTATCTTGGCTAAAACCTCATGATATATGTATGTTTGATGTTTGTTTAGGAAAGGCATTAAGTTGTCCAACATAATTTAGGCCTACATAGAACGTTTCTACCCATTGTTACGGTTTTACTGCCAAATGGATTAATTTTGTTATCATAAGATGTGGCTGACTACTTAAAGCAGAAGGAAATCTGCAAATGGCATTCTTATTAAGATTTCGAATTCTCAAAAGTGAGTCAGGATCTTATTTAAAAGGGAAACGATCGAGTGTATCCTCAACACGCGTCCGGTCCTTTAAGCAAACTGTGGAGGATCCATTAGATGTCAAGTATTTTGTCTAATGTAGGTTCAAGATAATACGCTCAAACATGTTATGATTATTGGGGTAAGAGCCACCGGACGATAGTCATTCAGGATTGAAGGTTTGGACTTTCCGGAACGGGGATTATATGTGATGTTTACATATTTGTAACATGTTATACACATATTTTGACAACGAATTTATTTATGTTTTAGTATACAACTGTAATAAAACGTGTTTCTTTGATGCTCTAGTCACCAATTGTCACTACATTACAAACAAGAGCCATCAGAAGATGACGTATCCCACCGGTCCCACATAATTTGTTTCTATATGGAAACGAAGCATTTTTTTCCCCCAGAAATCTCAAAATGTCAAAAGGCACCACTTCAGTAGGTGGGTAATACACATAGGAAATTTCAGAAAGATATCATGAATGGTTTTCGAGTTCTGCTCCGGAAACGAAATGATTACGGACGGACAGACGGACGGACGGGGTGATGACTATATCCCACAGTATTACATACCGGTGGGATAACAAGCAAACACATTATCAATCATGATATTAACAAAGTTTCGTGTTACTCGGTGGCATGATAAGCATGTGCTTTCTTGATTCCTTAATTGTTTCATCTACTGTCAAAGGTCGTAAGGTCATGTGAATAAATTAGTTCGAGTTTAACGAGTATGAATAGTCAAGTTTCTAAACAAGAACGAAGTTTCGACAAACCTTTATAAATCGTCCATTTCCTGAGATCAGAGTACTTGTTAACTTCAGTTTAAGAAACTTTGATGATAAAAAAGGGTTTGCACTCTCATAAGCACTCGGATAAGCGTTTTATCCTGCCTTGTCTGCAGGTAAATGTAAAATATCTATATGTGACGTGATTGTATCATGACGTCATTGTCTCATATCTCCCCTGGTAGATGAGTCAATCAAATCGTAGATTAAGCAGAATATGAAAACAGATTGTCATAGTAGTGATAAAATTAGTCATAGTTTATTCACACATGCTTAGAATTAAAAAAATTGAAAAATGGTTCAATCGAAAAGTATAGGCTACCAACCAATTTAAGGTGCATGGAACGTGCACTGGACTGAACTTACTTTCAGTTGTAAATTTAAATTGATGTTTTTGGATAGACTAACTTAATATTAATTTGATTTGACAATTACGTCTATCTCTCTCGGATTTTAGATCTAAATCAGTTTTTTTTCCAAAATAACTTCATACCAACTTATAGTGTTCGTCGAACCAAACATAAAAATATATTTTTAAAAAGCAACAAAAAAAAGGAGTAAAAAAACCCAAAATGTATAGATGATAAACGTATTGGTTTTACTGGAGTAAAGTTTTGTATCCTACGAACTGTTTCCCTTCCGCTTGAACAAGTCACATAAATATGGTTAGTTGCATCATTCTGAAACCTAGTGCTATTACCGAAAATCATTTTGTTTAAAATGTTGCTTCTCAAATTTTAAAAGTAGTATATACATATCTTGTTTTGTGTTTTATCAAAGCTAAAAATATTATGTATGATGGGACTGGAAAAGTCACAGAACTCTTTAGCCTATTGCGTTTACATAAAAGGGATTTGAAAGTTGGGCTATATTTTACGGGCGCTTCGGCCAATATGACAGATACTGTCAAAAAGGACCTGTTCTTTACATTTTTCATTTCTGCATTTTTCATTTATAAATTAATACATCAGAAGACACAGTAGTTCTGTCTTTAACACTTGAAACATAACTGACTCTTTTAGCTAGAAAGTATAATATGATTTTATGTTTTATTGTTTGATCTCAATCGGAATAAAATGCATGTGTTACTAATACGTTTCTAAGTATAATGTAACATTGAAACTGTTTCTTTAAAAAAAAAGGTTCTACATCAAGCCAATCGTTTTTATTTATTCATAGTCAAAGAATACAAGTGAAAATCTAGAAAATCAGAACGTTGTTTTGAAATTATAAACAAATTGCAATAGATTTTAGATATTCTCAGATATTCTCTGATATTCTACAATATCCAATTATCGTTCATAAGTGTATATTGTTGAAAGACAGTAAAATAATTATAGCAGCTAATTATCCATAAAAGAGTGCCTTTTCTGAATAAATACAGAGATAAAATATTCAGATACGAAAACGTTTAGCCTAGAAGAACGTATAAAGGTAAAATAGAAAATTAAAAAAATAATGCATTTTTGAAAACATTCGGGGTTTTCTTTTATAATTCACGGTGATTCAATTAAGACATTTATCAAATCATTGGTTAATTTGTAAGTTTCTCATAAATAAAATAATATTATTGCAATATAGACCTAGATCTAAATTTCACATGACGAAACCAGGGAAGTTTCTAGAGGATAAACTAGCTCGTTTATACAGCTTCAGTAATTTCCCTATGTACGGTTAAACGAATATAACCGGAACTTAAAATCTCTGCGCAAGCGCAGTTTACCATCACTTACATCACACGTGCTGTTGGAAGGGCACAGAAACTTGGTCAAAATGACAGGAATTAAAATGATTTCGATTGCTCGTGCATCAAGCAGATGTATTAAGAATACCCCTCTCTTCCTGCAACACAGAAATGCTTCAGATTTCACTAGAAACGTAAGTATTTTAATTATCTAACCGGTCATTAACACACGTGCACTGTTGGTCATAATCAGGGTCATTCACACGAAAATAGGTGACAACAATCAATTATTCGTTAATGAAATCTTTCATGCTCTTCATTAACCCCTCTTCATCGTCATATTTATGAAGTAATTGTCACTGCTCACTTAAATAATTCAAGTAAATTGAAGTAATGCGTAGTTCTAAAATCTGATGAAATCAATGAAGTTGAGGAAAGGTTTGATCTTTTCTATCCACAGTTAAGTATTAATCAAACTTGACTCATTTATAAATTCATAATTGATTTTAAATGATATGAAATATTTCATAATATGCACAAGGACATCCATGATTAAATATCCCAGTTTGTGGTTATCAGGTTTAGGAGTGTTTTTGCATGTGTGTTAAAACTATCATGATTATTGACTTCAAATGATTCTTTTACAGGCGATAATGTGTAAAAATAAGCAATGGGAACTTTTGGGGAGTAGCGACCAAAGTGTCATTGTTTCGAGGTCAATCGTTTTGTAGTTGGCTCACAGAAGGGTTTGTTTACCTGTAGAATCATTTGACATGATGACAATGAGCTGTTCATATTTTAGACGATTTTATTATCCCGATTGTGGTGTCCAGACCCAAACCGAATCAGATCCAGTTCGGGGTGTCTCCTGAACCTGGTTATGTAAATCCACATGTAAGCAATGAACTTTATAATGTATTTGTTTCAATGAGAAACTGACGGTGACATAAAAAGGTAAATGATTTATGCATAATTTTCTTTATTCAATTTCAGACACATCTGCAAAGTATTATTGGCAGACCATGGCTTACACAAAAAAGATACAGGTAAGTTTTCACACAGGAACTTCTAAATATCACTACATTGTCAATGTCTGCATTGGTTAAGGATTTACCGATGCAAAAGAGTATATTTATTTATCCTTAAGTTAGGTAGGTTGAAAGATCGAGGTAATATTTACATCATTGTCACATTGTTACTTTACACAATGTTTGTCAGAGGACAAAGATAAAATGGCTATGATCTGCTGTAATAAACTCAACGCCATCGCTAATTTGGACTTGGACATGATAACCATTGGCGATCACTTGAGGAAGGGCGGAAGAGCAAACTAACTGCAGTTTAAATGGCTCTCCGTGGTTGGCTGAATCTTATAGTGGGGTTTTAATCCAGGGTATGAAAGTGGATATTCCAACTCTTTTTATTCCATAACATGAAAGTCTTCCTCTTAGATAGGTACGAACTCAACATAGCCCGTGTTTGCATTTATAATATGTTTTGTTACAGCTCCGATAAAGTGAGAGGACACGTGATTGGAATAGATCTTGGCACGACAAACTCCTGTGTTGCTGTGATGGAAGGAAAGAGTGCGAAGGTGTTGGAGAACTCTGAAGGCGCTCGAACCACTCCGTCGGTTGTTGCCTTCTCAAAAGATGGAGAGAGACTCGTAGGAATGCCAGCCAAGAGACAAGCTGTAACTAATGCTGAAAACACATTATCCGCAACCAAACGGTTGATAGGACGTAGATTTGATGATAAAGAAGTTCAGAAAGACATGTAAGTAGAAACTGGACTGGTGATAGTGTTTCACAAATTCAACATGGTCTTTTTATGTCAGAGAGTTGTAAAGTCATTAAAGTCGGGTGTAGCGATTTTAAAACTCCCTTAAGTTTGACTTATACATTTCTTCAAATCGGGCCTGCCCTCACTCAAGAGGAGACTACACTCGTAACTTCAACTGTCCTTTGTAGAGAACTGTTCTACACGCAGTCAGGTTTGGGTGCAATGCTATAATGAATTTCAGTGCAGTACCACCCATGGTTCGCTAGTTCCAGCCGTTGCTCGCAGGTTTCACCGCAATGCATAACCACATGGCATTGCGGGCTTTCTCCCTGCCGTAATACTAGCAGCCGCGATATAAGTGAAATACTCTTGAAAGCGGCGTTAAACCCTAACTCACCTCACCTCACCTCAACTGTCCTTTGTATGATGACATATAACTTTCATTGTTGTACTTTATCAATATGGATATAAGATCCAATATGGTAACCCGAATGTCGTCCTGCTCCATCAATGTATTTGTATTTGCCAGTGCTACCCTGCTTAAATTTCTCGATTCCCTGAGCTCGATAACTCTTGTATACTGTTTTCTGGTTACTCCTCACTTTGTGGCATGTAATATTTTCGGCCAATGAATAACAGCTCACCATGTTTTTTTTACCCCTTCATATTTTTAATTTCTTTTGAATGAACCTCTACTGTTGGTTTTTCATCAAAGGAATGTCAATAACTATACAATTAAGTAACTAATCCATTCATTTCAAATCTGAAATATGAAGTGAAAATTTGGATTGGGTTAATATGAACATTAAATTCTTAATGCAAGAGGTGTTTTCAGGAACATTTTAAATGTGCTATAATTTCTGAAATGTATCATGACTTTGTTGTGTTTTCAGGAAGACGGTTTCTTACAAGATCTCGAAGGCATCGAACGGAGACGCCTGGCTGGAAGCACATGGTAAACTCTACTCTCCCAGTCAGGTCGGGGCCTTTGTGCTGATGAAGATGAAAGAAACGGCAGGTTAGTAGAGATGATAAACCTCTTGTAGTGAAAACCTAGATCAGCGGAATTGATGATGACCAAAGCATCCTGAGTAGTGTCCAATCTTGAACCAAAATTCAGGAGGGATTTATCTCCCCTTCATGCAGAAAAGAGGGGCGGTTTTGAAAAAAAAAATGAGCGGAAGAATATTTGCGGTCAAAGGTGGGGATAAAATAATGAGTAACTATCTCCATTATGATTTGCGTATAAGGGCTATTTCACAATTTTAAGCCTGAATTGCTTGATCGTGGCTCCCAGAAATTTAAGCTCCAGAATAAATAAAACAATACATATTTTAGGGTTAATCAAAGGCTAGTGACTTGCCTTAAAAGTAAGAGTTAAGTAATAGATAATTATGGATTTATGTAACGGGTTGAACAATCTTTTCAGTGTCAGTAAGTCATGGACTTATAGATGTTTATTCCACTGAGTCACAGTCAGGTCTGTAGTCAGTGGTGGTTAATTGATCTGAAAGAGAGGCAAGTCATTGACTTTTGAGTAATTTATTGGTCAAGTCAAAAGTTACATTTGGTAGTCAGTGACCTTGGACTTGCAGATTTTTTAAACCCTGTATAATTTGTGATATTTAAACTGTGTGCCAAACCAGTCAGAGCGGTCAGTTTAGAGGAATCACAACTTGAGGGAATAATCTTGTGACCACTGATTCAAGTTAACTCTCCTGGAATATTAATGCGAAAGCTAGTGGAGTTTTCAAGTAATAATTCCTTAAGTTATGATATTTTATATGGAAAGTCGAGAGTTGCATAGAAATGTTGTCCACTTCATTTGCTCACAGTAGACTCAAGGCTTCTCCAGGATCTTTGAATTGATCAATGTTCTATTTTCAAACAGACACTTTTCTTTCATTCTCATACCATTGATGTCGGTATGAGAAAAAGAAAAGAATGTTTGTCGTATGTGTCAATCACTTTACTAATCAACTAAAAAAAATCAAGAATTTAATATTTGCCAACTTCATTTTCCAAATGTGTTATTAGCTCATCAGGCCTGAAAGGCCCGATGGGCTTATGGCATGGCATGGCGTCCGGCGTCCGTCCGTCCGTCCATCCGTCCGTCCGTCCATCCGTCCGTCCATCCGTCCGTCCATCCGTCCGTAAACTTTTCGCATTTTCGACTTCTTCTCCAGAACCAATAACTCCACAGAGCTGAAATTTTATATGCAGACTCCCTGGCCAATGGGGATTTTAAATTGTAGATTTCGTGACCCCATGACCCCAAATGGGGTCACAGGGGTCACATGTTTAAAAACCTATTTTCATCTTCTTCTCCAGTTCCAAAAGGTCTAGAGAGCTGAAAAGTTGTGTGCAGACTCCTTGCCCAATGGGGATTCTAAATTGTAGATTTCGTGACCCCATGACCCCAAATGGGGTCACAGGGGTCACATGTTTTAAAACCTATTTTCATCTTCTTCTCCAGTTCCAAAAGGTCTAGAGAGCTGAAAAGTTGTGTGGAGACTCCTTGGCCAATGGGGTTTCTAAATTGTAGATTTCGTGACCCCGTGACCCCAAATGGGGTCACCGGGGTCACATCCTTAAAAACCTATTTTCATCTTCTTCTCCAGTTCCAAAAGGTCTAGAGAGCTGAAAAGTTGTGTGGAGACTCCTTGGCCAATGGGAATTTTGGATTGTAGATTTCGTGACCCCATGACCCCAAATGGGGTCACAGGGGTCACATGTTTAAAAACCTATTTTCATCTTCTTCTCCAGTTCCAAAAGGTCTAGAGAGCTGAAAAGTTGTGTGCAGACTCTTTGCCCAATGGGGATTCTAAATTGTAGAGTTCGTGACCCCATGACCCCAAATGGGGTCACAGGGGTCACATGTTTAAAAACCTATTTTCATCTTCTTCTCCAGTTCCAAAAGGTCTAGAGAGCTGAAAAGTTGTGTGCAGACTCTTTGCCCAATGGGGATTCTAAATTGTAGATTTCGTGACCCCATGACCCCAAATGGGGTCACAGGGGTCACATGTTTTAAAACCTATTTTCATCTTCTTCTCCAGTTCCAAAAGGTCTAGAGAGCTGAAAAGTTGTGTGCAGACTCCTTGCCCAATGGGGATTATAAATTGTAGATTTCGTGACCCTGTCACCCCAAATGGGGTCACAGGGGTCACATCCTTAAAAACCTATTTTCATCTACTCCAGAACAAATGTACCTCAAAGGCTGTAATATTGTGTGCAGACTCTGTCAATGGGGATTCTAAATTTTAGATTTGGAGACCCTGTGGTGCCTCAAATAAGGGACTCAAGCCATGACCTTAAAATCTATTTCTGTCTTCATCATTAAACAATATAAACCCTGATGAGCTACAGAGCCCATGGCTCTATTTTTCAGGAAGCTATCGGGTAAAAAGTAAAAAAAGTTCAAACTTTCCTTTTCAGAGTCTTATTTAGGTTCCTCAGTGAAGAATGCAGTCGTCACGGTGCCTGCCTACTTCAATGACTCCCAGAGACAGGTCTGTCCTAGTTCCTTTGTTATTTGTATCTGAATGAAATCAAAGGAGATATAAATACCATTATTATTGTATGACTCAAAAAAATTATTGAAAAATAATTGCTGGCATTAATGTCATATTGAAGTGTATCGACAAAAGAAATCTCTGGTTGTTTTATGATCAAGGAATAATGAAATACAGCTACCTGTAATATCTATAATGCTTCAAAAGTTTATAGAATTGATTTCCCTAGGAAGCCTGAAGTTGACAAAATGAACCTACCCCTGAAGCAAGTTTAATACCTGTGAACATTGATCTTCCATCTCTTTCAGGCTACGAAAGATGCTGGTCAGATTTCCGGGCTCAACGTTCTGAGGGTTATCAATGAGCCGACAGCAGCTGCTCTGGCTTATGGCATGGACAAAACTGCAGATAAAATGTGAGAATGGGTTATCAGTCTTAAAGACTCTTTATTCCTTGTGTCTAAGGATGTATAAAGTGCTGCAAAAAGATGTTCACACTGTGATAAATTTATCCATGAGTTCTGCATCAAATGCTCATAAAATTTGGAAAAGACTTCTTAAAATTTAAGGTCCCTAGGACACATAGGGGTTTATGTTGTATTTGCTTTCTTATTGAGGGACTTGCTTATATCTGCTGGGACTCACAAGAGCTTGTGGTAATGAGTTCCTGAACTTTGTAGGTCATATTTGTAAATTTATCACTGGATGTTCATATTGCTGTAGTTGGAAAAATGTCAAAATCATGTACCAGTTTGGAGACATTAGTTTTAAAATATGTAACACTCTTCACTATTTAACACGGAAGCTGCTGAATTGATAAGTTTGGTCATTTGGTTAGTTTACTAAATACCTTGTCAGTGATTGGGAAAGGCATGCGCCATGCGCCATTTGCGCATTTTAACAATTCTGGGCGCATTTTTTACTTCATAGATGTGCCAATATGGCGCTAAGTCATTTATTTAGAAATTTAAACGTCCTAGTTTGGTATTTAGTCGTCTAACTTTGCTATTCAATCCTCTCATTATCCCGGACTAATGCTGCCGTTATATACGATAAATGCTTCGAGTTGCCTCCCTTGGAATGCATTCGGAATGCTTTTCTGAATTTATGACCTCGGCGACTATAACTCGTAACTGTTTACGATGATTTACGAAGCTTTCCGAATGCAAGAGATATGGCGATGTTTTGTTGACAATTTATCGAGAGGATTTTTTTCCCACAAGTTAATCACAATCATACTTCAACGTAAAAAAAATGCCTCCAAGAAAGAAATTGAAGGTAGATGTTTCTCATAAGTCGATGTTCTCATTCATGAAACCCAATAATCAAAATAGAAATCTTGAAAGTAATGAGGAGAATGTTGACTGTGAAGTTCAAGTTGACATTGATAGCACAGTCAGTGTTAGGCCTACTGAAATCGACACCGAAGCACACACACATGAGACATTAACTGACACTCAAACTCAAGATTCTAGTAATAAAGAAATGAATGCCTCAAATGAGTTGCTGAAAAATTCTGACAATTCAAACAATAAATCAGACAAAAATCTCAGAACATTTCAAGATAAATGGCTTAATTACAACAGCATTATTTTGAAAAAACTCTCAGCATATGGCATTCCAAGAAAGCTAGAAAAATTAACTTTCAAGCTCAAAATTAGTTGGTGGAAATAACAAAAATATGAAGACCAAAGATGTTAATACAATTTTATTCAATTAAATTGGGTTTTTTTTCATAATTTTGGAAAGGGCCCATTATTTTTCCAAATGGCCCATTCATTCATTAGGTCAGGGGGCCATTGGCCCATTGACCAAACTGTCTTTCCCAATCACTGCCTTGTTGAATAATTGCATTACAAAGATATAGAAGTTATTTCTTGTTGCAGCATTGCCGTGTATGATCTTGGTGGTGGAACCTTTGATATCTCCATCTTAGAAATCCAGAAAGGAGTGTTTGAAGTGAAGTCCACAAATGGTGACACCTTTTTGGGTGGAGAAGATTTCGACAATCATCTAGTCACCTTCTTGGCGACCGAGTTCAAGAAAGATGTGAGTTGAATGAATTAACTACACGAACATGTTTCCTGTAGTGGAAGAAATGATTGTACGACTGTTAATCTGTTGTTTCTGTACATATTCTTATGTCATTTTTAAGCAACTGGGTCATGCTTTAAAACTCTTAAGAACCCATATCAAACATCACCACTGTATAGATAAGAAATATTGAAAATCTATAGGAATTTGGCTTATCCATACATTCATTAAGACTTTTCCTAGGCTAGCCTAGCCTCATGTATAAAGGATATACATTTACTCTTACACACGTGTGCAGTCAAAAGATCTAAATGAAATGAAGGATGAATTTTTTTACAAAAAAACCATTTCAAGATGACCGCCCCAGAATTATAAGAATGCTTTAACGGCAACAGGTGTCAAAGAGCATAATATATTCAAATGTTCTGTGAATGGAGTTAATGGTACAGGTGCTGTTATTGAAATAAAGCATTAACTCTGTCTGTTCTAGTAAATACGGTACAATTATGGAATGGTCAAACATCTTGCTTTCTGAACTCTCAATAACTGTGAACTGTGTTCTATGGATACAGCTTATCCGGTTGTGTAATAAGATGTTTTACCAATATATTATATAAACTTGAATAGTAAATGGCAAATTGGAGAAAACATATTAAGCAAAAAACGTGCTACAGCTACAGAGTTGCTATTAGGGAAATAGAACTTAAACTGTACCGTCTGTGTTCCAGCAAGGACTGGACATCACTAAGGACACGATGGCCATGCAGAGACTGAGAGAAGCTGCAGAGAAGGCAAAGATTGAACTGTCCTCTGCTCTTCAGGTTTGTGGATTACCTTTGAGTTCAGGAATGATGTTGTTGACTGACTTAGTTTTGTATGTGGATTCATACAATAAATTTGGACACAGTGTAAATATAACTCATTGTCAGTGCCCATGTATCTTCTCCAAGTTTGACATTTGACATATGAATTTCATGGTTTAATATACTTATAGGATTATAATTTACAACTTTACATTCTTATCCCTGTTGGTCATACACATAAGACTCTTTTGTATGAACACTAAGATAATTGAGTTGAATTTCCAGTTATCTGCACAATCTGATTACAATTTAAATCTTCCAGAAAATAATTTGTGCGGTAAAGCGAATCATCCTTAGCGCGGATGGCCAAGTTTCTGGATATACATGGTCAGGGTAAATGAAGCCCGACTGTAGTTGAACCTGTGGTGCAGATAGTTATCAATTGCAAATAACATTATATTATATAATATTGTGTTCTTCGGGGTTGATGCCAGATTTCAAAGTACTTTCACAGTTCTTTTCTGAAAAGTGATTAGTACCAGTTCCACAGATAGTCAGCAGACTTTACTCTTGATGTTTTGTTCTGCGTTACATCTGTGGTAGAGTAATCTCGGTGAAGGAAACTGTTGTGTTGATCTGTTCTAGGTCTCTGGTGGTCTTCCTAACCGAGCGGGTTCTTGAGAGTTGGTCTGATTCTTGTGTTTCTGGCCATAGTTATTGGAACTTATAAATCCATCCTTGAAAAGTAATATGATTAGCAATTAAAGATTGGAGTCGAGTGACACAATGACACAATTTGATATCACATGAAGATCTGTATGTTATACATAATGAAAAATGCTCATTGAAATTATGTGACCTTGAAAGTCAAAGGTCAAGGTCGCCAGATATGGATCAAGACCATTTTAACCCTTTGATCAAATTTTAAAATCAGGAAAAAGGTTTCAAAAACTCATTAATAATTTGTTGATTATACCCCAGGGGAATTATTTTGACATGTTCACATTCAAGTTCAAAGGTCAAGGTCACGAATTCTAAAATCACTAAAAAAAATCGTGGAAACAGAACTTGAAAAGTTTGCGTTCTAGTAAGCTCTTATTTGGTATATATCAACTATGGAAAATTACCAAGATTTAAAAAGGTTTCGCTAAAATCCAACATTCAAAATCAAGGGTCATGGTCACGATTTCTTGATTTGCATGTTCCATTGTCTTTTGTGGTGTATTTATATAAAATTAGCCATTTTATTGTCTGTGGAGAAGGAACAGTTGATGGCGACACCCTTAGTTTCTGGACTGCTCGGCTTTTGCAGTGTCCCACAAATGCTAATCTAGTTGTACCTCGCTTTCTTCTTGATCAGAGTATTGCTCAGCAAGGATAATGTCTTGTGGTTTGAAAGTGGAAGAGAAAATCAACTGAATTTATCTAGCTTCTAATGTTCCACAGATAGTCAGCAGACTTTACTGTTGGTGTGTTGTTCTGCGTTACATCTGTGGTAGAGTAATCTCGGTGAAGGAAACTGTTGTGTTGATCTGTTCTAGGTCTCTGGTGGTCTTCCTAACCGAGCGGGTTCTTGAGAGTTGGTCTGATTCTTGTGTTTCTGGCCATAGTTATTGGAACTTATAAATCCAAAATTCGAAATAATATAATCAGCAATTATTGATTTGAGGCAAATGACTAAATGACACGATTTGATGTGATACGAAAGTTAGTCTGGATGTGGATGGCATAACCATTAATTCAGGGGTCAGTCACAAACACTTGATGAATTTTAATCACTTGAGGAGATATGCAGTATAGTAAAATTGGTATAATAGCAACCAGTTTGTAATATTTTTTTTACCCTTTATCTGCAGAATTAGTTAGTATCAAACCATTCCCGAATACAATAGGGAATCACACATAGTTTAGAATTATCCTTGGATTTTAATGAAGACATATATAAAAAAAAGTTAACAGGTAAAGATTTTATATTTTGTATTTGATTCATCCATGGTTTTTAATGCTGTATTCATTGGTCTGTGTGTGGAGGGAAGATCACGAGTTGATCTAGCCTATAGCTAGATTGCATCTGTTGGTCCACAGATAGTCAGCAGACTTTACTGTTGATGTTTTGTTTTGCGTTACATCTGTGGTAGAGGAATCTCGGTGAAGGAAACTGTCGTGTTGATCTGTTCTAGGTCTCTGGTGGTCTTCCTAACCGAGCGGGTTCTTGAGAGTTGGTCTGATTCTTGTGTTTCTGGCCATAGTTATTGGAACTTACATTAACTATCATCCCTTAAATGTGCCTAAAAGGTCGAAAGATGACCACAAAATGGATAGTTTAGATAAAAGCATCAGATTTATAATAAGTCATGTATGCATTTTAGAATAGTCAGCACAGTTATAAATGTTTCTTTTCTATGACAATATTAGTCTTCTAGAATATACATGTACTGTGTGATATTTCACCTTCTGTTGATCATGTGTAGTTTACAGAAATGTTTTATTTGCTTGATTGTTATGTGTATGTGTCAAGTGTATAAAGCAATTCTTAAATCTTTATCCCTGACATTAAATTGATTTATCTTTCAGACTGACATCAACCTGCCGTACCTAACAATGGACTCGAGTGGTCCAAAACACATGAACCTGAAGCTGTCGAGGTCAAAGTTTGAATCCATCGTTGAAGATCTGATCAAGCGGACGATGGGACCGTGTCAGAAGGCTCTCCAGGACGCGGAGGTGAAGAAGTCGGACATCGGAGAAGTGATTCTCGTCGGAGGCATGACCAGGATGCCCAAGGTGAGATCAGCCTCTCTGTTAAAGGGATAGTTCTACTTGGCTATTTCCTGTTTGTGTATTTATGCTTCAGTAAAAACCAAGATGTATGCAGTCAACTTCTTTATGGCAATGATTGAGATGTTTGGGTGTAGATACTAACACTGTTTTTAAGCAAGTGCTTGCTGCTTGATAACGGTGTTAGTTTGTATTTGGCAATTTGATAAAGTTAATGTATTTTAAGGAATTGTCATCTGCAGAAGATGACATGAGGATTTTACAGGCCAATTTAATTTTCAGTGGCTTGTATTATCCGATAATGAGATTATGGTCATTCTGTCAATTTTATATATAATTTTCAATGTTGTTGATTTGAAATATGTACATGGGAATTAACTATTTTGTTGCTATTGATTTGGACAGGTTCAAGAAACAGTGCAGGAAATGTTTGGACGTTCTCCCAGCAAGTCTGTCAACCCGGATGAGGCTGTAGCTATCGGAGCTGCCATTCAGGTAATTGTCAATGATGTGTACTTTGACCATTGTACATCTATCTTTTGTGACTAAAAGTATGCCATTGACCAGAAACATTGGTCCCTATATTGTACTTTGCAGTTGGTGTAATTATGATTTGTGCAACATCATAAGCATGCGGTGCAAATGAAATAAAAATTTTAAGCAAATATGACCCTTAATATTTGGAAAAGTTAGATACTTTTACCATTGCAATTCGTCCTGTCTGTTTGGAACTGGCAAATGATCCCCGTAACACCTGCCCCTGCTTTCCAAGATACACTTTCGTGGATTAATTTATAATTTCATCTATACAATATGTTTACCTTTGAGCACATCTTGTAGTGTAATACAACTAGTGGTGACTATTGACTCGCAAGGACTATTGTGATAGCGATAGTATATTGTTACTAACTATTGCAATAGCGATCGTCTATTGTTACTAACTATTGCAATAGCGATAGTCTATTGTTACTAACTATTGCAATAGTGATAGTCTATTGTTACTAACTATTGCAATAGTGGAAGTCTATCGTTACTAACTTTTGCAATAACTATTATGATAGTTTATCAACGAACAAAAAGTACAATTTCTAGAAAAAACAATGATTTGTTGTCTTTACTTTAAACTTTCTTCTTACAAAGTGATAGAATTTAGTGGCAAATCAACAAGAATGATAACTCTTATATTTTCCTGTTGTTATTTTGAGCTGTCCTTGATCTGTTTAAAGTGTTCCAGCATTTTTCGAATCTAAAAGCAGCATTTGTGTGCAAATTTACTTTTAGGTTCACGTAAATAACTGGATTGAATAAACTATTAAAACTATTGATAGTTAGGCTGAGTTATTCTCTCGATGCTATTAATAATTTTTAGCTCATCAGGCCTGAAAGGCCCGATGGGCTTATGGCATGGGATGGCGTCCGGCGTCCGTCCGTCCATCCGTCCGTCCATCCGTCCGTAAACTTTTCGCTTTTTCGACTTCTCCTCCAGAACCAATAACTCCACAGAGCTGAAATTTTATGTGCAGACTCCTTGGCCAATGGGGATTCTAAGTTGTAGATTTCGTGACCCCATGACCCCAAATGGGGTCACAGGGGTCACATCCTTAAAAACCTATTTTCATCTTCTTCTCCAGTTCCAAAAGGTCTAGAGAGCTGAAAAGTTGTGTGCAGACTCCTTGGCTAATGGGGATTCTAAATTGTAGATTTCGTGACCCCATGACCCCAAATGGGGTCACAGGGGTCACATCCTTAAAAACTTATTTTCATCTTCTTCTCCAGTTCCAAAAGGTCTAGAGAGCTGAAAAGTTGTGTGCATACTCCTTGGCCAATGAGTATTCTAAATTGTAGATTTCGTGACCCCATGACCCCAAATGGGGTCTAAGGGGTCTCATGTTTAAAAACCTATTTTCAGCTTCTTCTCCAGTTCCAAAAGGCCTAGAGAGCTGAAAAGTTGTGTGCAGACTCCTTGGCTAATGGGGATTCTAAATTGTAGATTTCGTGACCCCATGACCCCAAATGGGGTCACAGGGGTCACATCCTTAAAAACTTATTTTCATCTTCTTCTCCAGTTCCAAAAGGTCTATAGAGCTGAAAAGTTGTGTGCAGACTCCTTGGCCAATGAGTATTCTAAATTGTAGATTTCGTGACCCCATGACCCCAAATGGGGTCACAGGGGTCACATGTTTAAAAACCTATTTTCATATTCTTCTCCAGTTCCAAAAGGTCTAGAGAGCTGAAAAGTTGTGTGCAGCCACCTTGGCTAATGGGGATTCTAAATGTAGATTTTGTGACCCCATGACCCCAAACGGGGTCACAGGGGTCACATGTTTAAAAACCTATTTTCATCTTCTTCTCCGGTTCCAAAAGGTCTAGAGAGCTGAAAAGTTGTATGCAGACTCCTTGGCTAATGGGGATTCTAAAATTGTAGATTTCGTGACCCCATGACCCCAAATGGGGTCACAGGGGTCTCATGTTTAAAAACCTATTTTCAGCTTCTTCTCCAGTTCCAAAAGGTCTAGAGAGCTGAAAAGTTGTGTGCAGACTCTTTGGCAAATGGGGATTCTAAATTGTAGATTTCGTGATCCCATGACCCCAAATGAGGTCACAGGGGTCACATGTTTAAAAACCTATTTTCATCTTCTTCTCCAGTTCCAAAAGGTCTAGAGAGCTGAAAAGTTGTGTGCAGACTCCTTGGCTAATGGGGATTCTAAATTGTAGATTTTGTGACCCCATGACCCCAAATGGGGTCACAGGGGTCACATGTTTAAAAACCTATTTTCATCTTCTTCTCCGGTTCCAAAAGGTCTAGAGAGCTGAAAAGTTGTATGCAGACTCCTTGGCTAATGGGGATTCTAAAATTGTAGATTTCGTGACCCCATGACCCCAAATGGGGTCACAGGGGTCTCATGTTTAAAAACCTATTTTCAGCTTCTTCTCCAGTTCCAAAAGGTCTAGAGAGCTGAAAAGTTGTGTGCAGACTCTTTGGCAAATGGGGATTCTAAATTGTAGATTTCGTGATCCCATGACCCCAAATGAGGTCACAGGGGTCACATGTTTAAAAACCTATTTTCATCTTCTTCTCCAGTTCCAAAAGGTCTAGAGAGCTGAAAAGTTGTGTGCAGACTCCTTGGCTAATGGGGATTCTAAATTGTAGATTTTGTGACCCCATGACCCCAAATGGGGTCACAGGGGTCACATGTTTAAAAACCTATTTTCATCTTCTTCTCCGGTTCCAAAAGGTCTAGAGAGCTGAAAAGTTGTATGCAGACTCCTTGGCTAATGGGGATTCTAAAATTGTAGATTTCGTGACCCCATGACCCCAAATGGGGTCACAGGGGTCACATGTTTAAAAACCTATTTTCATATTCTTCTCCAGTTCCAAAAGGTCTAGAGAGCTGAAAAGTTGTATGCAGACTCCTTGGCTAATGGGGATTCTAAAATTGTAGATTTCGTGACCCCATGACCCCAAATGGGGTCACAGGGGTCTCATGTTTAAAAACCTATTTTCAGCTTCTTCTCCAGTTCCAAAAGGTCTAGAGAGCTGAAAAGTTGTGTGCAGACTCTTTGGCAAATGGGGATTCTAAATTGTAGATTTCGTGATCCCATGACCCCAAATGAGGTCACAGGGGTCACATGTTTAAAAACCTATTTTCATCTTCTCCAGTTCCATAAGGTCTAGAGAGCTGAAAAGTTGTGTGCAGACTCCTTGGCTAATGGGGATTCTAAATTGTAGATTTTGTGACCCCATGACCCCAAATGGGGTCACAGGGGTCACATGTTTAAAAACCTATTTTCATCTTCTTCTCCGGTTCCAAAAGGTCTAGAGAGCTGAAAAGTTGTATGCAGACTCCTTGGCTAATGGGGATTCTAAAATTGTAGATTTCGTGACCCCATGACCCCAAATGGGGTCACAGGGGTCACATGTTTAAAAACCTATTTTCATCTTCTTCTCCAGTTCCAAAAGGTCTAGAGAGCTGAAAAGTTGTGTGCAGACTCCTTGGCCAATGGGGATTCTAAATTGTAGATTGTGTGACCCCGTGACCCCAAATGAGGTCACAGTGGTCATGATCTAAGAACCTATCTTATGCTTGTAAACAATTACTTAAATAACTTAAATCACTTAAGATAGTAAATCAATGACATACTGATGAGCTACAGAGCCCATGGCTCTATTTTTTAGAGTTACTATCGATAAAGTACTATCAACAGTTCGATAGTTCGATCTTTTGTTACACCCCTAAATGCAACAGTTAATATACCTCCTGTGGAGACAGTAAGTGTTATATTTGCTATATAATCACGTATTTTCTCCTGTTTCAGGGTGGAGTGTTGGCGGGAGATGTGACAGATGTACTGCTGTTGGATGTGACACCGCTGTCTCTCGGTATCGAGACTCTGGGCGGTGTCTTCACCAAACTCATCAACAGGAACACCACAATCCCTACCAAGAAGAGTCAGGTAGGCAGTTTTGCACAGCTAGTTCACATTTTATGGAGGGTAAGGATTTTTTAAATATGGTGGATATAAATGCAGGTTGGTATAATCATCTTGATTAAAAAAACATTGAAAGCTTTTTAAGTGGAGCTTTCAATTGTCAATAATGTGAAAAATTGAAAAAGCTGTTTTCTGATATTTTCTGAACAGTGCTGTTATCCTGTAGTTTACTGAAATTAACCGTTTGTGGAAGGTGTTGCTAAATAGGCAGTAGTTCCCAATATTAACATAGTACTACCGATATCTGCATTAGCACTTGAATGCTTATCAACGGTTTCCCTAGTATGTGTTACAATATGTAGAATAAATGATAGTGTTTCTATGAGAGGTTGATCTCCGCTGGCTATGTGCTCAAGGTGCTCCTAACATGACCATGCTGTTGGCACAGGATTACTATCCTTACTCTCAGTTCATAACTCCCCAGGGAATATGCAACCTAGCAGCTAATAAAGTGCTTGAACGTGAATATTCACAATGTCACATCAGCATCACCTTCAAACCAGGGATCATGTATCCTGTCAGGTGATTAGTTGATTGACAATAACATTTACTCTACAATGATCCTTGTAGCTATTACAGGGCCTCCTTTCACAAAACTAAGTTTAACCTTTACTCCCTTTCTTTAACATCGCGCCAAGGTTTTCTAAGTGACTTACAATCTCCTTAGTGCTTTGTGAAAGGAGGCCCAGGTATCTTGTTAGACTACTGGAAGCGAGTTCAATGCTTTCATTAATTTACTGACAGGTGTTCTCGACTGCCGCGGACGGTCAGACCCAGGTAGAGATCAAGGTCCACCAGGGTGAGAGAGAGATGGCAGCTGACAACAAACTGCTCGGACAGTTCTCGTTGGTAGGTCAATCTGTTGTTAATCTTCTTCCATAAACACAACTTAAAGTTTGTGTAACCGTCATGTTGGAAAATTGTTTTGAGATTATCAAGGAAAGAGACTCTAAATTCTTGGAAATTTCATCTGTTGCCTAATATTTGAAAGACATTTCCGATATTGTCTATTGATAAGGTTATTTGCTAACCGGTTCCACAGATAGTCAGCAGCTTTACTGTTGATGTTTTGTTTTGCGTTACATCTGTGGTAGAGTAATCTCGGTGAAGGAAACTGTCGTGTTGATCTGTTCTAGGTCTCTGATGGTCATCCTAACCGAGCGGGTTCTTGAGAGTTGGTCTGATTCTTGTGTTTCTGGCCATAGTTATTGGAACTCACAAATACATCCTTGAAACAAAAGGAGATTTTTATATTTGTATTTAAATGTACAGTCAGGCCTCAATAATCCGAACCCTTCCGTTTTTCATGAAAAACGTTCGGATAGTGAAATGTTCGGACTACTGAGTACTGAGGACTACTATAGAGATTAGTTTGGTTACATCTTCCTACCGTTCGGAAACTGCGAGATTTGGATTATCGGTGGCCGGATTATCGCGGGTTGACTGTATTTATCAGATTTACTGTCCACTACATGATCCTGAAAATAATTGGCGTAATAAGCTATTAGTTTTAATGAAAAAGCCAGATTTATAACAAGTAAATGCCGTACATTACAACCTCCCTGTGCAAGGCATAACTCACGCCAGTCTCCATCACTGGCTAACTTATGCCTTGCTGCATTTCATTGACTTTCTTGTGCTGAAGTAGCAGCACGCTGCGCCTGAACTTCATAATGGAGTTTGCTAGGACAGCACAGGAAATGGGGCATGGCTTAATTAGCCAGTGACAGACTTGGCAGAGTTATGCCTTGCAGAGGGAAGTTCTTTACATTATCAAACATGGTATCAGTTCTCTAAAACATGGACGACAAACCCATCTTGCTCCTTGGAGGGTTTGATATCCTAATGTCAGTTTCCTTTCAATACTTAATAGCTAGGCACTTGTGGTGTTTACCAATTCTATTTTTGGACAAATCTTTACTTACCTGTATTTAAACTGAGAACCATTGTATATGTTCATGACCATATCATCTTCATCTCTATCTTTATCGTCATTGTTAGCATCTATTAGCTTATCCTACATCTATAACTATTGTGTTCATGACCTTATCTTCTATCTTTGTCTATCTTGCATATCATATCACATCACAAAACCTAACACAATATTTCCAACGTCTCCAGGTCGGTATCCCTCCTGCTCCTCGAGGAGTTCCACAAGTTGAAGTGACCTTTGACATCGATGCAAACGGCATCGTCAACGTGTCGGCCAGGGACAAGGGTACCGGCAAAGAACAGCAGAGTAAGTTGAGGGTGGTAACTATTCAGCAAACTGTCTGTAGCCAGCGATAAAACTTAATAATAGGAAACATGAGAACACAATCAATGCATTGATTGTACGATTGATGGTTGTGCAATTGTAGCGCTTGTTGGATAAAGATTAATTTTGAATGACTAATAGCTGTGATACTGCCGAAGCCATGTTAAACAATAACTCACTCATTCACTAGAGTGACTTACATTACAAATATATTCAATCCTAATATTTCATCTTTGAATGACACAAGACAAGAAATGTAATAAGAGCTGTTACACCTTGTATATTTTTCATCAGTTACTAAGGTTTCTTGACTGGTTGATATTTTGTTTGCAGTTGTGATCCAGTCGTCAGGTGGTCTCTCTAAGGAAGACATCGAGAACATGGTGCGCAACGCTGAGAAGTATGCAGAAGAGGACAGGAAGAGGAAGGTGAGGGATCAGGGGTCGGGGTTAGAGATTTAGGAGTTAGAGGTTTAATGATAGGCAACAAGGGTCCGAGTTTAGAAGTAAAGGCTAGTGAGAAACGTGGTGAAAGTGCCGACATTAACTAGTTCAGCTTTCATTCCAACACTTTTGGAATATTGCTAACATCTTATTTCTTGATTTTAGAATTACGAAAATAAGAAATAAGCATTATGTTCTGTTCAAAATTGACATCAACTGCTTGAGAAGCATGGTAAGTTTGTCCATCTTCTGATTGTTTCGGCTATTGCAATTTCTGTCATGTGCTGTGATGACTATATTTTTCGTCTCTTACAAACTGCGTTTGTTTGATGAAATATTTGTCTGAGCTAATGTTTTTGGTAATATTGTGGAACAACCACAACCTTGTCGGCCTAGTTCAGAAGTATGGCAGCTATCCATGTTAGAATTGCCTCGTAAAATGAATGTGATTTGACTAACATCTCTGTTGCAGGATGTGGTAGAAGCGGTGAACAGCGCGGAGAGTATCATCCACGACACGGAGACCAAGATGGACGAATACAAGGACCAGCTGCCAGCTGACGAGGTCTGTATCCTTCTGCTGTTTAAATAAACTTTACACATTTTTCACAACTCTGACAAATCTGTTCAATTTTGTTCAGAATGATCGTTGCATTGTGCTGTCCGATTTGCTAGTTAAGATTTCACTGTTATTTATAGGATCAGCAATAGTACAGGATTTCTCCATCAATGATACTAGCTTCCATTAGTTACAGTTACGGTATATCCTGAATTTGTGAAATAATTTTAGTTTCTATAATTGGCTGTGATGACTGTATTTTTCGTCTCTTACAAACTTTGTGTTTGCTTGATGAAATTTTTGTCTGAGCATATGTGCAATAGTTTTGTCAGATTTGTCTATATCCGATGTGTAATCAGGCCTTAATTATCCCCCGCCACAACGAAGTTGGCGGGGGATATAGAAATGAGCTCCGACCGTCCGTCCGTCTGTCCGTCTGTGCGTCCGGGCTTTTCCATTCCGGCCTCAAACTTCAAAACTATAAGACATATCTCAACGAAACTCGGTGTGTGGAACAATCATCATGTGTAGATGTGCCTTTTGGGGTTTTCAACTTCTTCGAGTTATTTTTTTTTACCGTTTCCATGGAAACGGAACTTCGAATTTCGTTTCCGGAGCAGAACTCGAAAACTATAAGACATATCTCAACAAAACTTTGTGTGTGGAACAATCATCATGTGTAGATGTGCCTTTTGGGGTTTTCAACTTCTTCGAGTTATTTTTTTTGACCGTTTCCATGGAAATGTAAATAAGAATTTCGTTTCCGGAGCAGAAATCGAAAACTATAAGACATATATCAACGAAACTTGGTGTGTGGAACAATCATCATGTGTAGATGTGCCTTTTGGGGTTTTCAACTTCTTCGAGTTATTTTTTTGACCGTTTCCATGGAAATGTAAATAAGAATTTCGTTTCCGGAGCAGAAATCGAAAACTATAAGACATATCTCAACGAAACTTTGTGTGTGGAACAATCATCATGTGTAGATGTGCCTTTTGGGGTTTTCAACTTCTTCGAGTTATTTTTTTTGACCGTTTCCATGGAAATGTAAATAAGAATTTCGTTTCCGGAGCAGAAATCGAAAACTATAAGACATATCTCAACGAAACTTTATATGTGGAACAATCATCATGTGTAGATGTGCCTTTTGGGGTTTTCAACTTCTTCGAGTTGTTTTTTGTTGACCGTTTCCATGGAAATGTAACTTAGAATTTCGTTGGAGCAGAACTCGAAAACTATAAGACATATATCAACGAAACTTGGTGTGTGGAACAATCATCATGTGTAGATGTGCCTTGTGGGGTTTTCAACTTCTTCGAGTTATTTTTTTGGACCGTTTCCATGAAAAGGTAACTTAGAATTTTGTTTCCGGAGCAGAACTCGAAAACGATAAGACATATCTAAACGAAACTTGGTGTGTGGAACAATCATCAAGTGTACACGTGCCTTTTGGGGTTTTCAACTTCTTCGAGTTATATTTTTTGTCGTTTCTATGGAAATGTAACTTAGAATTTCGTTTCCGGAGCAGAAATCGAAAACTATAAGACATATCTCAACGAAACTTGGTGTGTGGAACAATCATCATGTGTAGATGTGCCTTTTGGGATTTTCAACTTCTTCAAGTTATTTTTTTGGACCGTTGCCATGGAAATGTAACTAAGAATTTCGTTTCAGGAGCAGAATTCGAAAACTATAAGACATAGCTCAACGACATTTTGTGTGTGGAACAATCATCATGTGTAGATGTGCCTTTTGGGGTTTTCATCTTCTTCAAAAATTTTAATTTGTTTAATTTTTACCATTTCCATGGATACATAACTAAATAATTAACTCAAAAACTGCCTTGGATGTATTTTTAGCTCATCTGGCTAATGGCATGGCACGGTGTCCGGCGTCCGTCCGTCCATTCATCCGTCTGTCCGTCTGTAAACTTTTTGCATTTTGTCTTCTTCTCCAGAACCACTTGGTCTAAGGAGATTAAATTATGTGTGCATACTCCTTGGCTTTGACACAACCTAAAAAAACTATCTTCTAACTATTTTCATCCTGATCATCAGCAAACGATAACCATCAGTTGCCATGAACCTTATATTGGGTAGGCTAAGATTGTTTTGATATGTTACAAACCTTACAGGGAGTGGCATCCCTGCCCTGCTGAGCCAACAAATCATCATCCATCCTGCTACATCAGGCTATAAGGAGAAGGTTCATAGTCACTGTTATTCAACAACTATTCTTCAATAAATGTTCCCAAAGGCGGGGGATATGGCCGACTCTGTCTGCTTGTTGCTCATTTATCATCGCCTCAATTATATCATTATAAGTTTGGAAATTTCTCATCAAATGAAAAATCAAAACCTAGTGCTGTTATCACTTGCCACCTTTGAAATTTAGTTACACTGCTCTGGTGTATATTTCATTGTGATATGTGTTTGTGTTGGCAGTGTTCACAGTTGAAGGAGAAGATTGCCAAGGTCCGAGAGATTCTCGCCAACAAGGATAACGAGAGCCCAGAGGTGATCAAGGAGACGACTAATGATCTGCAACAGTCCTCCCTTAAACTCTTCGAGATGGCGTACAAGAAGGTGAGCAGTTCTTTGGCATGTTGCAGTTGTGATATATTTGTGTAATTTTGCAGTACAAAACTCCCTGCTTTGGTTCAAAACCATAATACAGCAAAATAAAGTCAAATCAAAACACAATGGTTCAAAACCATAATACAGCAAAATAAAGTCAAATCAAAACACAATTCAGTTAAATGAATATAATCATGCATAATTACAATATGAATAAAACCAGTCTGATTAAAATCATAATTTAAGACACTAATTAGGCCTTACCCTTGTTAGAGGATTAATCATGGCCTGGTTAATCTAAAACGGATGATGATGATGAATCACACTATGGAAGCTGGTTTTAGAACCTGTAGTGGTTCAGGTTAAAATTAATAATATTCTGAAAAGGCTATGATGTTGTATTTTTCGTCTCCTATAAGCATCATATCAATGTTGCTTCTGCGGAACATATAATCTGAGCCTTTCATAACTATAGCCACTGTATTATGTAGTTGAGGTTGTAAACAGTCCTATTAGCCTTCTGTTAGTTCATCCAAAATCATTTCTGGAGCATAAACTGATTTGGCATGAATGTTACCGATATGATAGTGTTTAACTTAAGGGGTGCTATAACATTTCGAAATTAGGAACAAGGACCAACTTGCAACAATATGTTGATAAAGCCCATGTGTTTCTCTTAAAGATTTCCAGTATTATAATGTAACTTTATCCTGCAGATGGCATCAGAGAGAGAATCGTCGGGTTCATCTGGATCCTCGGAAGGTTCGAGCGAGTCAAACACCTCAGAGGAGAAGGATGAGAAGAAGGAAGAAAAGAAAGACCAGAGTTAAACACAAGAGGAGCAAAGGAGATGAAACGTGTAGTTGTGCCCGGGACACTTGTGCGAAAATATCTATGTTCCTGTTGAAGTGGCCTAGGAAATATATTCTCAATCTTCAAAGACTTCTTCCAAGACAAGCAATGAAAGACATTTGTTCCTTGGCTAATTGAAAGCATTTAAGGATTCAAAAGTTTCACCCAAGATTTCACCCAAAAATAATTCTTTGGTCTATGAAGATTCTGAGAATAAATGTTGGTGGATTCGTGCAGGGCCGACTACTGAACTGACTACATATGTGTGTGTCTGTGTGATAGAGAGAAACATTCAGTGATAGGCTAGACTCATCTTGAACCATAGTGTCATACTCATCCGTTATTGGCTTGTGGATAAACTACAAGGAATATTTCACACCTCAAGACTCATTTGTCAAGCTGTTTTACAGTGTTCAAACCAACTGGAATGTGACCACAAAGTCGGAGGATGTGACGAAGATCACATGTTGTTGAAAACTGCTGTGCAACCACAAAGTTTGGAATTGCTTACCCAGTGTTGAAGATGAGGGTCGCAATTGTCTTGAGAACTCTGGATTCAACTGGCATCAATGTTACTGTCAACAAGAGTTAAAAACAACTGAGATCAAATTCTAAAGAATACAAACCTTTACTTTGTATCATATAAATTATTAGCATCACAGTACCGGTAGTTTGTAATTTTGGCATCATATTTGTTGAACCTATTTTCAGTTTTCCTTTCCGTTACCCTATGCTGATAGTGCTTGAGAATAATTGTGGAATTAAATATTGTTCTCCTTGCATGTTCTGAGACTTTGTGTTGAGAAAATAAAATATTCAAGGTTCTTGTTGATAACGGTATGAATTGTACTTTATTCAGTGTGGAAAATAGTCTTCATTATAATTGTTTTGAATGTTTATTGATTTACATGTGTATATTTACTAATCAGTCTGCATTTAGGAGGAGATGAGTGATTGCTAGTTGTACGAGTGCGTGGTGTAGAGCAGTTGTTGTGATCATAGTAATTGCGTGAATGTTACAAGAACATTGTTTTTGTTGTAGAAATGTATAGTGTGATTGGATTTATATTTAAGATATCAGTGAATATGTTAAAAAAACAAAACCAGTAAAAATTTATAAATAGCGGAATTACATTATATATAATTTTTAAACAAAAAAAAGGGGTTTGAGTTGAAAGATGTGATAAAAGAGATAGATAAAAGATTTGTGATATGAAGGAATGAGGACTAGTTCTTGTTTGAGACAGCTGTGATTCAGTACTTTGCTATAAATAGAGCAGTGTTGTTCCTGGGTGCACTAGGGGGTGATGTTGGACAATTCTAAGCAGATGGAACCCTCTGCAATGGTAAAAGTATCCTAATCCCCAAATGTTAAGGGACACCAAGTCAGAAGGGTGGGCAAGTACCACCAGGAACAACATGTATGTATGCTGAGTTCTTCACTTGAAGTACGATAGAACCTTTTGCAATTAGATTTGTTAAATTCTGATGAATGCCGTCATTCACTGATTAGTTTTTTGTTCACCTCAACACCTTCCATTGCATTTAGAAGAGCCATGATCATTTCACTGTATATTTATCAATTAAGTATTGTAATTATAAGGAGCTGTAAAGATGCAACATTCATTAAAAGAATTATATCTTTGAAGTTGTTTGTCTTGTTCTTTCCAACATGCTTTTGATAACTACAGAACACACACCATGAAGATCTTTGAGTCACATTGGTCACAACCTTAAAAATCTATTTTCATCTTCTTCTCAAGTTTCAAAAGGTCTAGAGAGCTGAAAAGTTTTGTGCAGACTCCTTGGCCAATGGGGATTCTAAATTGTAGAGAAGAGTGTGATATGTCTGATGCAAATTCCACCCACACTGTAGGGGTATCTGCGACCACAGTTCTAGATCATTGCAGGATATTTTAGACGACCATATGTGCAAAGTGTCCTACATGTCTATTATTAAATGTCCTATGTAATACTGTTGGTCTTAATCATATCAGATTTCAAACGAGCTCAATTTCAAGCATCCTTTAATAAGTGAAAAAAAAGGACATACGTGTAAATCCAGTTAAAACAAATATACTATGCTCAGCTGAAACCAGTAATGAAATCAAAGCTACATGTTATATAATGATCTCATGTTTCCTATAGTCCGTTTGTCGTGAAAACGTACCAATGACTTTCAAGTTTAACAGAAAAGTGAATTTAATACGATAATATGAAAATTGCGAACCCTCATAGTTTTACCCCGCCATTTTAAAATTCAATTTTCAGAATTGTCTTTAATTTAGGAAAAAAGTTGTTTAACAAACAAACGATCATAGTTTGAAGTGACTGTTATTGGTTTGTATGACAAGGGGGAATGCACTGTGTTTGGAAGAGTTCACAAATACACGTGAATTGCTTGATCGACGTTAACATAGAACACTGTAGTCTCTTTATTAAATTGATCATCGCAATACTGATTGAAGAGAGAAATTATAGGCATAAGCTTCAGAGTTCGTTGCATACACATTCTACCATACAATAACTTATCTCTTACTGAATTTATTAAATCCTCTTAGACTTAGAAATGAGTGAATTCTTGTCATTAGCTCAAACGATAAACCAGTTTTATAGTAAATACGGCTAAATGAAAATCGGCCAAGAAAGGGGTCGTCTCAAAACCTAGAAAGCTTGGGATCTAGACGGATGTTAAAGCGAATGAGTATGAATCCGTATTATAAATTACTTTCAATTAATATTTGCATCAATTTATTTAAAAGAGAAGGATATTTATGGATTATCAACTTCTTTTTATTGAAACTGCGATAGTATACGCAAACAGGACATGCGTTGATGCTAATTAAAATAACCAATAATTAATCCATAGTTTGTGGTCCAAGCAGAACATGTATGTCTAATGACTCATGTGTGAGTACCAGTCATACTGCACATCAGGAGTTAACATCAAAAACCTCACACTATAAGGATTGAGAGATGGTGCCGTACTTGACATCTCGCAATATGGAATGTTCGATACAACGTAATTTAAGCTCATTAAGCAACATGAAAACAAGTAATTCAAACCAAGTCTACTTTGTAGACAAACTGTTACTTGTACTCTAAACCCCTATGAAATGCG
The DNA here is from genome assembly GCA_936450465.1 of Gibbula magus. Classification (NCBI taxonomy): domain Eukaryota; kingdom Metazoa; phylum Mollusca; class Gastropoda; order Trochida; family Trochidae; genus Gibbula; species Gibbula magus. The sequence continues at coordinate 60,654,235 of OW388303.1, forward strand.
ATAAGCGGAGTGAGGAATGACTTTCAGAGATGCAACAAGGCGTTTAGAGTCAGCAAACAGCTACATTTTCGTTTTACAAGTTTTGATGATATTTTAGTTTTGGTAATTAGCAGCTCCGACTTAGTCGGAGCTGCTATCAGTTTTTGTGCAGTTTCCGTCGCTGCCGCCGCCTGCGCGTTTTGTATTTGCTATAACTTTTTTCCTAGAAGGTTTTGAGAACTCATATACATAACTTCTTTCTTATAAACCTGGTGGATGACATGTTCACATTCAAGGTCAAAGGTCAAAGTCACGAGTTCTGAAATCGCTAAAAAAATCCTTGTAAACACGATAACTTGAAAAATATTTGTGCTATCAGGCTCTTATTTGGTGTATATCAACTATGGAGAAAGGCCAAGATTTGAAAAGGTTTTCGCTAAAATCCGTCAAAGGTCAAGGTCACAGCAAGGGCACGACTTAAGCATGCTTCTGCGAAAATATCTTATTTCAACTATTAACACTTTGAATCATTAAATGATTGTTATACACAATGAAAAGTGATCACTAATTGTGTGACCTTGAATTTTAAAGGTCAAGGTCACGAGATAGGGTCAAGATCACAAGTTCTGAAATCACTAAATAACTTTTTTCCACCTCATATATATAGCTTCTTTCTTGTACACCTGGGAAAATATTTTGACATGCTCACATTCAAGGTCAAAGGTCAAGGTCATGAGTTCTGAAATCACTACAAAAATCCTTGTAAACACGATAACTTCAATAACTTCTGTGCTATCAGGCCCTTACTTGGTATATATCAACTATGGAGAAAGACTGAGATTTGAAAAGGGTTTTCGCTAAAATCTGTCCAAGGTCAAGGTCACAGCAAGGTCACAACTTAAGCATGCAGTTGCGAACATTCCTATTCCTTAACTATTAACACTTTGAATCATTACATGATTGTTATACACAATGAAAAGTGATCATTGATAGTGACCTTGAAGATCAAAGGTCAAGGTCACGAGATATGGTCATGGTGACTAGTTCTGAAATCTCTAAGTAACTTTTTCCAAAAAGGTATTAACACCTCATTTACATAGCTTCTTTCTTATAAATCTGGTGAATGATTTTGACGTGTTCACATTCAAGGTCAAAGGTCAAGGTCATGAGTTCTTAAATCACTACAATAATCCTTGTAAACACGATAACTTCATACATGTTTGTGCTGTCAGGCTCTTATTTGGTATATATCAACTATGGAGAAAGACCAAGATTTGAAAACGTTTTCGCTCATATCTGTCAAAGTTCAAGGTCACAGGAAGGTCACAACTTAAGCGTGCAATTGTGAATATGCCTTATGTTAACAATGAACACTTTGAGTCATTGCATGATTGTTATACACAATGAAAAGTAATCATTGATGGTGTGACCTTGAAGGTCAAAGTTCAAGGTCATGAGATATTGGTTAAGGCCATGTTAATCTTTTGATCCAATTTTGAAATCAGAAATAGGTTTTAAGAACAAAGTTGTGAAAAGTGACCCCAGTGATGATTCAACTTGTTAGAATAACTTGAATAATGAACAAATTTTTGTCAAAAAAAATTCCCATTTTTTTATGCTGAGGAGAAGGCGGAACAGGGAAAGGCGAGACCCGAAGTTTCGGAGCTGCTCTGCTTTTGCGGTGTCCCGCAAACGCTCTTCTAGTTGTAAACTATCTTAACATTGTTTATATGGTGTGGTGAACCAAGTTCTCCACAATCGAGTATATAGAGATTCATATTCAAGTGGGGATGTCATAATGTTTTTACATCTTTTTCTGAGAAAAAGTAAGGGAAACATACTTTTACTGGCACGAGTGTTGTGAAACAACATGAATGACATCCCTGAGAGTGGGTTAATGTCTTTAATTATATATGTTAATTATCTATACCACTGAAGGCCTTCATTACAAAAAATCATCAATGATCAATGGTGAATTTATTCGTGTCTACACATATGGAAATCTCTTACACTGTTGCTGTTGGCTATCAAAACGCTAATGATGCAGGCTATTTTCAAACAACATAATTCAAACTCACAAAGATCACTGTTGTTATGTAATAACTCGATTTTCACAGCCAAAAATGTTGATATTTCGATGTAAAATTTTAGTGCTGTTACAATCTTCCTCATTTGGCATCAGATGTATGTATAAGATGGCAGATGAATTGGCATTTTCACACTGATAACAAATACGTTCGAGGAAATGTGGGATCGAACCGGCAATCTGATGGGTTTTTTGGCGAGTGAACTAACACTGCAACCAGATTACATGAGAAGGACATTTCTAAGCAATTGAAAAGAGTATTAGATTTTATTTCATCACAACGGTTATACGTTTGCATAGTAGTTTTATTTTTGTAACTTTAAAGGCACTGTAGCACGCCGTTCTTATTAAAATACATTGCTCTCACGAAAAGAAACATAAGTGTTACCAATGGCGAAATAAGACGCCCGAAACAATAAAATAATTTTAAAACGAATGTTTCCCTTCGAGCGGTCATTTTAAGGTGTTCACACTTAACATTTGAAAGTAGTTCAAGCGTTCAGACTGATTCAGCTATTTCTCTAAAAGCCATTGCTTATGTTAATAGACATTTCTAAAAACCAATCGTATTGAAATATATACTCTTAATTTTCGCTGATTTAGTTTTTCGACTAAAAATAAGCAGAGAATTCGCACTAATTAATAAAGGTGTTTTCAAGTCTACATATATAGATCATGTCTATTATTTTCAAGCGCAAAACATTATGGTTTACTCCCTCAATGTAAACAAACAAATAAAAGAGACCATTTATGAGTAGTCCACAAAATATAAACATACAGTTTTTGGCGTTTATTTATGTATTTACCATGCATTTCTTTCAATTATGTAGTTTCTACAGATATTAAAATAAATGTATTACCCAACAAGGTATGTTGCTTGAATTGTATAATCAATGACTGAATATATACATACTATATCTATCATAGTTTGCTGGTATAATCACAATAAAGTACCATTTAACAGGTAAAAAGTCAATAATTTGTATATTCACATGGTATTTTGAAACATGATAATATAACAATTGTCACATTCAGTACTGTGTGAGAAGAGACGAAAACAGTTGAAAAAACGAGCTTCGTGAAATTGATAAGCCAACACGCCTAGGAAATCCCTGTTACTCCGTGGTACTTTTTATGCAGAAAAGGAAAGGCTGTTAATATGACGTTAAATTCTATTGACGCATTTTAATCTGAGGCCTACTTGTCTTTGAAACCAAATTTCATCGGATAGTGATATGGAAATTATTTATCATATGTTTTGTAGTTGTCTCTAGCGATTGATGTCATAAGTATGTTTTCCAAAACATAATGTTGTATTTAAAACACTAAAATACTCGATGGCACTTAAACGCTCAGAGTGGATTTTAAATTATGGCATGATAATATGATATGATCTTGCTGTCTAACCTCTCCAAATTGCATGAGACCAAGCAAACAGATCACACCAGTATAAATCAATACGGATAACCATTTTATACTGATACGGCTTATTGGGTCGGGTGATGAGATGTTTTACCCTTTAAACGTAATATATTGTATAAACATTAATAGATAAATAAACGACACAATTGAGAAAAAAATATATATGGAAAACAATTGTGCTACAGTGACTTAAAGGGGCTGTAGCACGTTTTTTGAAAAATTAATTTTTTCAAATTTTCCATTTATAATGATTGTTTATGTCATTTACATTTACTTTAGAGGGTAAAACGTCTTATTACACAAACCAATTATCCGTAGTGTTAATATTGATGTTTAAAAAGCAAAAATTGCATGGCGGCCATTTTATTGTGAACACATTTTATTATTTCGAATTACAAAAAACGATTCCCACGGCTTCACTGAACCATGTAAACTCTTTTTAAAACTTGATTTTCCAAAGAGAGAAGGGTGTTCTACTATTGGTGACACTATTTTTCAAATACATTTCATCAACTTATTTGAGCGAAAAAACGTGCTACAGCGCCTTTAAAACGGAATTGCAAAATTTTTTAAACACAATATGTTGTATTTTTTTATTTTATGTAAGCTGACGATATTGACATTGACAGTACCAACTTGCACATTTCCACGTGTTCCACGTGCATCACGATTAGTTCATGCTTTGTGTGAGCTGCCTAATATGGACACATTTTTCTAACAAGGACACGGTTTCTTTTACCCTATTATGTTAAACAAACGAAAACTGAAATTAAAACTAAAATTGTGTCAATTCTGTTTGTGGTTTGATGTAGTGTTGAGCTATGGTTCAAGTCAGATAAACATTCGAGCACGTGAAACATGAACATCTCGGCCTTATGATTCTCGTGCGCGAGGGTTCTAACTGGCACACCTCGATCTCAGTCGGTAGGAACCACGCAAGCTCAAGACAGTCACGCTGCTATATTTTAAAATATGAGACAGCATGCCGTCTTGTGAAATATGAAGCTGGCATGCCGTCTTAATTTTAGCATTTTGACACATTGAACTCCCCCTGAATCATTAAGACGGGATACCGTCGAATACGTTTTATAGACGGCATGCCATCTTCATAAGACAATAATTTCATAATAATATTTAGACGGCATACCGTCTCTTTGTAACGAGACGGAAAGCCGTGATGTCCCTGACTGCTTAGTTCAGTGTGAGGGCTCGTTAGACGTAGACTGATTATTATTTGGCAATTCATGGGACAGGACTACAAAAAGTCCCTCAGGGCTAGTTTGGGAGGAGGCTCAAAGAGGAAAGGGGTCAGGATATCTTTTTATGTGTATTAGTTCTCTACAAGTAGTCAGAGCACCTTTAAAGGGAAAGTTCTATCATCGATCTATTGACAGTATCCGCCATCTTGGATTCTTGGCATTTCGTGAAATGTAACACGCTATATTTAACCCAATTTTACACTTTTTTTTAACAATACAACATATACAATGATATAATATGCACATTGTCACACATAACATATAATAAAACTAATAAACAATATGCTGTTAGGCCGTGGCGAAATTTTCCCCACTCGCAGCGCCGATGAATGGCTTCAGTTTTCATTGTTTTTATTTATTAACAAATGTGTGATTGTCTTTATTAAGTTGTGAAATATAAAGCCATCAAAATATTAACTTCATTAATATCTTTCGTTTTGACTATGTTTTAATGTATTAATAGTATATATCTGTAAACGAGAATATCCTCTCGAATTTCGTTTTAACAAAATATACCCCGATTGAACCCTCCTTTTAAGCATAGTAATTTTAGAAGAACATATTTTTTCTAACTAAATGTTTTACCATTTTGTATCATGATTTTGGAAATATATCTACATCATTAGAATTGAAAGAGTCATCTTCTTGTGAATCCGAACCCCTTTGAAAAGTTCTGCATCCAACTATGGTTGTCATTCAATACAGCCCATTTCATCGATTTATTGCCACGCATATTAGCATTGTAAAATGTTGATATTTCATCCGGATACACTTAAAACTATCAGGAATATACACCATTTGGTTTTGTGCATTACGTGAATTATGTTTTAGTTTATTAGTTATGTATGAGTTTTCTGCTGGTGCATGATCAACTTATATTAACATGTATACACATTAACATATAACATATATTATTAAGAAAACAAAGTATTCTAATAACCTGTCATTAGTTTAATACTAAAAATGGGATTATTGATGCTACATCTGTTTATTTTTATGTTATAATCAACCATTCAAGTCAATTCATAATTCATTTAAATGCAAAATATTATTTTCTTAAGCTGTTACAAACTATTAGCATGAATGATGTGTAATAACTTACCCCTGAAAAATCTTTAATTACAGTATGTTTTGTAAATATTCATAGGTACGTTGGTTTCGACAACACTTTATTTGGTATAAACGACAGCTACACAGATGAAATCCACAGCAGCGGGAGGTTGTGAAGTGTTCATCAACGAAAACACTGACAAGATCCGAGCACAGATACCTTCCTAACAGTTGATTTTGTTCATAGGTAGGGCGCTTCAAACAATTACTAATTTCATTGGACACCTTTCTTTTTCAATCTCAACTCACTGAGCGTCATCAAACTGTTGATGCTACAACGGACACTGAAACTTTGTCGTTAGAATGATGACGTGTCATGTTCAACCAATAGCTAATTTTGCAAACAGTTTCAGCAATTAGAAGGTTCCGCCAATGTGCGTCATTGTCCATCCTCGATAATCCAGCGCTATTGTTCCGATAAATCTACACACAAGCGCTGGAAAACAGTAAGGGTATTTATCCTTAACCTAGTTACCTCCCTTCGCAATGACTCAGCGAAACGCTTGCTTTCTAACAACCAATGAGATCACTTGAATTCAAGGGTGAAATAACAAGCACTCTCGTGTCAGGATCTTGGCTTTCGCAGATGATTGGGAACGCCTGGTAGCACAGGGATTTTAATTTACCTCCAGCCGTTTTGATGGACATGAATACACCCTTCTTCTCGTACATACTTCTTAAAACTTTCTTTTGAGTTTCTGTCAGGTTTTCTACGCTGAATTTGTTACAAACTTTATCGTAATCGAGTGAGTCGGCCGTTTGTTTCTATAAACAACGGTAGCGATGCGTTTTGATTGGTCGAGTTGTTTACGCAGACAGTGTCTGCGTTTCGTTTCTGATTGGATAGCATGGACCCAAGAGGAGGTAACTAGGTTAGGGATAAATACCCTTACTGTTTTCCAGCGCTTGTGTGTAGATTTATCGGAACAATAGCGCTGGATTATCGAGGATGGTCATTGTCATCCGCCATCTTCTGTGTTCTATCTCCATGGCGTATCTTTGATATTTCATCTCCATGGTGTATCTTAGATATTCTATCTCTATGGTGATTATTTGATATTTCATCTCCATGGTGTATCTTAGATATTCTATCTCTATGGTGATTATTTGATATTTCATCTCCATGGTGTACATTGGATATTCCACCTCGATGGTGTTTCTTTGATATTCCATCTCCATGGTGTATTTTAGATATTCTATCTCCATGGCGTATCTTAGATATTCTATCTCGATGGTGTATCTTTGATATTCTATCACGATGGTGTATCTTTGATATTCCATCTCGATAGTGTATCTTTGATATTCCATCTCGATGGTGTTTCCTTGATATTTCATTTCCATGGTGTATCTTTGATATTCCATCTCGATGGTGTATCTTTGATATTCCATCTTGATGGTGTATCTTTGATATTCCATCTCCATGGTGTATCTTGGATATTCCATATCCATTGTGTATCTTGGATATTCCATCTCCATTTTGTATCTTTGATATTCCATCTCGATGGTGTATCTTGAATAGTCCATCTCCATTGTGTATCTTGGATATTCCATATCAAGGGTGTATCTTGGATATTCCATCTCCATTGTATATATTGAATATTCCATCACAATGGTGCATCTTTGATATTTCATCTCCAGGGTGTATCTTGGATATTCCATCTCGATGGTGTATTTTTGATATTCATCTCTATGGTGATTATTTGATATTTCATCTCCATGGTGTACATTGGATATTCCACCTCGATGGTGTTTCTTTGATATTCCATCCCCATGGTGTATCTTTATATTCCATCTCGATGGTGTATTTTGGATATTCTATCACCCTGGCGTATCTTTTGCATATCATTGTAGAGCTATCAGAATGAGAAGTAACCTTTGGGAGAGAACATGTGGCAGAAAGTAATTCAAGCTACAATGATATTAAAATCGAACTAAGACGATAATATTATCCTGGTCCCAGCTTATGGGGAACATTGGCGACACGTTGGACGTGTTATGGAGGTCGTGGGTCTATGGTCTCATCCCGAGAGCTACAAGAAGCTTCTTTCCACTCCCGAGTTGTTCCTACCGCATCTAGTGCGGTGGACTGTTGCAGGGCACCTCTCTCGGGGTCTGAACCTGCAGTCGCCAGTGTCGTCGCTGACAGTTCAGACGCACGCCGCCCTCAACGGTTTGGGAGGAGACCTGGGGTCTCTGTCGGTCTCAGATCCCTTCGTCCGAAGTGGAGTGCAAACTTCAGGTGGTCCAAATAAGTTTAGCTCATCAGGCCTGGCATGGCATGGCATGGCATGGTATCCACCGTCTGACCGTCCGTCTGTAAACTTTTCGCTTTTTCGTCTTCTTCTCCAGAACCACTGGGTCTAGGGAGCTCAAATTTTGTGTACAGACTCCTTGTCCAATGGAGATTCTAAATTATAGATTTGGTGATCCACTGGCCTCACAGGCCATAACCTAAACACCTAGTTTCACCTTCTTCTCCAGAACAAAAGGACCTAGAAGGCTGACATGTTGTGTACCGACTCTTTAGCCAATGGAGATTCTAAATTGACAGTTCAGACGCACGCCGCCCTCAACGGTTTGGGAGGAGACCTGGGGTCTCTGTCGGTCTCAGATCCCTTCGTCCGAAGTGGAGTGCAAACTTCAGGTGGTCCAAATAATTTTAGCTCATCAGGCCTGGCATGGCATGGCATGGTATCCACCGTCTGACCGTCCGTCTGTAAACTTTTCGCTATTTCGTCTTCTTTCCAGAACCACTGGGTCTAGGGAGCTCAAATTTTGTGTACAGACTCCTTGTCCAATGGAGATTCTAAATTATAGATTTGGTGATCCACTGGCCTCACAGGCCATAACCTAAACACCTATTTTCACCTTCTTCTCCAGAACAAAAGGACCTAGAAGGCTGACTTGTTGTGTACCGACTCTTTAGCCAATGGAGATTCTAAATTGTATATTTGGTGACTTGTGGCCCCAAATGAGGGCCTCACAAGCCATGACCTAAACACCTATTTTCATCTTCTTCACCAAAACAATAAGACCTAGAAGGCTTTAATATTATGTGCATACTCTTTAGTCAATGGAGATTCTAGATTGTAGATAAGGTGACCCCTGTGGCCCCAAATAAGGGCCTCACAGGTCATGACCTAAACACGTGTTTTCGTCTTCTTCTCCGTAAAGAAGAGACTTAGAAGAATATAATATTGTGTACAGACTCTTTAGCCAATGGGGATTCTAAATTGTAGATTTGGTGACATGTGGCCCCAAATAAGGGCCTCACAGGCCATGATCTAAAATCTATTTCAGTCTTCATCATTGAACAATACAAAACCCCGATGAGCTACAGAGCCCATGGCTCTATTTTTATTTATTTCTTGTATATTTTATATTTTATATAAAAAAAATAATAACAACCTGTTATAATGCTTAAAAGTACCCAAAGGAGGACCGTCTTCAAATTATCTGCAACCTCTGTAGATTGTTCCCCCAAACAATATTTCTCCTGTACAATATTTTAGCTAAACAGCATTTCCCCCATACAGTATTACCCCTGAACAGTATTTGATCTAAACAGCATTTCCCCCAAACAATTTGTTCTAAACAGGATTTCCCCAATTCAGTATTTCCCCTGACCAGCATTTCCCCCAAACAATATTTCTCCTGTGCAGTATTTTAGCTAAACAGCATTTCCCCCATACAGTAACCCCTGAACAGTATTTGATCTAAACAACATTTCCCCCAAACAGTATTGCCCCTGACCAGCATGTACTCCAAACAATATTTCCCCTGAACAGCATTTGCTCTGAACAACATTTCCCCAAGCAGTATTTCCCCTGAACAATTTGCTCTAAACAACATTTCGCCCAAACAATATTTCCCCTGAACAGCATTCCCCCAATCAGTTTTTCCACTGAACAGTATTTCCCCCAAAATTAAGTTACAAATATCCAAGGACTGCTGTGGATATTGTTGTTTCAGACCACAAGAGGGTGAGATTTAATTCAAAATATCAAAAATATCACTCTTTATCAGTCACGATTAAAACAATGAATATATCTGAACACCATTGGGCTTTCTAAACAGTCATATCAGTTGGGTAATAACGTATATCATCATATCATCATTACGTCATTATATGTATGACATCATAGCATTGTAAGTTGTGATGTCGCTGTATTATGATATAATTATGCTTCGTTATTACAATTCATTTGAAGCAATATTAGCAATATAAACAATATATATCTTCTTTGATTGACATTCTGGAAGTTGAGGTGATGAAGAATAGAGACAACTAGAAATGTCTCTATGTTTCATCACCTCAACTACTAGAATACAAATCAAAGAAGTCACCCACCGTCTACATGGAGGCGTCGACAATCAACAAACTAAGTATATTATTGTCTCTATTCCTCAATATAGCTATCTCTTGTATTGATTCCTCACACGGTCGATCTCTACTATGGGACCCACTGTTTTTTTGCAGAACATCAACCAGACGAAGTCGTCTTATAGCTATTGGTGCATTTAGATCCCTCTTCAGTAACATCGAGGAATATCCAAAGAGGCACATTGGATCAGTGAAGGTCAACATTTGATGTCTTACAACGGCTGGGTTAAACATTGAAGATTGAAGTACCTCCTAAATTACTCCACGAGTGGATGACAGAAAAAGACTGTTTGCCTAAATCCTTTCAACTTTAATGGTGCAAATGCTCAAGCAGTCGTTATGAATACATCATTATCTTTAGAAGGTTGTCAATCTCTGACATCCGGGCTGTCTGTGGTCTGTTTTTCCGGCAGCACTGCCAGGACTCTACTTGAAAACATGCAAGACTTCCTCGAAAATTGCAGTGAAGATGACATTACATCAATTTCTTACAATTCCTCTCTCTGCAGAGAACATTTCGAATTCAGGAAGGCATGGGTAGTAGATTCAACAGAGTCTCTAAAAAGAATGGTAACTGACTACATATTGTCTGAAAATGACACTACAAACAAAGGGTACGATCACGTTGTGTATGTGTTTTGTGGCATGGGCGCAGCATGGAAAGGTATGTGCAAAAATCTGATTTTGCGAAATGAACTTTTCAAGAAGCAACTGCAAATAATTGATAAATCATTGAAAAGATTTGTCAGTTGGTCCCTCGTACATCGTTTGGAAGATTCGTCTTCACTAAATGATCTCCTATTTGAACCGATAGCCATATTTGCCTGTCAAGTCGCCCTATCTCAACTGTGGACAAGTGCAGGGGTAAGACCATCCAGTGTCGTCGGCCAATCCCTCGGAGAAGTCGCAGCTGCACACGTTGCCGGGATACTGTCATTGGACTCGGCAGTTGAACTCGTTTACCACAGATCAACCATATTGTCTGAAGCAACTGGAGGAAAGATGCTGCTTCTCCGGAACACTGATACACTGAAAATCGAGGCACTTTCTAAAACGTACAATGGCAGAGTAAACATATCCTCGTATTACAGTCCGGTATCTTGCTCCCTCACTGGAGACCGGGAAGCTGTTGATGCTATGAGAACTGAAATTCAAGGTTTCAACAATCCAGATGTTAAATATATTGAACTGGGTCTATCTTCCGCTTATCACAGTCACCACATGCAGTCCTCCCAGGAGAAACTTGATATTTCTTTACATGACCTCAAGGCTGAGCAGGGAGATATTGAGATGATTTCTACTGTTGATACATCGCTTAGAAGAGAAGACATCATGTCGCCAAGGTACTGGGGAATGAACGTCCGACAACCAGTGATGTTTTATGAAGCAATCTTAAAAGCAGCAAAAGGTGGAAGACCTCTGTTCTTGGAGATTGGACCAAGGCCTGTTCTAAGATCCCACATGAAGGACATATTTCCAGGTGATTCACCACCGGTAGCAATAACTTCAATGCGTGAAAACTCCGATTATGAAAGTATCCTGAATTCCTCTGTGTTTCTGTATGAGAACAGTGTTAATATCAAGTGGGAAGTCTTGCTAGAGAGAGATTCAAATGTGTCTTAATTCTCAAGATATATAGAAAAAAGATTTCCACAAAAAGTCTTCAGTGAAATCAAACCCTGGGAATACATGACACTCCCAAACTCTTTAAACAGACATGACACACACATGACACTTCAAACAGAACCATCTCAGACAATAAGCAGTTAGGTAACTGTCACAAGGCAAAGGAACATATCTGGAACTCCTGATACAACCTGCAGAAGTGGTGAATTGAGGAAGTTGACATGCATCTTCTGTATCAGCCAGTCATTCCAGAACATTATTAAATCATTAAATTTGTAGATCATGTATTTGTGTAGTCAGATCGGCTTTTTTTTCTCTCAGAAATAATTCATACTGATGTAAATGAAAAGGACACCAACTTTCTCGTTATATCTGCAGTGACTTATTGTTCTATTTTGTCTTATACTTATTTTGATAAATCTTAGTTGACTTTTTTTTTCATTTTCGAGCTGTCTTTACCTTATCTCCGCAAAGGGTTACACTTTGTAGTTACATACATCTTACCTTGATTTGAGTAACGTAGCAGTTTGGAAGATGAGGAATAATATACTCCAATTTTATCACTAGAGTTCAAAGAAAACAGAACATATTTCCACATACAGAAATCCTTGTCTTTACCCACTGTACATTCCACATCTTACCCTTGAAACACTTTCCAGATTATCATTCGAAGATGCAGTTTCAGTTTCTCATGTTTTATACTAGGTTTTCCGTATTTTCAGTTCAGTTTTCTGAGGTTTCATAATGTTGATAATGAGAACTCCAAATATAATTACGAAAAAAACATGCACGTCCATTATGAGCCGCCGTAATACTTTACGTCAAGGAAGACACTTTCAGTCGAGATGGAGGCAGGCCAAGGTGATGGTAAATAAAATAAGAACATTGAACGTCTTTATAGAGAGTATTAATTGTTCTCTTTAAATGTAACGAACACAATCTATATACTGTTTGTCAACGAGGAAAATGTACTCTGAGAAAATAGACCACATACCCTCAAATGTTCAATGTAAATATAAAATAGACACGGATTACAGTCTTTTTCCTTTCTTATTGAACTTAAACATTTAAGTTCCTGCATATACAATACTTATGTGATGAATACAGTTTGTTGTTCGAAAGTTGGAAGAGTATTTATGAAATGGATAATGAGACGTTTCATCTACAATTTGATCTCTCTCAGAAGAAGAGCCGTTCGTTATGTAGGCTGATAAGTACGAGTAAATGTAGAGTCAAAACGTATTTTCATTGACAAGACCTTCACGATCATTCGTATTGCCTTTATTAAATATATAAATATTAAATTGTATATGTACAATTATGATATCCTCACTTGGCGCAATGTCTTATGACAATTAATCTACTTTTACAGCAATACTTTGTATGACATAACCTAAGCAGGGCGTTATTTGGGGTCGTGTCATTTGACCTATTATAGTTTACTGATAGTAGGCCTAATACCTTTTCAAAGTCCATATGTTACACTCCAAGTGATGTCATAATTCATGTCGTGTTTTAAAGGGACATATTTATGTTGTTGGACAATGATACACAAAATCATTATCGATTGTGTTACTTTATCGAAAAATACGGACTATTGCTGACAAGTATCATTTTAATGTTAAACGGTTAGTATGGTGACAATGTAAAGATGAAAAGTCACAATTTCTAAAAATGAAAATCGGACAATGTACCTCGGTATGCGGTCACTTGTTCCTAATCCCTTTCTTCATTGAATAAAATATGTTTAAATTAAAAAAATTTAAAAAGGTACCGTATTTCCTCTAATAAGCGAAATGTTTCCAATAAGCGCCGGGCCTCTAATAAGCTCTGGGGTCAAGGGTAATTGATGAAATAATTGTTATGGGATGTATATTATCAAATGTTGTGTAAATAAGATATCTGGATAAAAGATAAATGAGTGAAAACTTTTACTCAATCTTCTTGTTATGAGAATTGGATTTGCCCTCCAAAACACGCACAATTTGGACAAAATATTCTTATTTTATTTTATTTATACTGAGACAATACATAGGTCATGGCAACTAAATGTTTTCAACATTTCAATTTTCAAGTCGTTACAAAGATAAAGGGGCGGTTGGCGATAAGCTGAAAGCTGTGGTCACGTCTTTGCGTGATGATAAAGCATTTCCTACAAGCTTAGTGTTAGCCCACCAGGTGCAGTGTTAGAACAGCCTGGTCATTGCTGGTAAGAGCACAGGAACTTCAGTGTCAATCCAACTAGGGCAGGAGCATCATTTGTTGGTCGAGACAGGAGCAGTGTTGTGTAAAGAAGCTCAACCACTAAACAAGAGGAGACGAGTCAAACAGATCAGCAGGTGCGTGACTTGTTACACTGAAGATGCCAACCTACAGGTACATCTACTTCAACCTGCGGGCCCGCGGGGAGATACCTCGTCTCATCCTGCACGCGGCAGGAATACCGTTCGAAGACAAACGAATTGAACTGAACCAATGGCCTGGATCACTGAAAGCTAGTAAGAAAACTAATCCTAAAATATTGTTTGTTAATATCGAATGTAGACAGGCGATCAATTCTGAACATTGCACTTTCGTAAAACAGATCAAATGTGATAATTTCTGAACATTTTGATATTTTGATATTTCAAAATGTGTTTCTTTTACTTTAGATAAGGTTGTTTTAATAGTCCTGCTCCGTGACTGTGAATAATATAAACCTACAGTCTAGGTCTTCACCCAGAAGAACTAGATGCAACTCATGCACATGGAGTAGCAAGGCCAAGAAAATAACAATGTGTAATTAAGAAAAGTATTATATATGATTTACATACTTGGGCTACACATATTACATTATTATATTATTTTCTAAATGTCTAAATTATTAATCTTTAGATTCAATAAAAACCCAGTGTCTCTCGCATCAAATGTATGATTAATGTATGGGAAACTCCACATGGTCATAATTGGAAATATCAATATATATATACAAGTATATATAACTTGAACTATCAGAGAAATATGCCGAATTTTTAATAACTTAGAACATTCGTTAACTATCTTAAAAGTCAGCTAGGTCAAGATGACCGTACATGCTATCTCAATAGTAATATTGTTGCAGACCGACCCACCTTCAGATAGGAGTCAAACCAACACGGGTCACATGATGACATTTATTTATCATACTTCCAGTCTGTTACCAAAAGACTGCTTAATAGCTCAGACTCTTCAGTTTTGCAAACACTGAATTCACTGCAATATTGTAAAAGCCAAATAGGTATGTTTTAAACCTGTAGAAGATAAGTTGTGTAAGACGTACATATATGTAATCTGTAGGAAAGGGTTACCTTCTTCCCCTTGACGTACATATATGTAATCTGTAGGAAAGGGTTACCTTCTTCCCCTTGACGTACATATATGTAATCTGTAGGAAAGGGTTACCTTCTTCCCCTTGACGTACATATATGTAATCTGTAGGAAAGGGTTACCTTCTTCCCCTTGACGTACATATATGTAATCTGTAGGAAAGGGTTACCTTCCTCCCCTTGACGTACATATATGTAATCTGTAGGAAAGGGTTACCTTCTTCCCCTTGACGTACATATATGTAATCTGTAGGAAAGGGTTACCTTCTTCCCCTTGACGTACATATATGTAATCTGTAGGAAAGGGTTACCTTCCTCCCCTTGACGTACATATATGTAATCTGTAGGAAAGGGTTACCTTCTTCCCCTTGACGTACATATATGTAATCTGTAGGAAAGGGTAACCTTCTTCCCCTTGACGTACATATATGTAATCTGTAGGAAAGGGTTACCTTCTTCCCCTTGACGTACATATATGTAATCTGTAGGAAAGGGTTACCTTCTTCCCCTTGACGTACATATATGTAATCTGTAGGAAAGGGTTACCTTCTTCCCCTTGACGTACATATATGTAATCTGTAGGAAAGGGTTACCTTCTTCCCCTTGACGTACATATATGTAATCTGTAGGAAAGGGTTACCTTCTTCCCCTTGACGTACATATATGTAATCTGTAGGAAAGGGTTACCTTCTTCCCCTTGACGTACATATATGTAAACTGTAGAAAAGGGTTTCCTTCTTCCCCTTGACGTACATATATGTAATCTGTAGGAAAGGGTTACCTTCTTCCCCTTGACGTACATATATGTAATCTGTAGAAAAGGGTTATCTTCTTCCCCTTGACGTACATATATGTAATCTGTAGGAAAGGGTTACCTTCTTCCCCTTGACGTACATATATGTAATCTGTAGAAAAGGGTTACCTTCTTCCCCTTGACGTACATATATGTAATCTGTAGGAAAGGGTTACCTTCTTCCCCTTGACGTACATATATGTAATCTGTAGGAAAGGGTTACCTTCTTCCCCTTGACCTGGAGTAACACAGATAAGATAGAACAACCACAGTTAACAGAGAGATGTGGCCTTGGGGCCCATAAGACATGCATATACAGTATGAAGAAGATTTATGCGCAACCTGCACGACATCAGATAAATAAATACCCGTCAACAATTGTTCTCAACTTAAATATGTGGTACATTCATTTTGGTTTTCACCTTTAGGTTCGTTACACTATAGGCGCTTTCAAAGTCCAAAAAATAATTCATCAAATTATTTGTTTTTTTTTCATGTTGTTTCCAGCAATACCTTTCGGTCAGCTTCCAGTGTTCGAAATTGACGGAGTGATGTACCCTGAAAGCATGGCAATATCACGCTACCTGGCGGCAGAACACGGTATAAAAGTGATTGGTTGGAAAGACAATGTGATATACACATTGTACAAGAATGTTTACTATTGAAAATAGTGTTATCCCAAATGTGACAATGTTATAGAATATTTACCATTTTGCTTTCACAGGTAAACTTCATCTGGGTTCTATCATACATACCAATTCATATCACTACCAAATTGAATTAACTTATTATAAATGAATATTCAATTTATCCTTCAAAATTTGGACATAATAGAAAAGATACAACTAACTCTGTAAACTGATATTTCGGCTCATCTATACTTATTGGTAATTGTCCCTGAACGATACCATTTAAGATGTTCCTTTGTTTATTCTCTCAGTATAAATCCTTCAGTTTGTCATCACTCCAGGGTTGGCTGGAATATCTCCTGTAGAGAGACTCAGGGCTGACTACATCTCTGAACAGTGCAGGTCAGCCAAGGAGGGAATGTACAAATACGTCTTTGAAAACGACGAAACAGCTAAGGTACAATATGAACAATCATCGATAGCACATGACGACGCTTTCAATATTTTGATGACTAAGTAATAATTAATTAGAAAATAAGAAGACGACGAAATTAAATTTTATCATACAATGTTATGAGTGATGGCTACCTATATGTTTTAAATATCATATCATGAATAAATAACTGAATATATACAGCCTAAATAATGCATTTAACTAAATTGTACGCTACTTTGTAGGCCAACTTCAAGAAGACATTTGAAAATGAAACGAGAGGGAAGTTCCTGGGATACTGGGAAAAAGAACTTGCCAACAATACTGGAGGGAACGGTTATATTGTTGGAAACCAGGTTAGTATTTGTTCAGTTCCTAATAGTCCATGTGTATATCTTTTAACTTAAAACGTTTCCGTCGTTTATGTTTTTCAGAAATTGTTAAATCAAACTTATTGTTACATAGAGGTTATCATGCTCGTGTGTTGTGGGGTTGTTTATATCCTGTTACAGAAATAAGCATTCGTTTGGTGCGACCTTTATGCGAGCATGATATCTTTGCTAATGAGTAAAAATGCCCGCTGACAAATCATTGTGAGTAACAAATTTTGCCCTGTAGATTTCAATACGGGATGAATGTGTTTTGACTTTGCTCGAAAGTAACTTTTCTCAAACAATGTCTATTACGTTTAAAATTATATTTTGATGAACCTATTCCTTATAACAGGCGTTCAAAATATACAAGTTTATGTTTTCATAATTTTCAAGAGAGATTCATGAAGTTGATCATTTGTTTGTAACGACATCCGCGTAAGACCCCCAGCAGCATATATGTATGTTTTATCCTGCCAACAACACCATCCATTGTATGATAAAATGTGTTATGTGATCGCATGTGAAAGATATTTGAACAGAAGAGATTATACCTTTAACCTGGCTTTATTATAAGTGTGGACTTTGAGTCACGTCGCATTACATTGTAAATGATATACAGATGGTAATATCCATCCACGCAGCGGGTGGGATCGCACACGTTCCTCTGGCGATGCTGCACTCCACTATCGTAGGTTATCTTGCAAACGTTGACTATGGCTTGTGACATGATTAGGTACACATTCATTAACGGGAGAACATGGTTTTCGGTATGTACCATTCAATGCTATATAGTTTTACTGGGGGCGCACCTTGCACGAGATGATCACATGCTGAGCAATGAGGAAGTATGGTAGATTTGTGATAAGTTGAAATTGGGAATCGTTGTGTTATCCAAATAAAGTAATAGACATACATATAACTCAACAAAACGTGAATAAAGATTGTAGAGAAATAAAGTCAACACATGTATCCGATACATTGTACAAGAAGATAATCATTCTTAATGAATATTAGCATACCAAAATGTATTGTCGACATAAGTTGGATGAATTACCCATAAGAAGAATTTTTTAAACCAATTTGCATATCGACCTGCTTCTGTTACAGCTGCTATATCCCAGCTGTGTTTCTCATACAGCTTACTATAGCCGACCTGTGTTTCTCATACAGCTGACTATAGCCGACCTGTGTCTGTTACAGCTGACTATAGCCGACCTGTGTCTGTTACAGCTGACTATAGCCGACCTGTCTCTGTTACAGTTGACTTTAGCCGAGCTTTGTCTGTTACAGCTGACTATAGCCAACCTGTGTCTGTTACAGCTGACTATAACCAACCTGTGTCTGTTACAGCTGACTATAGCCGATCTGTGTCTGTTACAGCTGACTATAGCCGACCTGTGTGTCTGTTACAGCTGACTATAGCCGACCTGTGTCTCTGTTATAGCTGACTATAGCCTACCTGTGTCTCTGTTACAGCTGACTATAGCCGACCCGTGTCTCTGTTACAGCTGACTATAGCCGACCCGTGTCTCTGTTACAGTTGACTATAGCCGACCTGTGTCTCTGTTACAGCTGACTATAGCCGACCTGTGTCTCTTTTACAGTTGACTATAACCGACCTGTGTCTCTGTTACAGCTGACTATATCCGACCTGTGTCTCTGTTACAGCTGACTATAGCCGACCTGTGTCTCTGTTACAGTTGACTATAACCGACCTGTGTCTCTGTTACAGCTGACTATAGCCGACCTGTGTCTCTGTTACAGCTGACTATAGCCGACCTGTGTCTCTGTTACAGCTGACTATAGCCGACCTGTGTCTCTTTTACAGTTGACTATAACCGACCTGTGTCTCTGTTACAGCTGACTATAGCCGACCTGTGTCTCTGTTACAGCTGACTATAGCCGACCTGTGTCTCTGTTACAGTTGACTATAACCGACCTGTGTCTCTGTTACAGCTGACTATAGCCGACCTGTGTCTCTGTTACAGCTGACTATAGCCGACCTGTGTCTCTTTTACAGTTGACTATAGCCGACCTGTGTCTCTGTTACAGCTGACTATAGCCGACCTGTGTCTCTTTTACAGTTGACTATAACCGACCTGTGTCTCTGTTACAGCTGACTATAGCCGACCTGTGTCTCTGTTACAGCTGACTATAACCGACCTGTGTCTCTGTTACAGCTGACTATAGCCGACCTGTGTCTCTGTTACAGCTGACTATAGCCGACCTGTGTCTCTGTTACAGCTGACTATAGCCGACCTATGTGTGATGGACGTGTTAGACAGTGTTCTGGAGGACGATGCCTTCAAGTCCACCTTCCAGTCGACCTTTCCTAAACTGGCACAAAGCTACGCTACTGTCTCAGCTCTGCCGACCATCAAGAAATACAAAGGCAGTCGTCCGCAGTCGTTCTGTTAGTTGACAGACGGTCTGAATAAACAAACTCAATGGTAACATTGGTGGTGCTGTGTCTTTTAATATTGTACTGAAACAATAAATCCTAAACTTATTTAACGTAATCTACCATGGACAATGACTGTATAACGTTACTACTAAGATATGCCCCAGTGATCGTGAGTGTTCTCAATAAAGAAGTTTTCATCCAACATTCTTGTTTAGTTTCTAGTGCATTACAGCTGTCACTCGAGAAATACTGTATTCAACCAGGTACTCGTGTCGTGAACATAGGCTGACAAGGACACACGTATATACATCCTACATCTTAGATGTTGTCTATGTAGATAAATAAATGTTACTCTTTCATGCTACATGTACTTATGAATAGTTATGATTACAAATTTATGTATCTAAAAAGAACCCTGAAAATAAGGACGAGGAACCAAGGATATCCTTTGTGATGTATTGCTACCTGTGCAGATTGATATTGAATTTTATGAATATGTCGCCAATATGAAGACTGTTCACATTAAATTGTTGAGTATTTGTTTTATTATTGTTTATTGTTTTAATATTTTAAATGTCTTTGTTAGCGATTGTCAAAATGTCTATATGGTATCTAAGTTACCAATTTTTCAAGTTACCAGTCTCTTTCCAATTTCATCCCAAAGTTATAGGAGATAAGAGGAAGTGTATCCTCAGGAGAACACATGAAATGTTTTAAGATAAGTGTTAGACCTAGTGAATCGCCTATTAATTAGTCAGTCTCATCGGTAGCATCTCATTATGACTACTCCCAATATGACTACTGCTTAAACAAACACAAAGTCAGTGTAGCATAACATACTTGTCCCCTATTAGACAAAATGGACTGAACCACAACTCACAACTGTTAATGAAACGAGTTTATTCTTTAAACATGATATATTCACATACATGTACATGAAATGAGGTAAAATATGAGAGGTTTATTTTATAAACATAATATAATGAGGTAAAATTTTGAATAAAATGTCATGATAAAAGTATATAACTGTATCTACATGTAACTTTGACTGGATAACGGGTTCAAATGTTTCTATAGAGTCACTCCATTTTAAGCAATTTTCCAGCTGCATCTAAAAACTGAATTGGTGATTTTTCCCCTGTCAGTAATTTCTGTTTGAGTCTTTGTAGCCTTGAATCTAGTTCTCTGTATTTCCGTCTTCTTGGTGCTCTCCCAACGCCATGGTCCATTTGTAGCAGTTTCCTTCTGTTCACCGATTCCATAGATTTCACTGTCTTTATAAAGATGAAGATGTTAGGATGATTTTGCTTGATTGTCTGGTTGAGGTAGTGATGCCACCCTTCGAGGTGATTGTTTGTCCTGGGTCCTTGTGTTCCATGATGGTTCCACACAGATATCGGGAATCTTGCCCCGTCGTCAACCCAGTTCACCGTCATGTAATCGTTGAATGCTTCAATACCAATGACGTCAGGAGACTGCTCCAGGACATCAACCCAGGTGTCCTGTACAGTGTCCGTGGGGAGAAGTCCAAGGGCAGCAGCACGTCTGACGTGACTTGATACTCTTTCATCTTGTTTGTAATCAACTGCAAGTTTTAAGTCCTGCACTTTTCTCCACAAACATTGTGCATAGTGAAAAAGACATCCTAGTATCAAAGAATTTGGAAATTCATCATTTAAGGCTTTATGAACAGGGTATTCGAAATCCACTTGAAATGTTTCCGGTTCCAGTTCTCTACCAGTAGCATTGTGAACTAGAGTCTTTATATGCTAGAGAACGCGTCTGTACGTTTCATATCGTCGATCAGGTGTAAGACAAAATATCAGCGGATACATTTTGTCTTCAATCATAGAATGAAACACATACACTTGATTCCAGAGATGAAGACATGAATAAAATGTCCCATCCATATACACAGTGTCTGATTGTTGGATATGTTCAAGTGATTCATCCGTTGAAAATATAAGAAGTTTATCTCGCTCACCATCATTAATTCGAAGAAATTGTCTACCATCTTCAGTTTCACTCCACGTGCCTTCGATGTTGACATCAGACAATTCCTTTGGCAATGCTGGTAGCGTCTTCTGTCTGTGGCGATAAAGTCCTGATTTGACACTGTGTAATGGAGACACTGTCGCAACAAATTTTCAATTTCAATATCATTTAGTTCCTCGTTGTATATTTGACCGATTGCTGTTGTCTCATCCCTTGCCCGCCTCCTCAGTGTTCTCAAAAGTTTTACAGATGAGACATCTTCACATTCATGATTGTGATTGCCTGTTACAGTTCTGATATAGCCACCAGATGTAGATATATTTCCTCTACAATTCCGTTCAACACATCTCCAGTATGTTGCTGTGTTTCCAATTTTGTTGATTTTGTATCTAAAGCCTTGGTGCAAAACTTGATCTGTACCTTTTTGTGACAATACAAAATCTGCTCTCTCCAACCCAGCCATAATATATAGTGATAATGGAGTAACTATTAAACATCAAAATCCAAGTGTCTTATTTAACAGAAGGACAGCTTACCCTCTGATGAAATTGAAGGCGTTCATCTTGTTTACCCCCAAGCCACAAACGCATATTAATTGACAAACTTTACATGTTACAAGTTAGCTTACTACATTTATGAACATATTTAAGTGTAAGCTAACTATACATGTTAAAGTTTGGGAAGAGTCTATTTCAGAGTAGGTAAGCAGTGGCTGAGTGTTGTTTTATCTAATAGGATTAGAGTAGTCATTTTGGGAGTAGTCAAATTGGGTTTAGTCCAACTGGGATACAACCGTCTCATCTTACTATAAAAGGGTTGGGCAATGTGTTTGCACGAGTACTCCAATCAATGATAACACAACACAAAAATAAAATTGATGATACTGTAGTGAGATTGAAGAGTGATTCAGTATGTGTATATGGTGCTGGTCTTAACTGTGCAACCGAGAAGGTATTAAGAGAAGTATGTACAGTAGATGTTGTTCTCTCGGAAGCACTGTCAGGAGAGCTGAATCTATTTATAAAAATAAAATATTTCAATTAAAATTAGCGTGGCATTGGATTGATATGAGAAATACTTTCAGGATAGAAAGAAAATATATTAAATGATAAAATAAAATTTGGTTTGCAACAGTATGTACATATATCCAACCCACTGAGGATTTGTATGAAATAACATTTATTGGTTCACTTCCCCGAGAAGTCTCATAACATCCTACCACGGACAATAAAGATGCCAATTGATATAAGTTACAGGTCACATTATTACCTATAGGCCAAACATATACAAATTTACAATTTGAAAGGATATTTTTATGTATATAATTATAGTGCATGTATTATTAGTGACTTTACATCAAGTCAACAACATGGAAAAGTAAACAATGTTGACAAAGGCTAAATCATTGGGAAAAAACACCCCACACTATAAATCAATAATGTAAATTATAGTTTGTGCTATGAAAAACAATGATAGCATTAACTAAATAGAAGCATTTTTATTACTGCTCAGCCGAGGAAATAAATATGGTGCATGAGCGCATATGAAATGAATTGAAATGCGCATGTGTTAACAAAGGATGAACGGAATTGCTATGATACTTTTCATACATAATATGATAATTTGAATAAGATTGAATTAATACTGCAAATTATGATTTAGATGCTTTTATACCTGTTATGATAGTGTTGAGAATTCATAACGTGGTACATAAACTAAGAATGTAACAAGTAGATTAAAAATCAGACAACCTGATCAGACGACGGTTTGTTTACGTATCAGGCGATGTCATGTCCCAACAATGGGAGCAGGACAAAGGCCACCCGGACAAAAGCCACCCGGACAAAAGCCACCCGGACATAAACCACCCAATTATTTTATAATTTACTGATATGACCTTTGAAACCCACTTTGATAGATGAGAAGTTTGTGTACACTAGTACTAGCTGATGTGATATTTTGTAATGATAATGCATATTAAAAAAATGTATACAATGTAGTTAATAAAACAATATGAAGAAAATTACTTTCATGAAAGAAATATCTTTGATGAACAAACTAACTGTGATGAACAAAATAACTTTGATGAAAATAACTGACTTTGATGAAACAAAATTGTTTGGTGAAAAACATGACTTTGATGAAAAAACAACTTATAAGAAAATAAACTTAAAAGAAAAGAAAAACTTTGATGAAAAAACTAACTAGAAAAAGACTTTGAGTTTGATGAAAAATTAGTTGATGAAGAAGATGACTTTGATGAAAAACATTTACTTTCAATGGAAAAAAAGCAAATTTGACGAAAAAGCAGTTTTGTTACTCACTGATAAAAAACGGCCAGATGTTTTCTTCCACTGGTAGATACTCATATCGTTCTGTTTCTATTCTGATAACGCATCATCTAAATTTACCAAAAGCACTTCTGATACATCTCTTAGGGATTGACATGTGAATAATGCAAATACATCACTGAGTTATGCTATTGTTTTGCTGTAATTTTCTTTATCATTTAAAGCAAATGGTGGGTTTTGATCAAGAGGCATTTGTCTATGTGGCGATTGTCCTTGGTGGGTTATGTCTGGGTGGGTTTTGTCCGGGTGGATTATTGCCAGTAGGCTTTTGTCCTCGACCCCCGAAATTCCCCCAATTTTATACATTTATACAAAAAGGTTCGATTTGAAATAAGGAAAATTTAGAGGTTAGCAATGAGTTGGATTGAATTTTGAGTGGCTGATTTGAGAGAGGATTTTGTGTGGCAGGTCTAATAGCTGAATTACTTCCAAATGAAATGAGGCACATAAAACTGTGCAATTGACGAAGAATCTCGCACGACATATCTTTACATTAAAAGTGTTTCACTGAGACCAACTGTGGCCTGTCAGCTTGGGTAAGGGAACGAAAAACCTGAATTAAATAACATCTTTATAGTCCGTATTTTTGGAGCATAACAATGAAACTTACAAATGTACATGTTAGTCTCCATCATACATCTTACACAAAGATGATATTCTCAAAATTTTAGCATCCTAGCATTACTAGTTCCTGGAGTGAAATTAAAGGTTTTAGTTTATTACCCTACAACGCTCATATTTGAGGAGGGATTTTGCACATGTAATAACGAGTATTCTGCCATTAACATTCTGTATCAAATGGGTTCGGAGAGAAGTCGTTTAAAGATTTTAAGATTTACCCTGCCACGCCCATATTTGAGGGTGGGATCTGGACAAATGTAACCCTAGGTGCGAGGTCCACACCCATGGAGTTTCAGCTTTGAGGGTGCAGCGGTTCTGGAGGAAAAGTCGAAAATGTGAAAAGTTTATGGAGAAGGACGGCGGAGCGTCTTAAGACCTAAAACGTCATGCACATATACCATTAACACCTAAAGAATAGAACTCTTCAACTTCAACGCATTCAAGAAACACTTTGTTGTGAAGTTCTTACATATTATAATGTCTATTAACTAGAATATTTTAATCATATCTAAATCAATATATCTCGCTTTAACAGTTATGTTACAACATCCATAAATGTTCGACATGGACAATAACAATAACCAAACAACAAGTTTGACTGAAACTGATATGGAAAACATGATTAAGAGAAATGTCAGTTCCAACAAACATTCATCTTCACTATCACTTCATATTTGATACAAGGTAGGGGAGGAAAACGGGGGAGTTTATACAGTTTATATAGTTATTTTGAATCCTTCATAAAATATTCTCAACATTTAGTTGTTCATAAAGTTTAACGTTTATTACGTCTACCAAATAGTTCCTATTTCATATGCTTTAAAAAAAAAGAAACATAATCAAAGTCTGTATTTAAATGGCTTGTTTTCTCAAAGAATATAAACACTTTTTCCCATTTGAATTTATTATGTGTACATTCTCAATATTTCCATGCTCCATATTTCCATAAACCAAAATGTCATTAAAACCATTTACTTACGTTTTCTTTAATTTATCATTGATCGTTCATATTCAGAAATATGGACTGGTATCTCCTTGTTCAACTGGCATGTGTATCAAGTAAGTCATTTACTATCGCGGGTTTAGAAGTAACGAGGGATTTTTTAAAAATTAGTCCAGCAGGGGATTGATTAAGTGATATGGACATAATAGTACTTATTATATTATTATACATACACATGTCTCATATGCATGTCGGGAAGTCTAATGTATTGCAATACATTTATTTACATTTATGGACGTCAAACATAAACAAAGCCATATTTCACTAAATAAAGTTATTTTCACATTACGTTTAGGAATAAAAAAATCTTACAAAAAGACCAAGTGACAGTATATGGTATTTGGACATACATACCCTTGTTATAACTGGGGAACAGGACAAAAACACCCAATTAATTATTACATACTGATTTTTATGATATGAGTTCCTACCATTGGTTCCTTCTATGTTATTCCACTTCCAATATTCACAGCCAGGGAGTAGGGAAATTCCAGTTCAGAGAATATCACTACGTTATGTCTTTCACGTGGTAATGTGTGCTATCATTGTGAGTTGTGAAGAAATAGACCGGTCAAATTAGAGTGAAAAACAGCCTAACCAACCACAAATTGCAGCAGAAATGGTTTTAATGGTTTTGAAAAAGTGAAGTTTCCTTCTATAACATATCAAAAGTTTAGCAAAATCAGAGTGGGGAAACATTTTGAAAATTTAGGTCCAAGTTTAGAGGAAAAATACAGATTTTTTCTTACAGTGTGACCACTTATATTAAAGAATATTATAATAGAATTAAATATATGAAAGTATTAATGATGAACATATTTTCTGATAAAAGATATTCCAAGGGCAGGTACAAGGTATCAATGAGGAATGTTATTATTTTCTCATAAAAGTCTTGAATTACCTTTAGTGCAACAACGCCAGTGTTCATATAGCTTAACCATGTCTACTTTTGAGTATACCTTCTATGAACACAATGATCTTTTATCTTTTATTTGTTATTTGAAAATTATGAAAGAACTACTTCAGGGATTAATGGTGTATTATTTCGGAATTTTTGATAATAGTTTTACAAACTTTTGATGGGTTTTGTCCGGGTAGCATTTGCGAAAAAATTACGAGAAAAGTCAAGTTGTCAAGAATTGATAGATATTCTATTCATTTGGCGATGTTATTCTTGTAATTACGCCACACCATCTGACGTCATCATATAATGTGACTCAACTTATGACCATTCAGTTGAGTAGTGATATAAATATCAGTCTTCACTGCAGCTTGATATACAGTTTATTTCACTGATAAATCCCAATGAATAATAATACATTATATTTGTTGCTCTTGGCAAATGTGGGCACGTATTCTCAGATACCGAAGTTGCATTTATATTTAACAACATACTACATTATGTGAGCAAAGTTCTGATTCAAGAGAAATTATTTGAGAAATCCAATTAAGTAAGGTTTTGTGTAAAGGTAGAAATAACAAAGATACTCTTTATTAAATGAGCTACTATTTCTCATGATGTCTTATGGATACAGTCACCTCGGGTACAAAGTTCACGTTGTACCAGACAACATCCACGTGGAATGAAGCACGTGCTATTTGTGAGGTCAACGGAAAGGAAATGTTGAAACTGGATACTCTGAAGAAATACAACACTTTCCTGGTGCTTTTCACACACTGGAGAAGCAATGGACTAATGTAAGTTTTATTTATTACATAACTAGTAATGAAATATGTGATTTTATAATGAAAATAATCCATATTTGCACATAAGCAGTAGAAAGGAACATTTTCAATGCAGTGAAAATATAACTTATATTTTCACTGCAGGGACTACGTGTGGTCGGAATTAATTTCCATGATTGTCTCCCTTTGAAACGAAATTATCCCCCTTTATAAAGTGATTACCGCCCTTGTTTGCCACGTCTTGCGTTGAATGACAATGTTGTAATGTTTCAGTCAATGACTGTTGACCTTTTGTGGTGTTAATATCATATTCAATATTCCTTAACATTCTGCACTTCATTTATTGTTGGTATGTTGCAGAGTAGTTCTTTTACTCGTGAAAAACTTAGTGAGGCGGGATCGAGGTATATGACAAACAATACACAATATCACGGTTTCACGTCTACTCTTAAGGGAAATACCTCCCTTCGCTTTCCGAGTAAGCGACTTCCGGTTTCCATAGCCTTTACATTAAGTCATAATTATTTTGGTCAAAATATGTGAGAAAAACGTCTAGATAAAAGACAATTGCTACGAAAATGCCGTTGTGACCTCGATGCTGCAGGTGTACTGCTTCTGGGTGCTCTAAATTTTAATGAGTACGAACTGCAAATGTTCGTTGACAATCAAACTACAAGCAACAACTGTCACTGTCGGATGAAAACACCGACTAAAATCAGAATTGTCGAAGAATATACAACTTATTAGTCGCACTCAGTTCATATCACTGTATATTAACATGTTAAAAAAATAGAATTGAAGGATAATATGCTGAAGTAACTTGAAATGAAGATAAAAATATAAGGCTGAAACATAAAAATTCGAGAAGATAACCTAGCGTTATTATACATTTAAAATATTTTTCAACTGATTGTCTTAAATTAAATTTTTGTGTCAACTCCACTTCCACTTCAGAGGATATCACTACGTTATGTCTTTCACGTGGTAATGTGTGCTCTCATTGTGAGTTGTGAAGAAATAGGCGGGTCAAGTTAGAGTGAAAAACAGCCTAACCAACCATAAATTGCAGCAGAAATGGTTTTAATGGTTTTGAAAAAGTGAAGTTTCCTTCTATAACATATCAAAAGTTTAGCAAAATCAGAGTGGGGAAACATTTTGAAAATTTAGGTCCAAGTTTAGAGGAAAAATACAGATTTTTTCTTACAGTGTGACCACTTATATTAAAGAATATTATAATAGAATTAAATATATGAAAGTATTAATGATGAACATATTTTCTGATAAAAGATATTCCAAGGGCAGGTACAAGGTATCATTGAGGAATGTTATTATTTTCTCATAAATGTCTTGAATTACCTTTAGTGCAACAACGCCAGTGTTCATATAGCTTAACCATGTCTACTTTTGAGTATACCTTCTATGAACACAATGATCTTTTATCTTTTATTTGTTATTTGAAAATTATGAAAGAACTACTTCAGGGATTAATTGTGTATTATTTCGGAATTTTTGATAATAGTTTTACAAACTTTTGATGGGTTTTGTCCGGGTAGCATTTGTGAAAAAATTACGAGAAAAGTCAAGTTGTCAAGAATTGATAGATATTCTATTCATTTGGCGATGTTATTCTTGTAATTACGCCACACCATCTGACGTCATCATATAATGTGACTCAACTTATGACCATTCAGTTGAGTAGTGATATAAATATCAGTCTTCACTGCAGCTTGATATACAGTTTATTTCACTGATAAATCCCAATGAATAATAATACATTATATTTGTTGCTCTTGGCAAATGTGGGCACGTATTCTCAGATACCGAAGTTGCATTTATATTTAACAACATACTACATTATGTGAGCAAAGTTCTGATTCAAGAGAAATTATTTGAGAAATCCAATTAAGTAAGGTTTTGTGTAAAGGTAGAAATAACAAAGATACTCTTTATTAAATGAGCTACTATTTCTCATGATGTCTTATGGATACAGTCACCTCGGGTACAAAGTTCACGTTGTACCAGACAACATCCACGTGGAATGAAGCACGTGCTATTTGTGAGGTCAACGGAAAGGAAATGTTGAAACTGGATACTCTGAAGAAATACAACACTTTCCTGGTGCTTTTCACACACTGGAGAAGCAATGGACTAATGTAAGTTTTATTTATTACATAACTAGTAATGAAATATGTGATTTTATAATGAAAATAATCCATATTTGCACATAAGCAGTAGAAAGGAACATTTTCAATGCAGTGAAAATATAACTTATATTTTCACTGCAGGGACTACGTGTGGTCGGAATTAATTTCCATGATTGTCTCCCTTTGAAACGAAATTATCCCCCTTTATAAAGTGATTACCGCCCTTGTTTGCCACGTCTTGCGTTGAATGACAATGTTGTAATGTTTCAGTCAATGACTGTTGACCTTTTGTGGTGTTAATATCATATTCAATATTCCTTAACATTCTGCACTTCATTTATTGTTGGTATGTTGCAGAGTAGTTCTTTTACTCGTGAAAAACTTAGTGAGGCGGGATCGAGGTATATGACAAACAATACACAATATCACGGTTTCACGTCTACTCTTAAGGGAAATACCTCCCTTCGCTTTCCGAGTAAGCGACTTCCGGTTTCCATAGCCTTTACATTAAGTCATAATTATTTTGGTCAAAATATGTGAGAAAAACGTCTAGATAAAAGACAATTGCTACGAAAATGCCGTTGTGACCTCGATGCTGCAGGTGTACTGCTTCTGGGTGCTCTAAATTTTAATGAGTACGAACTGCAAATGTTCGTTGACAATCAAACTACAAGCAACAACTGTCACTGTCGGATGAAAACACCGACTAAAATCAGAATTGTCGAAGAATATACAACTTATTAGTCGCACTCAGTTCATATCACTGTATATTAACATGTTAAAAAAATAGAATTGAAGGATAATATGCTGAAGTAACTTGAAATGAAGATAAAAATATAAGGCTGAAACATAAAAATTCGAGAAGATAACCTAGCGTTATTATACATTTAAAATATTTTTCAACTGATTGTCTTAAATTAAATTTTTGTGTCAACTCCACTTCCACTTCAGAGGATATCACTACGTTATGTCTTTCACGTGGTAATGTGTGCTCTCATTGTGAGTTGTGAAGAAATAGGCGGGTCAAGTTAGAGTGAAAAACAGCCTAACCAACCACAAATTGCAGCAGAAATGGTTTTAATGGTTTTGAAAAAGTGAAGTTTCCTTCTATAACATATCAAAAGTTTAGCAAAATCAGAGTGGGGAAACATTTTGAAAATTTAGGTCCAAGTTTAGAGGAAAAATACAGATTTTTTCTTACAGTGTGACCACTTATATTAAAGAATATTATAATAGAATTAAATATATGAAAGTATTAATGATGAACATATTTTCTGATAAAAGATATTCCAAGGGCAGGTACAAGGTATCAATGAGGAATGTTATTATTTTCTCATAAATGTCTTGAATTACCTTTAGTGCAACAACGCCAGTGTTCATATAGCTTAACCATGTCTACTTTTGAGTATACCTTCTATGAACACAATGATCTTTTATCTTTTATTTGTTATTTGAAAATTATGAAAGAACTACTTCAGGGATTAATGGTGTATTATTTCGGAATTTTTGATAATAGTTTTACAAACTTTTGATGGGTTTTGTCCGGGTAGCATTTGCGAAAAAATTACGAGAAAAGTCAAGTTGTCAAGAATTGATAGATATTCTATTCATTTGGCGTTGTTATTCTTGTAATTACGCCACACCATCTGACGTCATCATATAATGTGACTCAACTTATGACCATTCAGTTGAGTAGTGATATAAATATCAGTCTTCACTGCAGCTTGATATACAGTTTATTTCACTGATAAATCCCAATGAATAATAATACATTATATTTGTTGCTCTTGGCAAATGTGGGCACGTATTCTCAGATACCGAAGTTGCATTTATATTTAACAACATACTACATTATGTGAGCAAAGTTCTGATTCAAGAGAAATTATTTGAGAAATCCAATTAAGTAAGGTTTTGTGTAAAGGTAGAAATAACAAAGATACTCTTTATTAAATGAGCTACTATTTCTCATGATGTCTTATGGATACAGTCACCTCGGGTACAAAGTTCACGTTGTACCAGACAACATCCACGTGGAATGAAGCACGTGCTATTTGTGAGGTCAACGGAAAGGAAATGTTGAAACTGGATACTCTGAAGAAATACAACACTTTCCTGGTGCTTTTCACACACTGGAGAAGCAATGGACTAATGTAAGTTTTATTTATTACATAACTAGTAATGAAATATGTGATTTTATAATGAAAATAATCCATATTTGCACATAAGCAGAAGAAAGGAACATTTTCAATGCAGTGAAAATATAACTTATATTTTCACTGCAGGGACTACGTGTGGTCGGAATTAATTTCCATGATTGTCTCCCTTTGAAACGAAATTATCCCCCTTTATAAAGTGATTACCGCCCTTGTTTGCCACGTCTTGCGTTGAATGACAATGTTGTAATGTTTCAGTCAATGACTGTTGACCTTTTGTGGTGTTAATATCATATTCAATATTCCTTAACATTCTGCACTTCATTTATTGTTGGTATGTTGCAGAGTAGTTCTTTTACTCGTGAAAAACTTAGTGAGGCGGGATCGAGGTATATGACAAACAATACACAATATCACGGTTTCACGTCTACTCTTAAGGGAAATACCTCCCTTCGCTTTCCGAGTAAGCGACTTCCGGTTTCCATAGCCTTTACATTAAGTCATAATTATTTTGGTCAAAATATGTGAGAAAAACGTCTAGATAAAAGACAATTGCTACGAAAATGCCGTTGTGACCTCGATGCTGCAGGTGTACTGCTTCTGGGTGCTCTAAATTTTAATGAGTACGAACTGCAAATGTTCGTTGACAATCAAACTACAAGCAACAACTGTCACTGTCGGATGAAAACACCGACTAAAATCAGAATTGTCGAAGAATATACAAATTATTAGTCGCACTCAGTTCATATCACTGTATATTACCATGTTAAAAAAATAGAATTGAAGGATAATATGCTGAAGTAACTTGAAATGAAGATAAAAATATAAGGCTGAAACATAAAAATTCGAGAAGATAACCTAGCGTTATTATACATTTAAAATATTTTTCAACTGATTGTCTTAAATTAAATTTTTGTGTCAACTCGTGGTCTTAAAAATATAGATAGCTTGCACTACCACAGCTTGAAATTATTTCAATATAACATTGAATAATTTACAGACTCGTACCAGTTATAGAAGTTCTGAATGATAAATGTAAAAATTAACAGCTTAATTTCAAATCATCGCTGCTTTAAGTGTATTCTTTAAACTAATATTTCTGAGAACACATTGACTTATGTCGTCCGATTTACCTGCATGTGTACATTAAATAAAACTTTCCCATATCAATCGCAATGTTTTCACAACTATGTAGGCCCATTTATTTATATATACACAAAGAACTTAATCAATCACCACCTCATATGCCCAACCACTGTGAAAATCTTGTGAAATTAATCGAAAAAATGCTGTTATTTTATGAAAGTGCATCATCTAAGCTAAACAAAAAGACACTAAATACAATGTGTAACATGTTTCTCGTTATATTGCCATATGAACACGAACAGTGGTTTTACTTGAAAATTCACTCCTGTACAACTATTGCTCTGTGAACTTCAAAAACGGTGAACATGTTTGTTAAGCAGATGGAAAATGTTCTTTGGTGTCTTAAGGAAACAAATGACCATCACGTTATCACTAACGGGTCCATCCGCCACGTGCCCGGATGACTGCTTCAACCCTCCTCCTCATGCTTGTAGTGAGTCTCCTTATTCGCTGCAGAGGTAACAGATGCCACTCACGATGTATAGTTGCTTCTAAACCGACTAAATCCTGTACTGGTGGGTCCATGGCTTGCCCTCGGCGTCCTATCATATCCCAAATGTGTTCCAGTGGATTGATATATGGACTCATGTAAGCCATGGAAGTTTGGATACTGCATTGTTGGAGATGCTGCAAGAAAGACTGCCGTGCTACTATCAACACCAAAGATGGTATCGTGACCACATATTCCAACCAGCACAACCACCAACCAGATGAGAACAAGATTTCTGCAGACACCATCATTGCTGACCTTCGGGATTCAGTTAGATCGACATCACGATCGATTCCAACCATATATCAGGAAACTTTATCAGGTAATTATGAGTTATTTATGATGTAAATAACTAACATTGATATGAATAATATATATATAAAATATATATGATATAAATATATTTGGTTCATCAAATCTTTCAAATGTGCTTATGTCAGAGATATCAGTTTGCATCTTGTCTTTCTTACTTACTGACCTTTTTGGTTATTTTTGTTCAGACCTGAGAAGCACTAATACGGATTCCCAAGTCATTAGCAACATCCCGATGTTCACCAGCATCAAGTCCGCTCTGTATCGGTCCAGAGCAAAGGATATCCAGCCCCTACCCAGGCATCGTTTCCAGATTGATCTCTACACCAAGACGTCCAGTGGGGAAGACTTCCTCGTTGCAGCTGACGGCGATGACGACAAGATGCTGGTGTTTACGACCTTGGGCAACCTGCATCATCTGAGCCAGTCAGACACCTTCTTCTGCGACGGCACCTTTGACAAGTCACCTGAGATCTTCGCCCAGCTGTATTCCATCCATGCGTTTGTTGAAGGAAAGATGTTCCCTCTGGTTTATGTGTCTACATGTGAAGGACTTTGCTGCTGCAAATAACATCATTATTGCTCCCACGTTTGTGTTTACTGACTTTGAAGTCGCAGCTCAAAATGCAGTGTCCACTGTATTTCCAGCTACCACCATGAAGGGATGTTTTTTCCATTTTAGTCAGGCTATTTGGAAAAATGTTCAGAAGCATGGCCTAACTCAGCAGTTTACAGCCAACCGTCATGTCACCGAACTTGTACGTCGTGCAATTGCCCTTCCCTTAGTGCCCCTGGAAAAGGTCAGCGACATGTGGTTCCACGCCCTAGAGGCATCCCCCGAAGACCCATCAACTGAACGCTTCAAGGACTACGTCACCAGCTACTGGGTTGAAGGCGACCATGGCCGTGGTTTGTGGAATCGTCGGCCCAAGAACCACAAACCACGTTGAAGGGTGGCACAGAAAGCTGAGCACTGTAACATCCGAGTGCCACCCAAACCTCTTCAAGACCATCAGCTTCCTGAAAAGAGAGCAGGCCTACACCGAGGCCTGTATCATCCAGTTGAACCATGGTGGCAGAGCTCCACCCAGGAAGAAAAAGTACCGACAACTCGACCGCGCTTTGGAGACATATAAACGGCGCTATGAGAATGGCATAGTGTCATGCGAAGAGTACCTGGACCTTGTTGGTCACTTGACAGGCTACTGAACTGAATATGTAATAATTGTATGTTGTAATTGTATGTTAAAATAAATGATACTTCAATGTCCATTTAAATACTATGTAATTGATGTACATATATATATAATAACTGTATGTTGTAATTGTATGTTAAAGTAAATGATACTTCAATGTCCTTTTAAATACTATGTAATTGATGTACATATATATGTAATAACTGTATGTTGTAAATGTTAAGTGCTATGTTTACATATGGGTACAATTGATGTATATGTAAATACATGTATGATTGTATGTTGAAAATGATTAAAAGTGTCACATATAAATAAAATACTTTCGTTTTTCTTAGTTTCATGGGTATCATATCTGACCCAGCACCTGTTGTTTTAAGGGATTATACCGCTTGACTGGTTTAATTACCCTAAACAAAAGGGCTGGGTAGGTGGGAAGATCCCGGTTCAGCCATTGGGCGTCTAGCTCTTAGTCTCGCTTTCTCAGACGGTTGTGCATCGCACACGTTCTACTGTATCCGTGGCAATGGTTGTGTTATGCATTGGCAGATTCTCCAGCTTCCAGGCATCCAATAACAATGTGCAAAATAGCGTCTTTCAGTTTTGGCATTCTGAATCAATATTTGTGATAAACGGAATATTTGTATCGGGCTTTTATAGTCATTGCATCTACTGCTAACTTCCACTCATTTAACGTGCCTTGCTTAACAATTGATGACAACGGTAACATTAAGGTTTCATTTGTATTTGTCAGATATAACCATTAAAATCACATACATTACATCATTAAAACATATAATCAGCCTTTAGATCAATTGCTGATATAAAAATGCAAAACATGTTAATCCCCTAGCGTTTTTCTCTTTTTAAAGAGTGTATATTGTATTAAATATATATCTGTTCTTAATAACACATTGCATATAAAATTAAAATAGACAGATTTTGAGGAAGTGTGTGTTTTTTTCTCCCAAATTCTATTAACTTATAAAGGTTTGGATGGACAAAGCATTATTTTTTAATAAACAACTTTCTTAGGAAATTGTAAATAAGGCAATTTGTTATGTACAACTTTTTCAGGAAATTGTAAAATTGATTGAAACTACTAGTATTTGAATCATACAGATCACACAGTCTGGAAAATTCATTTCCTCTTACTACTGATTTGTCACTTTTGGTCAATATTTTCAATTATGCACAACCTCATCTTTTTTGAACAAACGATACATTTCTTACGCACGCATCGGGCCATATATGCACTAATGACTTTTTCACCAAGGTATATTTGTGACTTTTTTACTGTGACATTTTTCCCGATCACATGTGTGGAAGGATGCCAATCAGTGGTTAATTTAAATATATAAAGAAGAAACTACACAATCATAATGTTGAGGTAATTCTAATTTCCCATTTTCTTTAGTTGATAATAAGGTACACTCTAGATTTGAGGATCACTTTTTTTTATCAATCAATGTTAAATTTGTATTATTTTGCAATTAATAAAATCCATGTTAACAAATACTATTTTGACTCCGGCCCAGGCAGATCACTAAAAAAATGATAACATCTTCGTGATGAATTTGCACAACCAATTGTTAAAATCTAGTAAAATAAAACTGTTCTGTGTAGTCATAGATTTTTCGAAATCATTTGAAAGTATATGGAGAGTTGGAATGTGGCATAAGCTGTTCAGCAACGAAATTGTTGGCAGATTTAGAAAACTTGTTGAAAATGTAAGCTAACATCAAAGCATACATACTACGAGTATCTCAAAATACTGAAACACATCTCGGATTACTTACCAGTTACCATGCTACCCAGGCAATGGGAAAGTATTTCACTATTTTGTTATATTTGTTTATAAATGACTTTTCTAATGATAGTTGCAAACCTGTGAGTCTTTGAAACTTCCCTGGTATTGACATGAACTTTCATTCATGATACTACTCAAATCAGGTGATGCAGTCCTTTTTGCAAATTCAGCACTTGAAATTCAGCGTACACTTAAATTTTCTACATATATTGTACCACTTTGTGGCACTTAGTTGTAAACCACGATAAAACAAACTTTGTTATATTACATACAACATATGACATACTTCAAGGAGATTTTTATTTTTGGTAAATTTGGTAAATATTTAGATTCATTATTTCTAGTATATAATTATTTTATTTATCTTGCAGAGGGTCAGTTTGACTTGAAAGACAGACACTTGCCATAACTTGCCCATAAGATGCTTTTTGTAATTCCACTGAAATCTGGTTTTCAAATATCGTGACATCAAAAGTCCCTTATGATACATCTGATTTATAAGCTGAAACCTTCTAGTGGAAATTATATATGATACCTATTCCTCCTCCAATGCGTTCATCTTCTGATACTGCTGGTTCAACTGCTGAAAGGCTCTCTGAAACCTTAGCGGGAGATCCCCCTAGTTGAAATCACGTCGGTGCATATCTCGTCCTCGTCCACGTCCCTGGGGCCATCTTTGAACACTCCTCTGCTCCGCGTCCCCCCTTGGCCGACGTCTGCCTCTCACTCTCTCCCACCCTCCTGCGCCCCCCTGAAAACGCCGCTGTTGTCCCTTCCTTCGTGGCGCTGACTCCCAAGCCTGATGTGCCTGTAATTGTCAGGAAAGGGAATAGAGTTACACAAAACACTTTTGAGATATGAAAGACATTAACATTCTTTGCGTTTTTCAAAATAAAAACATTTAAATTTGTTTCGTTTTTTTTTATGAACTCAGTTAAGGATTTAATTGCAAGAGTATGTCAATAAGCTGTAAATGAATTCAAAATGATTGATGAGAGTCAATATCACCTATTCTCCCTGAAGAAAACGTCATCATGCAGAATAAGTTTCTTTCTACTCACACACAACTCTGTGTACTTGGCATCAATCTCAGGTCCGACCCGGGTGTAGTTAGTGTACGTTCTGACCACCTTGTCTCGTAGCATTGTTGCTTGCCCCCAGCTCCTGGTGTTCAAGATTGCTCGCTGGTCAGCCAGAATATCATCAATCTGGGAAGCTAGTCTCGAGACATCGGGCGCCGGTTCTTGAAAAAGCTCTGATGGAAAGTACCAATTCTTAAACCTCCCGACGAACTTTCTCATCTCTGGGACCTTTTTAACAAAGTACTCCTCGTGAAGACGCTTGAATACATCGAACTGGAACTTCATCTGAATATGATCAGAGGTATTTCTGTGTAGCCAAAAAGTGTTTGTTGTTTGACTCAGTTGTCCTGCAGCTTTGTCACCTTCTATCATCTCTTCAGTGATGTAATTCACTGAAAGTTCATCAGACTGGAAACTGATGCCGCACACACCACATATATTTTCATTAAATTCAAATGGTGCAAAGAACTCCTCCATTTCTTGTGCAAGACACTTCTTGCTTAACATTCCAGATTCGAGTCTGATCTTGAAAGACAACCGTTTGAAAAATCTCTGCAATATCCTGGCAGACTTGTCATACCTTTCATACCCGAAGTGTTCCTCTTGACGTTTCTGAGTGTCCTCCTCCACCCCTGTTCAGAAAATTGGAATTGTTATTGTTGATTTTAATTCCCACCCAACTGACTCTAGTTTTCATCTATACAAGCAAAATAGTGAGTGCGGTTCACTAATACTACCGACCCTTCATGTGCGCAGATGTCTGGAGAAAATGTGCTATGGATCATTACAAAATAAGTTTTGAAAGGCATTATTTCATTAATCTTCTAATACAATTGCTAAATATTTCAAGTAATCAGTGTCCCATCTAAAACATATGTGTCTCTCCGTCATGGTAGAACAATTACATATACAGAGTCATGAGACATATTCTGTTTATATTACAGATGATAATAACAATTAGTAACATTCACATATATAACAATGTCTAAATAACATAGATCATATCACAATTTTGCTACATGTAGATCAATTACATAGAATAACGTTTGCAACAGTCAATTGTCTTTAAAACTGGCAATGAACTAGGCCCAGCCTAATGATCCCTCTGCTACATCACTCTCACGAACAGACGCACCAAACACTCTGCACCTGTCTTCAATGTACATTATATTCACCAGCCACTACTTCATTATCCTTCAGTGTTTTTAATCCGTTACACTACTTAATACCGTCAGTACAAAATAAGCTAAAGTAAAAACTCAACAAAATCGGTAGTTCCCGGATGACAACTCGTATGATCACCAACTTCCAAATCCCATATGCCATTGGCTGTTTAATATACATTCCAGAAATCACGATGCGTAACAAGCTGGTAACCTTAACGAACATTTTCTGTATTTTGTAGTGTAACCAATCAAACTATCCACGTCCAC
This sequence comes from Gibbula magus, assembly GCA_936450465.1. Lineage (NCBI taxonomy): Eukaryota > Metazoa > Mollusca > Gastropoda > Trochida > Trochidae > Gibbula > Gibbula magus. The sequence goes on from OW388303.1 coordinate 60,693,497, forward strand.
GTCCCTGGGGCCATTTTTTAACATTCCTCTGCTCCGCGTCCCCCCTTGGCCGACGTTTGCCTCTCACTCTCTCCCACACTTTTATTATGGTTCACATTGATAACAATGTACCAGTTCATTAAATGTGTACGTATTGTGATATAGATTAAGTAATGGAAGAAACCATCTGTTTTCCACGATTATAAAAAAGATTACAAAAAAAGAACTAAATGTATCCCTCCTGTTTAATATAGAACTAAAACCTTCCAAACTATCTAAACTACCGGGCAAAAGAAAGTTTTCACCTAAGTTTATTTCGATTAATTCAATATTTAAAAGAAATCAGATGTATTTGACTATGAAACGATACAATAATACTTATCTGCAGTAGTTTGAATGACTTTGTTGGTGACTGAGGTTAAATTCTAGTTCAAATATCTTTTTGTAATGAAGACAGGGTTAAGAATAAAATTTTCACCAACATGACCCCTGCCCTGTTTAAAATGTTTTAAATGTGTCCAGAATCAGGCACATTTATTTATTTTCACATAGGATATGTCTTATATGTCGATGAACAGTTGTGTATCATCAACAATAATTTAAAAACAAAATTAAACTTAAAATTTCATTTTAAAAAAAAATAATTAAAAAACATGTAGAAGTATTCTTTGACTGCTAACTAAACACCTGTACTTATCAGTTTTGGATTATGACATCGCAAACTTGAGATATTTGCAATTGAAAATCATACATATGATAAAATCAACTGAGGTGAGTACTTTCTTTTGCCCGGTAGTTTATATCTTAGTTCTTCGAAAAACGAAGTACTTGAGCTTCACAGTTTTCTTCGTTTTTCGAAAAATGAAGAACTAAAAACAAAATTGATTATATACTGATGTCCAAAAGAAAGTTGACAATCAGACAGAAAAATATGTTTTGTTTAAAATCTAATGTTTTCTGTATTCAAAATGAAAACATTTACATATCATTATCATCCCAAAAACAAAATCAATCGACAAAACGCACTTTGGTCAATAAACTAAAAAAACGGTAAAAGTGAAAAACACGCTTAAAGTCGATTTCCACGAATTGCACGTGCACAGAAACATATAAAATAACCCATGTGACACTTTAGTACACAGCAGCAAAAAGCACTCGAAAAATGCTGAGATTAGCTTTGGTACCGAGAGAACGAGCCATTGGAGTGGCGCAACAAGGAGCAAGTAATGCTGCAATTACTGCAACTTTTACAGACTACAGACTACAGACTGATTGAACGTTTCATGCAAACAGGTACGACGTCTGACAGATCTCGCAGCAGAAGACCCCGAGTTACCACGCCCATCGAAGACCGTCGTATCCATGTTATTCATCTTCGGAACAACTTCGCATCAGCGCCATCTACGGAGGCAACGGCACTGGGACACCGCATCAGCAGACAAACAGTTTACAGACGTCTACGGGCCCACGGTATCCGAGCCTACAGACCCTACCGTGGAATTGTCTTGAGGCCACAACATGACGGAACAGACTGACGTGAGCACGACGTGTTCGACAGTGGCAACGGACAACGAGTCATGTTTTCGGATGAAAGCAGGTTTTCCTTGATGAATCCTGATGGTAGAGCACGTGGGTACAGGCGTGAAGGGGAACGATTGCGACCAAATTTCACTTTGGTGGTGGCAGTCTGATGGTATGGGGAGGCATTTGTGGGGACACTATAACGAGGCTAGTGGTCAATGAAGGAAACCTGAATGCACATAGGTACATAGACACAGTTTAAGACCTGTTGTGCTATCATTCATACAGAAGCAGCAACGTGGTACCATTTTCCAGCATGATCATGTAAGACCACACACAGCGGCAGTAACGCGAAATTTCCTGACCATCAACAACATTCAGACTCTACCATGGCCAGCCTGTTGACCGGATATGAATCCAATGGAACATTTATGGGACCAGCTTGGGACCAGCTTGGGAGACAAATCAAACAACGACAAGTGGCAACAGTTAATGTTCAGGGACTGGAACAGTGCCTCCTTCAAGAATGGCAAAACATAACCCCCAATGTCATTCGACGTTTGACAACGTCGATGCGTCGTCATGCCCAGAAATGTATTGACATCCAAGGAGGACACACTCGTTATTAACTCTTGCCGCAGGAACCACTATAATGTTGTGTGATTGTGATTTGTGATTTTTCTGTTGTTTCAACTTCTAAAAAACACTTCCATTTTTGACCCCATGCGACTTTGCGTTTAAGGGTACTTTTTTGTTACTATGCACAGTAATGAAATTTAAAACAAGAGTCATCAGAAGATGACATATCCCACCGGTTCCACAATTTTTTGTAAACACATCTTTGACAGATAATTGTGTATCTACTACCGTACTTCAGTTAGTGGGTATTACAGATGCTGAGTTTCAGGTATGTTAAGAGTTTTAGACTTCTGCTCCAGCAGCAGTAAAAATAAACAACAACCAACATCCCTCTCATGTTTCTATGGAAACAGAAAAAAATATTTTTTTCAGAAAAAATCTGAAAATATCAAAAGACACCACTTCAGTTAGTGGGTAATACACATGCAAAGTTTCAGGAAGATATGATGAACGGTTTTGGAGCTGTGCTCCGGAAACGAACCTGTCTCTGAACAAAGTCCAAATTCAACAAGTTTCTATGGAAACGAAAATTTTTTTTTTTTTTCAGAAATCTGAAAATATCAAAAGGCACCACTTCAGTTAATGGGTTATACACATGCAAAGTTCCAGGAAGATATGGTGAACGGTTTTCGAGTTCTGCTCCGGAAACGAAATGATTACGGACGGGCGGACAGACGGACGGGGTGATGACTATATCCCACGGTATTACATACCGGTGGGATAAACAATTAAGTATGTTATTATTTTACTTGCGAAATAAACAATTCATGTTATACTGAATGTCTTAGTTTTTCTTCAGGGTTAGTTTGAAGACGTTGTCAACTTTCTTTTGGACAGCAGTATATATAAAACCCCATTTCGCAGTTGCCGAACGAAAATAGTCGACAAGTCGTCAGTGAGTTGTCAATGACTCAGAGTCAAAAGTCTTAATGAGGCCTGTTTGGGTCCCCTTAAGTTGGATTGAAGTGTAGATAGGTCTTCAAGAATCTTTAAGGGTCGGGAGGTCAAATTTAGTCGGGACAGTCTTTTTCTCAAAAATCTCAGTCCTGGCGTTTCATTTGGGCGATGCTTGTACTTTTCGACTTGAAATTCCAGTTATTCCATCAAATTGTATTCAGTCGTGATCGAGTCGTAAGTTACTCCCATCTGATTCTTATTGGTTCATATTAAGTCGTCTTGTCGGTCGTACTTTGTCGTATCCAGTCGTATTCAATCATGTTGGTTGTATCTGAGTCGGTAATAGGTCTTCCCCTAAAATACTTACCGACTCACTCCAAACTAATGGCAACTCACGTAAGAATAACGAATGCGCAGAGAGGACCAGTGCCGACCCGAGTCAGTCTAAACACGACAATAAGCCCAAATAACTCGTATGTCATTCTTATGTTACTCGTGAGTTGTATCTGGGTCGTGAACGAGTTGTAAACTAATCATTATATATTGTCAGGAGTGAGTCCTTGTCAGAGTCATGGTGCCGGTTAAGTGTCGGGAAAGAGTTGGCAGTTAGGCCCCCATACTAGTACTAAATGGGGGTCTAGGCTTTGTTTGACATGTCTTACATAATAATTGTGATGGATGAGTGATTAATGAGTTATTAATTACACTCTTTATGTGATTTTAGCCATAGCTGTCAATCAAAAATCAGTTGACCTACAGTTGACCTTTTACTTACCGAGATACATCCTGTTGACCTTTCGAACATCTTACAGTTGGGGTACTTGGTTACTTGGTGACATTATCATGGGACCTATTTTTTTTTCATAAAAAGGACCTTTTTTCTGAAAACTCCATCAGTGGACACCATGACTTCAACTAAAGCAGCTCGATTCCTGATGAATTAAGATAAGACAACAGTTCCTCTTTGTCATTTGGATATAGGAAGTGATGTCTACGTGACGGCAAAGACATGGGATAGAATACTGGGTATTCACATCCGGAAGTATGATGTCTACCCTAATGGAAAGTCATACCCTACCAAATGTGGGATTGTTTTAAACCCGAAACACTGGATGGAGCTCCCGTGAGTGTTCAGTCAATTACAGGAGTATAGTAAGACAAGCTATTATAGGGGGGAATGAGGGACTGTTGTGAGATGTGATGGCAGACTTTGTACCCGAACTTAAGGACATGGTACCTTGTATGGCAAGTGAGGACCACATGAATCAAATGGGGGCTCTAATATGTTCTTTTTGTAACCCTAATGACTACATGAACTGGTAAAGTTCAGTATAGTTCTAGACCTTGAACTGTACGGATGTGTTTCTTATTCGCTCTGATACCATGGGCGTGTGTGGATGTCCCGATGAGACTTTATTGACCGATTGCTGTGCATTTCAAACTAAATGTGAATATAGTTGTTTAAGGAAAGACTAGATTCATTTAAGAACTGGCCGATCCAGATGAAGCAGGATTCTGAATTTATGTCTCATGTAGGACTTGTTTTCCAGAACAGAGGAGACTTGTGTGTGTGTGAAACTTGGTGTTCAGAGAGTGGAGACTCTAGACAGGGTCCACCTCGATTGCCTGATGGGAGAATGAAAAGAAAATTGGAAGAGGATTTCACTACTTTGAAAAAGTATCGTCAAATGGAGGATTGTGTTTATTCTGGACAAATGTTCAGTATAGTCATAACTTGCAGATACATCTCCATGATAAACAGTGTCCTGAAATGGAAAGGAATGATGATAATGAAAATGATGATGCTCGGATGGTGACTTTTTCTAATGGTATTCAGAAAAAGAATCAACAAGCTGATCTGGAGGAAGAAGGAATTAGACTTATGTATAAACGTGTACATAAGCTCAACATAGATTTTCTGGAAGAAAAAGGGGAACGGTTGAAAAGAATGGGCTCTCAAGAGGTGATTGATGAACAAATTGAAAAGCTATTATAGGGAGCATTCAAGGACATGTATGCGCAGTTCATCACCTTCATGTATTTTATGAAAGATGGTCAAAAACACAAGACCTTTTAAACTCTATAGAAGATAAGAACACTATTGAAACTACCATTTTCTCAAAACTGTACAGGTATAAACACTGAGTAGAAGGGTTAATTGATGATGACGACGAAATGCGATCTGATGACGAGAGTGAGGTATCAGAGTATGAAGATGAAAGCCAATAGACATTGTAAAGCAGATTTATAGGAATGCTCATATCCTGAAATCTGATCATTGAAAGGGAGCTAATAACATGTTTGATGTTGTATTCTATTTTATTAGGTCTTCAAGACGAAAGTCTGGAAGACCTATTGTTATTATCCGTTTTTAGGTCTTCAAGACGAAAGTCTGGAAGACCTATTGTTATTATCCGTTTTTTTAGGTCTTCAAGACGAAAGTCAGAAGACCTATTGTTATTATCCTGGTTTGTTAGGTCTTCAAGACGAAAGTCAGAAGACCTATTGTTATTATCCTGTTTCTTTTTCTTATTATTTGTACGTTTTTTGTTAAACGGATTCTGAAGTAACGGCTGAACCGATTTGCACGAAATATTCAGGGATAATAGCCTGTAACAAAAACTCGCCTTGTACGTCGGCCGAATTTTGATTTTCGTCTCCTATCTTGAGTTATCTCCCCTTGAAGTCAAAACTTTAAACCTTAATAGCTCAAAAACAAATAAAGATATTTTCATAAAACTTTCACCAAAATGTGGGCCTATAGCGGTTTTCGGCCGTAATAATAGATTTTTTTGCTATTTCAGAAAAACTGAAAATTTTGTCAACTTTCGCGGTGTTCAGGGTACGCGTCTTCAAAAATCTTCTCTTAAATCACGGCAATACATACAACTATGTGTGATAGCTCATCCAAAAGCTAAATGAATGTACAACAACTTGATCTTTTCCGAATTTTGAATTTCGTCCTCGAATTTCAGGAATATGCCCTTGAATATGGACCTTTTTTTAAAAGAGCGTTTTTAGGCTATATGTTCAAAGGGGCATAACTCTGTAACAAATGAACTTATGTCAAAGTTACTTATTGCTATCTCTTCCATATAACTAGTTAAACAATTCCACAATATATCATTATCATGTAAAAGTTGATAGTATCGACACAATTTGGACGTATTTCCAAAAATGTAAAATTTTGGGATTTTGAGACTTTTCGAGGGGTACTTTCTTTGTAGAATTTACCATTGTAAACCACTGAAGATACAATTATGTTTAATATATCATCCTGGAGTAGAGATGTCCTTTATTAAGGTAAATAAATTTCAAACATTTTTCTGTCATAGTTTATGTGTGACAAGTCATAGAAGATTGCCATTTTTCAGAACTCGCCATTTTCAGCCATGTTTAAAGGATCATTACTGCTTAACTTCTTACGCAATTGGAATTGTGCATACACCAACGTATGCACAATTTCAAGAAGAACAACTTTTATGTTGACCGCTTTCATCAAAAAGTTGATAGTTAAGCCTCGAACATCGCAAGCGATGTCTAGGGGTCATAATTTAAGCATTTTTGAGTATTTTCTTGAATATTCAGAACAGCATAACGCATTAATTATGTATGCAATCTAAATGATGATTACATCTTCTTAAGTGGAAATTAAAGCACAACATTTTCTATGTTACACCTTAGTATGGAAATATTAACCATTTTGTCTTAATCGTGAGAAATGTAATGTAGGGGTCCATTAATATGTGATTTTTCCTTTTTCAGAGGGGTACCTTCTTTGGGGAATTTTTGTAAAAAATAAACTACTGAAGATAGAGACATGTTTGATAGCTCATTTTAAAGCTGAGAAACAGATGTATAACTCTAAGTCCAACATGGAGTTCTAGGTCAAGCAGAAGTCTTGAAGACCTAAGTATTGCCTGTGGCAATCCTAGTTAGGTATTCAAGACGAACGTCTGAAGACCTATTGTTATCGTCGAGATTATTATTATTATTATTTGCACTGATTTTGTCTGACGAGTTCTGAAGTAACGGCTGAATCGATTAGCATGAAATTTTCAGTGATGATAGCCTGTGACCCAACTTAGCTGATAACGGAGCCCGATTTTTGAATTTCGACTTCTTTCCTGAGTTATTTCCCCTTGAAGTTGAAACTTCAAACCTTAATAGCTCAAGAACTAATCAAGATAATTTCACAAAACTTTCACCAAAATGTGACCAACAGCATTCCCCATCGATTGGGCCTATAGCGGTTCTCGGCCGTCATAATAGATTTTTTGCTATTTTGAAAAAACTGAAAATTTCGTGAACTTTCGCGAGTTTCAGGGTACGCGTCTTTGAAAATCTTCTTCTAATTAACGGCAACACATACAACTATATGCGAGAGCTCATTTGAAAGCCAAATAAATTTCAGAGGGCCTGTAGATGCCCGATTTTCGAATTTCCACCTAGAACTTTAATTATCTGCCCTTGAATATGGTGTTTTTTTAAATGTTCATTTTTCGGCTGCATGTTCAAAGGGGCATAACTCTGTAACAAATTAATCTATATCAAAGTTACTTATTTCAATCTCTTTATAATAACCTGTATAACAATTCCATAACATATCATTATCATATAAAAGTTATTAGTTTGGGCATAATTTGAGCATATTCCCAAAACAGTGAAATATTTTGATTTTGAGACTTTTTGAGGTGTGTATCCTTTGGGGAATTATTGATAATGAACCACTGAAGATAGGAAGACTTTAAATAGATCGTGGTGATGTAGAAACGTCATTTATTAAGTGCAATATTTTTCAAGCTCGTATCTGTCTTAATTTTTGTGTGACAAGTCATAGAAGTTTGTCATTTTTTAAAAATCGCAATTTTCAACAAATTTGAAAGGTTCATAACTGCTTAACTGTTTACGCTATTGAAATTTTACATACATCTACGTATGCACACTTTCAAGAAGAACAACTTTTATGTTGACCGCTTTCATCAAAAAGCTGATAGTTAAGCCTCGAACATCGCAAGCGATGTCTAGGGGTCCAAATTTAAGCATTTTTGACTATTTTCTTGAATATTCAGAACAGCATAACGCATTTATTATGTATGCAATCTAAATGATGATTACATCTTCTTAAGTGAAAATTAAACCACAACATTTTCTATGTTACACTTTAATATGGAAATATTAACCATTTTGTCTTAACCGTGAGAAATGTAATGTAGGGGTCCATTAATATGTGATTTTTCCGTTTTCAGAAGGGTACCTTCTTTGGAGATTTTTTGTAAAAAAAACTACTGAAGATAGAGACATGTTTGATAGCTCATTTTAAAGCGGAGAAACAGACGAATAACTCTGAGTCCAACATGGAGTTCAAGGTCAAGCAGAATTCTTGAAGACCTAAGTATTGACGCGTCAATCCTAGTTATTCTTTATTATTTGTACTTTTCTTGTCCAGAACTTCCTGAATTAACGGCTTCATTGATTCGCATGAAATTTACAGAGATGATAGCATGTAACCATGTCTGAAAATAGACGAGACAGATTTTGGATTTTCGACTTCTTTCTTGAGTTATCTCCCCTTGAAGTCAAAACTTCAAACCGCATTAGCTCACAAACTAATGAATATATTTTCATAAAACTTTCACCAAAATGTGGGCAACAACATTCCGCATCGATTAGGCCTATAGCGATAGATATTTTTGCTATTTCGAAAAAACTGAATTTTTTGTGAACTTTCGCGATTTTTAGGGTATGCGTCTAAAAAAACCTTCTCTTCCTTCAATTCTTTGAATAAAGTTAAATGTGATAGCTCATTTTGAAGATAAATGAATTCTTCAGAGGGTTGTAGAAGTCGATTTTTTAATTTCATCCTTTAATTTTAATAATCCTTCATTGAAGATGGGCATTTTTAAAAAGACCGAATTTAGGCCTCATGCTGAAAGGGCCATAACTGTGTTAGAAATGAAGATATGTCAAAGATACTTATTGCCATCTGATCACAGTACGTTACTTAACATTTGTATTACAGATCTTTATGATGTAAAAGTTGATAGTTAGGCCACAATTATCGCATTTGTCAAAATGTATGAAATTTCGTTATTTTGAGAACTTTGTAGGGGCATATTTTTAGAAGAATTTTCGATCGCAAACCACTGACGATACAAACATGTTTAATAGCTCAATTTGAAAGAGAGACATCATTTTATTAAGGACAATAACTTTCAAGCATGTGTCTGTCATAGTTTACGTGTGACAAGTCATAGAAGATTGTCATTTTTCGAAAATCGCCATTTTCAACAAAGTTTATAGGTTCATAACTGGCTCACTTCTCATGCTATTGAAATTTCCTAGACACCTACGTATGCACAATTTCAAGAAGAAAAACTTTTATGTTGACCGCTTTCATCAAAAAGTTGATAGTTAAGCCTCGAACATCGCGAACGATGTCTAGGGGTACGAAAATTAGCATTTTTGAGTATTTTCCTGAATATTCAGAAGAACATAGCATATTAATTATGTATGCAATCTTAATGATGATATCATCTTCTTACGTGGAAATCAAAGTATAACATATCCTATGTTACACCTTATTATGAAAATGTTTACCGTTGTGTCTTAATAGTGAGAAAGATCATGTAGGGGATCATTTTTTCGTATTTTTTCCATTTTCAGAGGGTCATTGTCTTTGGGGAATTTTTATAAAATAACTACTGAAGATAGAGACATGTTTGATAGCTCATTTTAAAGCAGAATAACTGGCGAATCACTGAGAGTCCAACATAGAGTCCAAGGTCAAGCAGAAGTCTTGAAGACCTAAGTATTGCCTGTGGCAATCCTAGTTATTATTATTATTTGTACCTTTTTTTGTACGGAAAATGCTGACAAGACGGTTGGACCGATCTTTTTGAAAAATTCAGGGATGATAGCCTGTGACCTAAATTTGTGCAGACTTCAGTCCAATTTTGGACTTTAGACTTCTTTCTTGAGTTATCTCCCCTTGAAGTTAAAACTTCAAACCTTAATAGCTCGAAAACTATTTGTGATAATTTCACAAAACTTTCACCAAAGTGTGCGCTACAACATCTTCAATCGAATGGGCATATAGTGGTTTTCGGCCGTAATAATAGATTTTTTGCTATTTCGAAAAAACTTAAAATTTGGTGAATTTTCGCGGTTTTCAGGGTATGCGTCTTTGAAAATGTACTCCTCCCTCAGTTTTATGGTTACAGCTATGCATGATAGCTTATTATGTAGATAAATGAATTGTTAAGGGGTCTCTTGTGGCCGAATTTTAAATTTCGTCCTGGAATTTTGGTTATCTGCACTTTAACATGGTCCTTTTTTATAAGTTCGAATTTTGGCATTATGTTCAAAGGGACGTTACTCTGTTATTAATAAAGATACGTCAAAGTTACTTATTGCAATCGGATGCAGATACATTACCTAACATTTCTGTTTTAGATCTTTATCATGTAAAAGTTAATAGTTTAATCACAAATATATCATTTGCTCAAAGATATGAAATTTCGTGATTTTGAGAACTTTTGAGGGGCATATTTTTAGAAGAATGTTCGATCGCAAACCACTGAAGATACAAACATGTTTAATAGCTCATTTTGAAGGAGAGATATAAGTTTATTCAGTACAATAACTTTCAAGCATGTGTCTGTCATACTTTACGTGTGACAAGTCATAGAAGATTGTCATTTTTCGAAAATCGTCATTTTCAACAAAGTTGAAAGGTTCATAACTGCTTAACTTCTTATGCTATTGACCTTTTTACATACACCTACGTATGCACAATTTCAAGAAGAACAACTTTTATGTAGACCGCTTTCATCAAAAGGTTGATAGTTAAGCCTCGAAAATCGCGAACGATGTCTAGGGGTACGAAAATGAGCATTTTTGGGTATTTTCCTACATATTCAGAAGAACATAGCGTATTAATTGTGTGTGCAATCTTTATGATGATCTCTTCTTCTTACGTGGAAATCAAAGTCTAACATATCCTATGTTACACCTTATTATGAAAATATAAGCCATTTTGTCTTAATCGTTAGAAAGGTCATGTAGGGGTCCATTAATACGTGATTTTTAGATTTTCAGAGGGGTACCTTCTTCGGAGAATACTGAAGATAGAGATATGTTTGATAGCTCATTTTAAAGCAGAGAAACTGATGTATAACCCTAAGTCCAACATAGAGTTCTAGGTCAAGCAGAAGTCTTGAAGACCTAAGTATTGCCTGTGGCAATCCTAGTTATTTGTTATTTTTTTAATGATACTTATAGCATACACGTTTTGGTTTAAACAACTGTTCTTCACACTGTGGGGTTTGCAATACTACACTGAATTTCAGTCTAAACCACTTTATAAATGTGATTATTTAACATGAACACTTATTTTTAAAAGTAAGATGCAAATTTATTCAATATTCATAGTATTTACAAAAAGACATGAGCTGAATATAATTTAGTAAATATATCTGTTTCAGCAGATGATGTATTCTTAAAAAGATGATAAGTAAGCAGTTTATTGCCATTGCTTAGCCGTCTCTCATTATAAACATCGGCAAGTCAATATCATATTACCAATTTTTATTCATGATATATTGTTACTTTTAACCATGTTCAGTATGTCCAATCTTATTAATTGTAACATGTGACACTATAATGAAATAATGTTATTCCCTATCTTCTTAAGATAACAACAGTTTGCAGCTAAGTCCTGAGTACTTAGGTAAATTGGGTACGTTTAAGCATGTTTGACTAAGATATGACTCTAGAATCTTGAAAAAGAATTTGACACTTACTTATTGTGACACTTATGTTTATACACATATATGTAATACGTGTTGATTCCATTTTGAATGAAGTGTCTTTATATGTTTCGTGACAGTTTTGTTTATAAAAAAATGCTTATTCATATTAAAAGCTTAATGTATTCCAATGGACTGACACTGAGAAGAACGAAACAAGCCCAAAAGAAACGACATTACGCAAGATCCCCATTTGTGTTATTCTGGTTATTACATAACGATAAAAACGTGACTTTTGTATAGTATCTTCCCGTTTAGTAATACACATGCCAGTTGTCACACCCCAATAAGCATACGGTCACAGATCACAATACACACAGGAGCATACCTATTACATATCGGTGAAGAATGGAATGGTCAAAATGCTCACTCATTGAAACCTGGTTTATTTTACAAGTTATAAAATAAGTTATCAACAAATAATTACATTTTAACAATAAATACTTTGAACATGGCAGCTACAAACCAAAAGCCTAAATCAGTGTTGCGTTATTTCATTAATAAGACTTACGCGTTTATGGCAAACGTGAACAAAAGTAGTTGTGATTATACATATGAATATTTGATTGTTGTAGGGGTTTATTATTTTCATAAAAATAATTAATTTGTGTCAAGACAGTCAAATCAACTATTGAGAGACTGATACATGTAGTTATTTTTTTAGCATGTATGTAAATATGACAATATGACTCTCTCTCATCATATCTCGCCTAGACTATTGTAATAGTCTTTTCGCCAACACCACTAAAACTAATATGAACAGACTACAAAGAATCCAGAATAAAGCTGTCCGCCTTGTCTCCCTGTCACCCATGTCAAGCCACATCACCCCAATCCTTCAAGAGCTCCACTGGCTTCCAGTCAAACAGAGAATTGATTTCAAACTTCTTAGTCTTGCTTATCAATGCTGCTCTCAAACAGCCCCACAATATCTATGTGATCTACTTCCACTGTACTGTCCAAGTAGATCCCTTCGGTCGCAGTCCAAACTCCTTTTCAATGAACCAAAAGTGAAACTATCCAGTTACGGGAAGAGAACATTCGCATATGCTGCAGCTACTGCCTGGAACAATCTCCCACTTGATGCTCGACAAAGCCAGACCCATTCCGCCTTCAAAACCACTATAAAAACTCATCTCTTTCACCAAGCTTTCTCTTTTTAAATCCTCACTGCGCTTTGAGCATAATATTCAAGTATGGAAAAGCGCATTACAAATCCACTTTTATTATATATGTATGATAGCTTTATCAAAATGTCTGCGTTGAAGCCACATCACTAACACTTATACGATATTAGTTTGATCATCCTTATCCGAAAAGGGTACCTTGTGCTTGGCTCAAACCAAGGACTCACTTATTGTTATACAGTCTCTGCTTTATGGTAAATTATGTGTGCTGGACGGGAGATAATAAACGAGCCAGACAATATGATTACGTGACGACGATATCTACCGTGAAAATACTCAAGATAAGCGTTGTGTATTCAGTCGATTCAATGCTAATTAACGACCAAATACACAACTAACCGGTCACTGTGATTGGTTACCTCCCAAAACTTCTACATGCCAAAACTCATGCCAAAAATGTCAGGGCAGAATTATGCAATTACCTATTTTATAATGGAACAACCCAGGATATGATTTAATGTAATTTGCCAAAACTTCTACATGCCAAAACTTATACAGCTGATTGAAGAAAGGGGTAGAGGATTACTGGAGTAGAGGATTAAAACAGGTTCAGCTTACCAGGCATTACTTACTAAGGAAGATGACAGAGAGTATTTTGTGTATATTAATATTTTGTATATATTATAATATTAATATAAATATTTTGATATATTTTGCGTACGTCACATACAAAAAGTAAAAATTTTCAAGTTTGTTAGAGTATTCGCAATTGTTATATATTCGTTGCAACAAAGCTGTTCACCAGACAGAAAACATCAATGGAGTTCCTTGAGTGCTGTCGAGTGTGTTTGGTTATTGATATTGAATTCAGTGCTGAAATTATGTTTATGTGAGCTTTTGATTTATGAAATTCATATCCAGATAGAACATGGAAAGGGAATTGATAAACATGGCTACCCCTATATAAATATATCACCGTGACGTTGACATGATTTGTACATTATAACATGTAACATACAATTTTACATTATACAAAAAACAAATTCATGTACAAATAACTGAATATGTAAATTCAACAATTTCACACAATTTATCATAAAATTCTATGTAAATGGACATTCAAAAATTGTAAATACAATTTTTAAGTTAAGTGTCATCAGATACGTCATTGTTACTATCGTTTTCAAATTTAATCGATTAACATAATGATAGCTCTTTGATCTAATGCATGAATAGTTTTGACAGATGAAAAGGTAGTGCATAACATCCTCATAATGGTAGTTACATAGGCAATTGCAAGTAGCAGACTTTTCTAGAAACCTGTCAAATTTGTGGTCTTTAAGGTCACTCACTGCAGCGACAAAGTGTTACCAGATTGATGCAATGTTATGAAATTAATTTATATATGAGAATAAACAGATATTTATGTGTATTATTTACTCGTATTCTAATGTAGAAGTTTTGGCATATTAATCGGTTTAGTCCATTCTTACTTAAGGTAATGACCATGTGCAGTGGACCCTGGACTGTATTGTTTTAGTCTGTAGAAGTTTTGGCATGTAGAAGTTATGGGAGGTTACCCTGCGATTACATCGATTAAATAATAAATAACAAGTCAACTTAATTCTCATAAGCCATACATTATAACATAGAGTGGATGGAATAACCGGAAAGTTTGATTAGTCCGTGTCATTGAAATCATTGTAGTGTCCTAATGGGTATACAGTCTTGTGTTATTTGTTCACCCATCCTTGTAATAAGGACTTTTTGTGTCTATGTGTAGGGATTCTAACAAAACAACTGCAGAACATACAGAACGTTCAAGCACATCTACACATGTATACCATAGGCCTGGGGTAAATAATTATGTATCATATACTTTATATAGTATATATTTGACATATTTAATTTCCCCAACACAGTGAGCAACATATCTGAGTCATGTGTCATTTACACACAGCTCATAGAAGTGCATTCTGTAACTATGGATGCGAGGTAGCGCCGAAAAGCGTGGAGACATATCAGTGTGTATTGAGATATACACATTCATAGACTGCCCACACGAATGGAACAGACAGATGGGACCCAGGACCGGCCAAGAAGTGTAAGATCCAGGGTCACAACCGCAAACGATGACTGCTACATCCGTATAATTCACCTACGCAATCATTTCATCACAGTGATGTCATCAGCAGCAATAGCGTTACACCGTGTTATGAGCAGAAGGACAGTGGTCAGACGTCTTCGTGAACATGGCCCTTTCGCGGGATGATGCTGAGCCGAAGTGACCGACGTTACCGTCACCAATGGGCAAGAATGGTGCACCGGTGGCAGAACAGGAACTGGCAAATAATTTTTTTTACAGACGAAAGCAGCTTCCAGCAACACAAAGCTGATGGCCGAGTGCGTGTTTATCGTGGGAGGGGAGAGAGCACGGCCCCGTGTTGTGTCCAGGACGTTGTGCCATTCGGCGGCGGTAGCGTCAAGGGACCACACAACAGAACTGGTTGTCTTTGACCGTTATAAGAATGCCCAAGGCTACAGCGACAACGTTTGACGTCATATAGTGCCCCCTTACCTCCTGAAAAGTCCAAGAGTAATCATCCAACAAGACAATTCTCGCCCCCACACAGCCAGAGTACCTAGAGACTTCCTAACGTTAAACAACGTTACATTTTGCAATGACCAGAGTGATCACCAGATTTATCACCGATTAAACACTTGTGGGATCATTTCGACAGGCAAATAAGGCAGAGAAATCCACCTCCATCAAATCGACAAACGTTAATCCAAGCACTCATGGAAGAGTGGCAAGCCATCCTTAATGACGTCATCGGGCACCTTGCAAATTATGTGTGTCGACGTGTGCAGGCTTTATTCAAAGCAACGGAGGCCATGCCAGATACTGGCAATTTCTAGTGTTCCCTTTCTGAATAAAACCGTTCCCTGTAGGCTCTAAAATGACTTGTTTATTATTGCAAATTGACATTTACCCCCAGTGCCATTCATTGCATTCTACTGCATTAACAGTACGTGTAACCTTTTCAAAATTTCGATCAAAAGCTGGTCAGTTAAATTGTCTTTAAAACGAATATCACATTATTTATGTGACATATCTGATAATGTTGATAAAAAAAAATAAAATGTTGGTATAGTGTCTTTTGCCCGTGAGTTTATTAAGTTTAAATATAGTAATAAAACGACGCACAAGAAAGCATGAAATTGTTTATCTAAAGTCGATGAAGTTTGTCTCAAGGATGGACTTCTGACACCAAATGATTGTATTGAACGCGTAATTCAAAATCGTACAAACAGTTCACCATGAAACCATTCTTTAACACAGATATTTATCCTTATTCAAAATCATTTCCAGGGCAAAGTTTTAAAAGTGTTGTGTCTTAATCTTAATCATGTTTTCAGTAAACTTGTTTGTTTTATACAATAAAATGTAATAATGATTGACACCCCTAATAGTTATAGGAATGAAATGTTATATAAACAATGTAAAGTGTCATGTTCGAGTATTTGTTTGATAAAACATGTTACTACTGAATGTCTTTTTGTGAATAATATCCCTGAGCATTTGATTTTTCTCCACTTGTGCTTTAAAATACCAAAGAAAGAGGAATATAAGAACCCAAATATACACAACATCTGTCGCGCAGTCTCATTCGCACACAATACATACATGGGGAGTATCATATAGTTTACATCATGTGTTAGCAGCGGATTAGTTATTCGCAGATTCATTATTTGAATAACTAGTAATAACTGATACAGCTGCGGATTGGCGGATTGGAATAACGAATAACTGATACAGCAGCGGATTTGCGGATTGACGGACTGACGGATTGGAATAACGAATAACTGATTAAGCAGCGGATTGGCGGATTCGTTTTGTCAAATCGCAAGATACCCTACATTCATTATTTGAATAACTAATAACTGATCCAGCAGCGGATTGGCGGATTCGTTTTTCAAATCTCTAGATACCCTTCATTCATTATTTGAATAACTAATAACTGATACAGCAGCGGTTTTGGCGGATTCGCTTTTCAAACTAATACGAGCGCTTTAAGAGTGATTTGCAAGCAAGACATCAGTCGCATCGATCGCAGAAGTTGAGAGATTTTTGAAAACAGACGAACGAAATTGCAAACCGCTCTGCGACAATATGCGAGTAAGGGAAATTCATTTTGCGAACATAGGGATATTCCCAAAACTTCAGTGCGACGTCAATGGGAGTGAGTGAGAGTAAACACGACCAGGAGACCAAAATCGATCGCAACGGGGTCGTCTGCTCGGTGGAATGAGCAGCAATAGTCTTGTAGTGATTGGCGTTCAATTATACCGTGATCGGTCAACCATCATACAGATTGGTGTAGGTAAAATAACTGAAATACAACGAAGATCGAAGAACTAAAATCTTTCATAATTCTTATTTTGTGTAGTTCTTCGTAGCTGCTGCTGACTTCTTTACACTGATTAATTTCCCCCAAAATACCCCAAAATCCATCGTTAAATTAAAAAAAAAATCTCCTTACTTAAGACCTTGTAGTTTCACAACCCTTCGATCCATTCTACAAATCCGCAATGTTCAATGCAGACAAGATGGCAGAATGACTCACTGACCCTCTGGTTCTTTAAATAATTCAAAATCCTCACCTCCTGTCCTAAAGCCTTCGGCATCATCACCACCTCTCCGGAAGTCCCTGTCATCTCTTCCTCTCCGGAAGTCCCTGTCATCTTTTCCTCTACGGAAGCCCCCTTCATTGCCTCCTCTCCGGAAGTCCCTGTCATCACCTCCTCTACGGAAGCCCCTTTCATTGCCTCCTCTACGGAAGTCCCTTTCATTGCCTCCTCTACGGAAGTCCCTGTCATCGCCTCCTCTACGGAAGTCCCTGTCATCGCCTCCTCTACGGAAGTCCCTGTCATCGCCTCCTCTACGGAAGTCCCTGTCCTCGCCTCCTCTACGGAAGTCCCTGTCATCTCTTCCTCTCCGGAAGTCCCTGTCATCGCCTCCTCTACGGAAGTCCCTGACCCTGATAATTAATATATACTGCAACTAAGTTGTATTTTGCAATGTTTTGTCCTAAAGAATAATACAGTAAGGACATATATTATTCATACTATTTCTTGACCAAATAGCTAATGTTCTTACTTTTATTTATTTAATAGTTCTCCATATTAAAAAATGATATAAGTAGACAACAGCCACATCAATGCATTATTATTCAACTAAATTGGTGCATTTTGTTCAATACACTGTTAGCACTTAAACTGCTTATATAATGTCAAAACATTTAGAGTTGCCAATTTACATATTTAGAGATTGTTACTGAAGAAATCAGAGATAGGTAAGCCGGGAACATTGCAGGATCTGCAGATTAAGGGTAAATTTCCTTTGATGTATGCATTTGGACTGGCTTTAATCCAAAAGCCCATTTCTATGCAAGATAATTATTCTACAGTTCTTAACGTAGACACCCCAACAGAATCCTTGGTCACCTTCAGGCGAGTTCTCTCGGGACTATCAACCATATTGATATCATTTATTTTATAATCAGGGATATCCCTGACCGCTTCTACAAAGAATACCCGCAAAACTCTCTTTTACTAAACAATTAAACTATACTAGGCACATACGCTCTGGTCTCCCTCTCCTCGATCTACGGCTGTCGCTGCCTCTGCTTTAGACTAAACTTTAGTCTATGAATTTTTATTATCATTACTGTACCTTCATCCTTATGTTTATTTATTTTAATACTTTCAGTTCCTGGTGTATTCAGTTTAAAAGAGATTTGCTGAATAAGGATCTAAACTATAGTAAAGGCTCCTATTTTGTAACACAGTCATGAGGCAGAACTACCTCTGTTCCTCTGCCTGCTCCTCCAGCTTAGCCGTCATATCCTGACATTCATCCTCTTCCAGTTCTGGAGACATAAACCAGAATCATTTATCATTTTTGTTATAAACACACATTGACAGTATTCATTTAAAGGAGAGAACATCCAATCAAAATAAGTCGAAGTTCAATAGTTTCAACATAAAGTTATCATATCTATAATATCAAAATTTAAGAAAATCTTCTTTCAGTGTATGAAATGAACTTCAAATATGGCTCGTAGTTCATCGGGTATTGCATTATTCATTATTTCTTAGGCAATGCCTAGCATATCAAATAATAAGGCATTGTCCATGCGATCTATATTACAGTTCGGTCAGTCAAATCATTAAGAATTCAATGTTTTTCTTCTCTTCTTGCGGCATTCGCCATTCAAACTCCAAACATTCTTAGGTACAAAAGGAATGTTCCCTGCATTTCTGTAATTTTTTGGACATATTAATGCTTAATTATTAAATATTTTAACCAGCACAATGGATGGAAGAGATTTTTTGGGATGTCAGTAGGGAGACTTGCTTCAGAAGTGTAAACTACAATCCCAGCATCATTCACGTCTAAACTAAACAATCAGGAAAGATGGCGTAATTACACAATATTTTCGAACTTCATCAAGGTTTATGTCCTCAAGCATCACATCAAATTTGGTTGTCCTATCCTAAGTTGACCCTTTTACCCCTACAGGCCTCTACAGAGTGGTGAAAGTGTTAAATAGTTTCCGAGAAAAGCTGTCCCCTTTGGAGATACCATGAACAAAGTCCAAAAATAGGAAACAAGGGCAATAACTACGGAAAAAATTATCACACGCTTCTCATTTTCAAACTCCATCAAGTTATTTATACCCTCAAGCCACACACCAACATTTTATTATCCTATCTTAAATAGTTACTGAGAAAAGCTGTCCCCTTTGAAGATATTATGAACGGAGTCAAGAAGTACGGAACACGGGCAATAACTCCAGAAAAAAACAATTGCATGCTTCCCATTTTCGAAGTCCATCAATCATCAAATTAGGTTTTCCTATTTTAAACTGTTTCTGAGAAAAGCTGTCCCCTTTATCTTGAACGGACGGACACACGGACAGACAGAGCTCAAACCTATATCCTTCCAGCTCTCTAGACCTTTTGGAGCTGGAGAAAAAGATGGAAATAGTTTTTAACGATGTGACCCCTGTAACCCCATTTTGGGTCACGGGGTCATGAAATCTACAATTTAGAATCCCCATTGGCCAAGGAGTCTTCACAGAGCTTTTCAGCTCTCTAGACCTTTTGGAACTGGAGAAAAAGATGGAAATAGGTTTTTAAGGATGTGACCCCCGTAACCCCATTTGGGGTCTTGGGGTCACGGATTCTACTATTTAGAATCCCCATTGGCCAAGGAGTCTTCACACAACTTTTCAGCTCTCTAGACCTTTTGGAACTGGAGAAGAAGATGACAATAGGTTTTTAAGGATGTGACCCCTGTGACCCAATTTGGGGTCTTGGGGTCACGAAATCTACAATTTAGAATCCCCATTGGCCAAGGAGTCTGCACACAACTTTTCAGCTCTTTAGATCTTTTGGAACTGGAGAAGAAGATGAAAATAGGTTTTTAAGGAGGCTCTGTGGAGTCATTGGTTCTGGAGAAGAAGTCGGATGGACGGACGCCGAACACCATGCCATGACATGCCATAAGCCCATCAGTGTAATGTTTTTGTCAAGTCACTCGGCGAATTCTACGTGCATTTTAATTTATCGACGTGTTACTGATATACTCAAATTATATTACCGAGTTTTATCATCTGTAAGTACCGTTACCATAAAAGTAATATTTAAGTATTAAAATACATATTTATGCACAACAACTCATTTTATTGGGTACACCTTACTTTGGGCATACCTTACTTTGGCCATTCAAAGATTTGTCCCCTAC
Source organism: Gibbula magus (assembly GCA_936450465.1). Classification (NCBI taxonomy): domain Eukaryota; kingdom Metazoa; phylum Mollusca; class Gastropoda; order Trochida; family Trochidae; genus Gibbula; species Gibbula magus. The sequence continues at coordinate 60,714,283 of OW388303.1, forward strand.
CTGGAATGTGTTGAACAGCTTGAGTTGATGAATATTGACGTCCAAACCCTCCAAGTTGTGACACCAGTCCATCAAATGCGGTTTTCTGTGTTGGTAAGAACCTGAGCTTGCTTTCATTGGTTCTTACATCAGCAGCAGCAGGCTGACTTTGCAAAGCATCCACACTTCTCTTGATAGCTGGGTACATCTGCAACATTTCAACGTCATCGGCTTTCTCTTTGGCCTGGGCGAAGTATGTATCTGTGGAATCAATGACAGCAAGGGTTGTATCATAAGCTGATGACGACTTCTCAATAACTGAAAGCATTGCTGAACTTTCTTGCTGAAGTTCAGACAAAAGTTGATTCCTTCGTTGATCAAGCTTCAGCTTCATGTCATCAATCATCTTGTTGATGTTCTTTTCAGACTTCATCTTCATCTATTCTACACATTTTCTCTTTGCTTTCAGTGTGATTTGGCGTTGTTGGAGAGTAGTTTTTGTCTTATAAAAATCCTGGAGGGATTTGTGGAGGGAAGATTTTCTTTTAGCAGCTGCATCTTGAATCTTCTCAAACTCATGACCATTGTGATCAATTACTGTGCAAGAGAGACAGCATAGTTCTTCGTCTGTTGTGCAGTAGAACTCGATGTGATGTTTGGGATGTTTGGGACAGAAATGACCTTGTGAAAACTCCCTTATTGGTACCTGGAGAGCCTCTTCAATGGTAGTGATAGTGTGATCTCTACTAGAATGGTGGCGTTTATGGGCATTTATGCATTCCTTGCAGAGATACATTTGACATTTATCACATCTCCCATCAGCATCGTTTCCATCTGGACAATCTGTGCACTTGATCTTCTTCTGACGCTTCATGTGCAGGAAATCCACCAGCTTGCCTCTCACAGGATCTGCAGGTAAAGACGTGGCCTTCCCTTTGACCTTTTCAACATGTCTGCAGATGGGGCAAGTGAGCTGTCCTCTTCCCTCCTTCTGTAGCAGCTGATCTATACATTCAGTACATAATCCATGTAGGCAGTACTTAAGTAGACGGGCACGCCGGTTTGTGCTGTTAAAATATTCAAAACAGACGGGGCATTCAAGGAATTCATTTTTCAGAGATGTGACATCCACGTTCTCTTGCGGTTCAGACATCGTGGTGGCAATGACCTGGAAACAAAAGAGATGAATAAGAGAAACAAACCTAATATACATCATACAGCATGGACATTGCAATCGAATATATACTCTCGTTTATCAGTAATTAAAATTATTATTATTAAGTAATTTAGTTCTGGAAGAAAGTTGAAGCGTGTTTAAGATTCGAAACGACGTCAAAAGAACTGATGAGATGTGAACAAGGAACTAAACGTGATTATATTTATTTGACTATGTGGATATGTAATGATATGAATAAACCTCTAAATGTGATTACATTTATTTTATTAACGGAAAACTGGTGCAAACGAGAGAAGTAAACCTAGCGTAAAAAACAACTTTGAGATAGTCTACTAAGAGGCTCTAATAACGCAACATGGTTTGATTGGTGTGTTTTCAAATAATTTCGGACATGATCAATATTGTACTGAATAAAACAATCGGGAAATGTGTGCGAGAGCTGAAAACACTGTTGAGCACTGCGCCAAAACACAGACAATGTCATCATGCACACAGGGGCTTGTATCGCTGAAAACAAACAGTTCCTAGGTCCAATACTACGATACGACATACCTATACTTATAAATAAAGAAAGGGATGCAACGCCTAATTTACCCCCTGTCCAATCAAGTCCAAATTTCAAAATGTTAACACACTTTGTACACCTAAAACACATTGTAGAATTAAAACACAGTGATTACTCGTTCGATTTAAACAAACATCAACACAATCGGTCCATTATTTCTAAAGTTATGACGCTTCAAACACGATTTTTTACCTGTCAAACTCGAGTGGGCCAAAATGGTGTCTCAGCAATACATCGACAAAAATCGAGGAAAAAGCCGATATTTCATTCCTAGCAAAAGCAATCAATCTCGAAAAGAGTTTTCTACTATCACTTTACATCCCTGATGCATGTGTCATACTTGAATAGTTCGGGTATCTTACCGTAACAACTTTATTGCAACTTTAGTGTAACTAAAGGCATTTCATCGCGCTACCTGCGCCATGTTGGAGGAAGATCCGGATCAGTTCGTACCGAAACTGGTTCGTCCTAGGGTCGGTTTGTATTAGTCGGTGCCCGCGTTTTGAGTGGAACCGGTTTTGGTACGAACTGATCCGGATCCTCCTCCAAAATGGCGCAGGTCGCTCGATGAAATGCCTGTACTTACACGAAAGTTGCAATAAAGTTGTTACGGTAAGATACCCGAACTATTCAAGTATGACAAATGTATCAGGGATGTAAAGTGATAGAAGAAAACTCTTTTCGAGATTGATTGCTTTTGCTAGGAATGAAATATCGGCTTTTTCCTCGATTTTTGTCGATGTATTGCTGAGACACCATTTTGGCCCACTCGAGTTTGACAGGTAAAAAATCGTGTTTGAAGCGTCATAACTTTAGAAATAATGGACCGATTGTGTTGATGTTTGTTTAAATCGAACGAGTAATCACTGTGTTTTAATTCTACAATGTGTTTTAGGTGTACAAAGTGTGTTAACATTTTGAAATTTGGACTTGATTGGACAGGGGGTAAATTAGGCGTTGCATCCCTTTCTTTATTTATAAGTATAGGTATGTCGTATCGTAGTATTGGACCTAGGAACTGTTTGTTTTCAGCGATACAAGCCCCTGTGATCATGCACGTGCAGTTCATGAATTGTCTGCGGGCAGGACCAATAAAAGCACGCAGACACTTCATCATGGCTCATTCTGTCATTCATGCAGCTCAAGGTCGACTTGTTTTTTAACACGACTGTAATTGAGCAGAGGAGTCATCGGGGCTACTTGCGTTTGTGACAGCATAACAATACAATCAACAAGTTTTGTTCTGTGATCATCTTTACTTGTCAACTGACATTTGTGTTAGACATCGTGCTTGTGTTTTGGTGATATACAAAGGGAGGTTACTCTCAAGCTTCAATTGTAAAAAACGAATTAAATAAAAAACGGACCAAGACCGATCCTGTGAACAAACGAAATAAAATTATTCTCTTGAATAATTAACAACGACATTGCACGCGCTACCACAGTAAGGTGAACAGGAGAGTTTCTTAATAACAAAAATGTCAATACGATTAATAATTGATATATTGATATGAATCCGATAGAAACTCTTTTGAATGAACTTGGAAGAAAAGACTGACACAACAAAAACAACATCACTGGCAGACCATTCCACAACTTTTCCTGAAGCTTTTGTTTTCTTCAATGTCTGCTCGCCTTCGAGCATACATCCAGTCACTATAAAAAAAACTATGAACTATCTTTTCTGAGACGTCTTTTCAATATGGACGCTAAAGCCAGGGCGAAGAGAAACACTGACAACTATCACTGCCGAGATCAGTTTTGTTTGGTAGGCCTGGAGATGCACGTGGTCGGAGTTCTCGTTTAGCGATCGCAAGTTGCGTTCGAGAGAATGTTCATGAAACGGAATCACTCATCTACATGGTAAATTAGTTTTTAGACGAAAACATATGGATACGATCTCAGTAGATATTAGAAGAATAGCTTATGGCTCTAGAACTCATAAACTGATTGAGGTTATAAGTTATATTTGGAATATGATATGATGGAATTCAACACGTTTCTATGGAAATGGAATTAGTTTTTCTCAGAAATCTGAAAATATCAAAAGGCACCACTTCAGTTAGTGGGTAATACACATTCAAAGTTTCAGGAAGATATGATGAAGTGATTTTGAGCTGAGTCCAAATTCAACACGTTTCTATGAAAACGAAAAAAAATTGTTTTTTCAGAAATCTGAAAATTTCAAAATCACCCCTACTACACTGAGTTAGGTAAAAGCAGTAAAATTACCCACTCCAAAAATGGCGGCTGGTTAAAACATGGCTGATCGCAGATTTTCTTTTAATCCATTCACATCCATACTAGGGTACTTCCCTACATATCATTAATGCGCATAAATTTGGCATTCATCAAGGAATATGTAGATGTCATGTTAACTTTTAGGGACTGTGTAAATACATCATAATCTGCGTTTGAAAAAATGGAGCGGGACAAGGGTAACTTGAGAAATATTTTCTAATATGAGAAGAGTAACTCAAAGTTATTTTGGAGAGGGATAACTTAGATGTTTTGTTACAGTTCAAGAAACAAATGAAGACGATATCAAATTTATTCAAGTAGTAAAACTGTTGTGAGGTACTGAATAACATCCAATACGTGACGCAAATCATCCAATACATAATGTGGAATCTCAAGCTCAATATAATGAAGAAGTTTGGTCTCTGCATGTTGCGTGATATAAACCAACATGAAACAATATAAAATGCATTTGATGACTGTTTGCTCACGTCATATATTTAGTGAAAGTTAGAAATGTCTACTACTAGGTATATTTATCACCAAAGACGTTATGCTGATAGATGTGCTCCAGTTGTCAAAATGGATGGTCCTAAATAAGTAATTGTTTTCATTAAAAATGTAAACACTATTTTTATATGTTATTTAACAGTATATATATACACACTCATTTCTAAAAGAGTATAAAATTAAAAATTGCTGTCGGATAGATGATAGACACATGCTTTGTCGTGAAGTACTCACAATTTCATACATCAGACTATGGTACGTTTATTTTTATGTCTATTCAAATACAGTGGGGGTGCTAAATCGCTTTTTCAAGAGGTTTTTGTTAGGTATTAGAAAGTAGAAATTTAATTAATATAAGATGTCGTCGCCCTAAATAACCTTCTTGGATTTAAATGTGCGACAATACCTTTATCGTTTTATACCGATGATCAGATTTTGAAAATGCGTCATTTAGAACTAAACGTTCATATTGATCGGTTATTTAACTAGAAGGTGTCTGCACTCATGTTTTAGAGTTATTTTTAATTTCAAAAAAGCAAATTCCAAATTGTTACCATGGGAACAAACAACAATAGAACTGAAAGCTGCAACTCCCGAAAAGCACATACACATGATATAGAGAGACAGTACACCCAACCGCACAGGAGACGTCGGCACATTTTCAGTATTATAAAGCACGAAATACTGTTGTCGGCGAAAGTCGATTTTGAATGCCTTTTGGGACATGATTAGTACATACATCAGAGTATAATAATTGTTTTTGTGTCTGTTCAAGTACACTTAGGGTGCTGATATCATTTATTTAAAATGAGTTTTGGCCAGATGAATAAAATATGTTGTCGATATAAATAATTAACCTTTATGACCTTATATTTGTTGACGCATTTTTACTTTAGGATGCCATTAAACAAGCCAAAAAGTCCTTTTGAACTGCATCTAGTCTAGTTAAGGAGATTAAAAAACGACGATCTTAAAGGTACATCCATTGTGTTTCATAAAAGTTTTATTTGCCTTAAGAGAGCAATCAAGGATATTGATGAACATATCGGAAAATTGCCAAAAATCTATCTCCGTGAAATATATACACTTAACTTTTAATAGATTTTTTCGATAAAAAAAGCCAAGAAATTGCACTAATTAGTAAAGGTGTTTTCTAGTCTAAATACAGATCAAGTCTATTATTTTCAAGCGCAAAGCACCATGGTCTAGCTCACACAATGTATACAAAGACAGGAAATAAAAATAAAGTTTATGAGCAATGAAAGAAATCGAAATATATAATTTTGGGCGGTTGATTTATTTACCATTTCATTTAATTATGTATTTGCTACATATATTGGAATGTTTTACCCAACTAGGTATTTTGCTTGAATTGTATAATCAGTGAGAATATATTTGTCATAATTTGCTGATCTTTAAAATAAAAAGTACATTAAACAGGCAATAATGTGTATGTTCTCGGGACATTTAGAATCATTGTTTATAAAACAATCGTTACATTCAATAATGTATGACAAGGGTAGCCTAGCTTCCAAAAGAAGCACGTGCAGCACGTGCAGCCCGTGGGTTTCTATGGCGACTTATAGACGAGCCTTCACGCTTCGGAAACGAAAACGAAATGAACATCAAATTTACATAAACAGAATAGAACAGGATATAAAATAAACTAAACTAAAATTATAAAATATAACATAACATAGTTGAACCCCTTAATCCTCTCTGGTCCCCCACTATCACATTATGTTCAATATTTTATTTCAGTATGCAGATACATGGACGAGTCGTGTTCAATGCATCAATAGTAGGGACCGCAGCGAAAAAAATTCAAAATATTTGTGTTATTTATCATTAGGAAGGATATAACTAAAGGTAAAAAAGTGTTCGTATTTATTTGCGATGCTTAGTTAGTGAGTATCGACACTTACAATATCACTACCCATTGGGAATCAAAATCCTGAATTTTTACACAAATTGGATCACTCTTCCTATTTTTGTTTAAGAAGTTATAATATCAAAATTGTCATATTATTGTGTACTATAAGTCTGTTGAAGTATTGTCACAAAGTTTCACAAAAATATATCTACTTTTATTAATGTTTCCTACATTTAAAATTTCTGCCACGTGCACTTCAACAAAACCATGATATGACAAAGCATGCCAACTCTTCAATGAGTATTTTTCTTTGTTGTAACAATGTTGCTTTTTAACCATGACAATAGATATGATTAATATAATATAAATAAGATTCCAAAATTTGAATACTCTGAACATTTGTATTTTCCTCTAATGTCCAAGATGATGAAAGCCATTCCCCTACAAAACGTATGAACATGTGTTAAAAGCTCACGTGGCAAGCCTATCAAACAGTGTACATATTGCACCGTCATTAGATCTATACCGTAATCACAATACTGATTGGATAATCAAAGTAACACAAGGAATCACGGAACTTAAATAGATGTATCTGTACGAAATATCATTTTTAAACAAGAGAATTAGCTCGCTCATATACCCTCACTTTCAACGTTAGTAAAAGTTTCAAAATAGTAAAATCAGAATGTGAATTTTCAGAGATAGCTTCAAAAGGACAATATGACAATTCTACAGATATTAACATTCTGTCATAATTTAATGAACACGTACGTATACCATCAAAACCTAATTAAGATATTAGTATAATGGTTTAAATGTGTAGAAACTTTAATGAAGCCAACATATTTATTTGAGGAGTTACATGTATGCTTCAGACAAAAGACTTCCTCATAGACTGTTTGGGCCAAGAAAACCTCACAAAAAGAAATTCCTATAAATGGGAACTTGAGATCATGGTTGACATGTGTGACCAGTTTGGTGAAACCAGCATGTCCTCATAAAGACATTTGTAACATTTTAAGAACAGACGCATGGACGGATACGCGGGCTGAATAAGTATACCATCGAATACTTGTATTAGTATATTTGTACAATGTACCACTTTCTTTTCTATTGTTGATGCCCCCCCCCCCCCCCCCCCCCCTGATTTACCTATAGATATTTGAGATCCCATTACTTAACATAAAGGGGGAATCAATTGTGTACAAAGTGTGTAAATGAAGAAAATCAGCCTGAAGGAAAGAATTAATGACGTAAAAAAACAAAACAAATTGTATCAAATAGAAAGTAAGATGCATACAATAATCTGTGCTTGATATTGTTAACATCTTCCAGCAAGAGTCAAGTTCCAAAATATGTTCTTTAAAAAAACAGGACCCTTCAATAATTATCAGGTACAGTTTGTTTCTGGAAATGAGATCCAGGCTCCAGCTAGCTTACAGAAGTCAGTAAGTAAATATAACAGACAATTAGGCTAATGTGGATGTTGGAAAATATGGTGTTTAATAAACACACTTACAAAGAACTGTGCAATGTTTAAAAGTAGTCAAGATACAGTATTATTGATCAGTAGATGTAAACAAGAGTATTGTTATTTGTATGTTTGGCGTAAATATGTCGATGCTATGATAAACGATCCAGAATTGAGTTTGAAACCTGAAAAAGCCATGTAGTAAATTAGTCATGAGAGTAGCCTTGGAGAGTTTGCTGATTGTTCATTACCAGTCTTTTTAGCGCATAGCACTTTCTAAAGTATAAAAAATGCAGATGAAGACGGTCCATGTATTCATAGGTGTTTGTTTTATTCTGACAATACTGAACAATTCTACAAATCAGAATTATTCAGAGTTGCAGATGTCCACCATCCCAGAACCTCCTGCTTTTCCCAGTGTAAGCAGGTGCTGAGTCGAGGAATGTAGAAGAGGAAGAACTATCGTTTCATCATTTAAATTAATTTATTAAATGGTAGATGTAACATGATGTAGTTTGCCTGGAAAGTAAGGGATCAGCAGTCTATATATAGCTAAGCGTTGGGGTCTTTAAAATCTGTTACATAGATCTAAACTGTCAGGCAGAGAAATTACAAGCTTCTGTTGATTTTATCATGATATATATGTATGATTTTTAATTGCACATGTCTCAAGTTTTCGATGTCATAATCTAAAACTGAAAAATAAAGGTGTTTAGTCAGCAGCCAAAGAATACTTCTACATGTTCTTTAATTAAAAAAAATATGAAATTTTAAATTTCTTCAAAATTATGTTTGATGATACACAACTGTTCATCGACATATAAGACACATTTTATGTGAAAATTAATGAACGTGCCTGATTCTGAACACATTTACAACATTTTATACATGGTAGGCGTCATGTTGGTGTACATTTCTATCTTACCCCTGTCTTCATAAACAAAGATATTTTAACTAAAATTTAACCACTGTCACCAATTAATTCATTCAAAATACTGCAGATAAGTATTATTGTATTGTGTCATAGTCAAATGCATCTGCTTTCTTTCAAATATTGAATAAATCAATCGTAAAAACCTTTAAAAATTTAAATATTCCAGTGAGGCATTTGTAAATTCTAATCTTAACTTGATAAATATCTGCGTTTCTGAAATTAATGTAAATCATATCATAAAATAAATTATGTGGCCACTTATTTTTATTGAAAGCACTATTTTTGTCAATTGCACACAGAGATAAAACAATTGTAACCTTGTCCGATGTATGCACCAGCCAGTACCATATTATAGATGTGCTAAAGAAATTAAAAAAATATATAATTTCAAATATATGTCTTGCAAATGGAAATTGAATAAATTGAATTAATTAATCTTTTTGCTTCATAGATATTAATAAATGTTTGTTTTGGTCTTTTTTTAAAATAATACCACATGTGTAGTTCCTCATTAATTAAGTGACACACACACACACACACACACACACACACACACACACACACACACACACACACACACACACACACACACACACACACACATCATGACAGTATAATAGTGTATTAGCAATTTTTCATCCACAAAGCCACCAAATAACACATCCCAGAAACTGCTTTTATTAGAACTGACAAGGGGCAAGGGCAGATAACTCCAAATTACTTAGGTGCGATACCAGGCATGTTCGACGATCGATTTGAAAGGTTTGATTTGACAGTTTCACAAAGGAAAGTTCAGTCCCTGAATGATCATAGAAAGGGTATATTGATATGGTCTTATGATTTGATATTACATTTCGTAAATAAGGGGGAAATTTCAACTCGTCACTATTGTCTTAGATATAAGTTAGAAATCACGCTACCTCGTCTCTGAAGCGATATACCTCAACAGGAACATCTCCCGAGTCGATACATATGCGATACACGTGTGTACAGTAAGCGGAAGTAATATCTCAATAAAAACTCGTCTGTTGTGATCCAAATTCGTTTCGCCATACGAGAAAACACTATCAATAAAGGTGACCTATGGTATTGGCTACTCGCCAACAACCATGAATAGGCTTGGAGAACCCAGGTTTCATTCCAACTTTCGCTTTCATTTGTCTGTCTTCCTAGGTTAGCATTTATTAAAGTATCGCAGTAAAGTATAAAATACAATATTTGTAAACCTTTACACATAACAAACTTCCTGAAATACGTCCAAACATTGTTCATCAATATACAGTTGTATTTATCTTTCGATCAAAATGTGTTAATATGACAACTTTTACAACAAACCCGTGACATATACAATATATGATGATCATTAACGCAGACATATTTTCATATCTTAAGTTTGTATGTTTCAGACTGCACTACATGACTAGTAACACATGTCTGACACTGACACCCTACCTGGCTAGGCCAGCACTGCTCAGTCCACCTCAGTATGTTATCTGTTGTTGGTGGTGACCGGTTGGAAGGGAGATAATCAGGTGGTTATGTCTTGTGTTACTTTTTAAATACTGAAGCTTGTAATTAAGAACGCGGGTTCGAAAGATTGCATTAATATTCCAATGATTCTGCTTCAACTCGACCCTCCTTGCCTATGGATTTATTTTCCACGAGCTTGAGCTTCTGAGTTAAAATCCCGCATTGATGTTTTCATTCTTTTATACCACAAGAAATTTTGGAAAAAAGGTTTAAATTGAGTAGGTTTATAACAAAGAAAAGAGAAAAAAAAGAATATATACCCAAAATGTAAATGGAGTTTATAAATCATATGATGACCCTGGCATTTTTCCTGTTCACTTGTAATGCATTTTTCTTTACGTACATTATATATCGGAATCTATTGAGCATATTTATTTTGCAATTTATTATTAAGACAATTTTAATTAACCCATTTTAACATTGCCGCAATCAGCACGGCGATCCGCTTTGACGACAATCCTTGAGGCGTGACTGTAATTAACCACAGACGAGGGTCGTCTGTGACCCGCCAGACAACTTGTCCGCGGAGCCTCATTAATTAATTTATGATGATTATATTTATGAGGTGTGTTAAATCGCCAAAAACACATGTTTATGCAATAATTATCAACTGCGGAATTACCTAGTTGTATATCTAAACATTCGATATATGGACAATTTTAGTTGTTTTCTTGTTATTGTTATTAAGTTTTGTTTGTGAAATTAGCAACCAAAATGTTGCGAAATTACGTTTAATTATGACTATCGCCGATAATGAGATTTCTCCAGTGACGTCACAAGAGTAATCGCTTCAGGGACCACCCCCTCAGATTTTCATTCTGGCCGCCGAGTCTAAATTACGCGTTTTTTAAAAAAAGAAGAAGCCGTATATAAGTAATTTATGGGCCATTTTCAGAAATTGAAAATAGAGCAATTATCAAATTGAAATCCGATTTTAATGAATCCGAATGGCATGACATCTAACTTTTAAAGAGAAAATAATTGGAAAATCCTATTCCTCCTATAAACCGCCCTTCAATCCACCCCACTAACTGTAAGAAGTATTACCGTCCATCCCTGGGTCCTACTTTTAGTACCAGAAGCCAGATGAGCTACAACACATATGCTCTGTGTGAGTTTGATAGCCTGATACCATGAAGTCAATACTTGATACATGAAACCCTGAATAAACGCATGAAACCAGAACCGGCATTTACTATTATTCATGAACCAGCGAGCCGGATAATTTGAACTTTTGTGAGGGGAATCTGAACGTACACGTGTGCTCTTTAAGCAGTATTAGATCTGTTATAAGCAGTCTATCACAAAAGCTCACCACTGAGCTGAAGAAATTAAGGAATCATGCTGAGTTAAAGGAATTGAAATGTTGAGGGTTTTCTATGGAATATGATACACAAAACCATTATCGATTGTGTTACTTTATCGAGAAATGCTGACTATTGCTGAAACGTATCATTTTAATGTGAACCGGTTAGTATACTGACAATATAAAGAGAAAAAGTCAGCTAAGTCAAGATGATCGTACATGCTATCTGAAAAGTTATGTTGTAGACCGAGCCACCGTCAGATAGGAGTCCAAACAAAACGGGTCACGTAATGACATGTATTTATCACATTTCCAGTATGTTACCAAATGACTGCATGATAGCTCAAACTCTTCAGTTTTGCAAACACTGAATTGACTTCAATATTTCAAAAGCCAAATAGGTATGTTTTAAACTTGGTGAAAGATGAATTGTGTAAGACGCACTCATCTGTAATCGGTAGAACAAGGTTACCATCTCCCCTTGACCCTTGTCATAGGTAAGATAGAACAACCACAGTTAAAAGATATGATATGGCCTCACGTCAAATAATACATGCATATAAAAGTTTGAAGAAAATTGATGCGCAATCTGCACTATATCAACAGATAACTAAATATCCGTTAACAAAGTTTCTGCAGCTGACTATAGCCGACCTGTGTCTCTGTTGCAGCTGACTATAGCCGACCAATTTCTCTGTTACAGTTGACTATAGCCGACCCGTTTCCCTGCTGCAGCTGACTATAGCCGACCCGTGTCTCTGTTAGAGCTGACTATAGCCGACCCGTTTCCCTGCTGCAGCTGACTATAGCCAATCTGTGTCTCTGTTACAGCTGACTATAGCCGACCTGTGTCTCTGTTACAGCTGACTATAGCCGACCTGTGTCTCTGTTACAGCTGACTATAGCCGACCTGTGTCTCTGTTATAGCTGACTATAGCCGACCTATGTCTCTGTTACAGTTGACTAAAGCCGACCCGTGTCTCTGTTACAGTTGACTATAGCCGACCTGTGTCTCTGTTACAGCTGACTATAGCCGACCTGTGTCTTTGTTACAGTTGACCTTAGCCGACCTGTCTCTGTTACAGCTGACTATAGCCGACCTATGTCTCTGTTACAGCTGACTGTAGCCGACCTGTGTCTCTGTTACAGCTGACTATAGCCGACCTGTGTCTCTGTTACAGCTGACTATAGCCGACCCGTGTCTCTGTTACATTTGACTATAGCCAATCTATGTCTCTGTTACAGCTGACTATAGACGACCTGTGTGTGATGGACGTGCTAGACAGTGTTCTGGAGGACGATGCCTTCAAGTCGACCTTTCCTTAACTGGCACAAAGCTTCGCTACTGTCTCAGCTCTGCCGAACATCAAGAAATACAAAGGCAGTCATCCGCAGTCGTTCTGTTAGTTGACAGACCGTCTGAATAAACACACACAATGGTAGCATTGGTGGTACTGTATATTTTAACATTATACTGAAACAATAAATTCTATATTGATTTAACGTAATCCACCATGAACAATGACTGTATAACGTTACCACTTAGATATGCCCCAGTGATCGTGAGTGATCTCAATAAAGAAGTTTTCTTCCAACATTGTTGTATAGTTTCTAGTGCATTGCAGCTGTCACTCGGGAAATACTGTATTCAACCAGGCACTCGTGTCGTGAACATAGGCTGGCAAGGACACACTTATATACATCCTACATCTTAGATGTTGTCTATGTAGATAAATAAAAGTTACTCTTTCATGCTACATGTACTTATGAATAGTTATGATTACAAATTTATATGTATCTAAAAATAACCCTGAAAATAAGGACGAGGAACCAAAGATTTCCTTTGTGATTTATTGCTACCTGTGCAGATTGATATTGAATTATATGAATATGTCGAAGACTGTTCACATTAAATTGTTGAGTATTTGTTTTTATTATTGTTTATTGTTTTAATATTTTTAAATGTCTTTAAGCGATTGTCAAAATGTCTATACGGTATCTAAGTTACCAATTTTTCAAGTTACCAGTCTCTTTCCAATTTCATCCCAAAGTTATAGGAGATAAGAGGAAGTGTATCCTCAGGAGAACACATGAAATGTTTTAAGATAAGTGTTAGACCTAGTGAATCGCCTATTAATTAGTCAGTCTCATCTTACTATAAAAGGGTTGGTCAATGTGTTTGCACGAGTACTCCAATCAATGATAACACAACACAAAAATAAAATTGATGATAATGTAGTGAGATTTAAGAGTGATTCAGTATGTGTATATGGTGCTGGTCTTAACTGTGCAACCGAGAAGGTATTAAGAGAAGTATGTACAGTAGATGTTTTTCTCTCGGAAGCACTGTCAGGAGAGCTGAATCTATAAAAATAATAAAATTTAATTAAAATTAAAGTGACATTGGATGGATATGAGAAATACTTTCAGGATAGAAAGAAAATATATTAAATGATAAAATAAAATTTGGTTTGCAACAGTATGTACATATATCCAACCCACTGAGGATTTGTATGAAATAACATTTATTGGTTCACTTCCCCGAGAAGTCTCATAACATCCTACCACGGACAATGAAGATGCCAATTGATATAAGTTACAGGTCACATTATTACCTATAGGCCAAACATATACAAATTTACAATTTGAAAGGATATTTTTATGTATATAATTATAGTGCATGTATTATTAGTGACTTTACATCAAGTCAACAACATGGAAAAGTAAACAATGTTGACAAAGGCTAAATCATTGGGAAAAAACACCCCACACTATAAATCAATAATGTAAATTATAGTTTGTGCTATGAAAAACAATGATAGCATTAACTAAATAGAAGCATTTTTATTACGGCTCAGCCGAGGAAACAAATATGGTGCATGGGCGCATATGAAATGAATTGAAATGCGCATGTGTTAACAAAGGATGAATGGAATTGCTATGATACTTTTCATACATAATATGATAATTTGAATAAGATTGAATTAATACTGCAAATTATGATTTAGATGCTTTTATACCTGTTATGATAGTGTTGAGAATTCATAACGTGGTACATAAACTAAGAATGTAACAAGTAGATTAAAAATCAGACAACCTGTAGCAGACGACGGTTTGTTTACATATAAGGCGATGTCATGTCCAAACAATGGGAGCAGGACAAAGGCCACCCGGACAAAAGCCACCCGGACATAACCAACTCAGACAAATGCCACCTAGGACATAAACCACCCAATTATTTTATAATTTACTGATATGACTTTTGAAACCCATTTTGATAGATGAGAAGTTTGTGTACACTAGTACTAGCTGATGTGATATTTTGTAATGATAATGCATATTAAAAAAATGTATACAATGTAGTTAATAAAACAATATGAAGAAAATTACTTTCATGAAAGAAATATCTTTGATGAACAAACTAACTGTGATGAACAAAATAACTTTGATGAAAATAACTGACTTTGATGAAACAAAATTGTTTGATGAAAAACATGACTTTCATGAAAAAACAACTTTTAAGAAAATAAACTTTGATGAAAAAACTAACTAGAAAAATACTTTGAGTTTGATGAGAAAATGATTTGATGAAGAAGATGACTTTGATGAAAGAAATGACTTTGAATGGAAAAAACAACTTTGACGAAATAGCAGTTTTGTTACTCACTGATGAAAAACGGCCAGATGTTTTCTTCCACTGATAGATACTCAGATGTTTTCTTCCACTGGTAGATGCTCATATCGTTCTGTTTCTATTCTGATTGGGGTAACGCATCATCTAAATTTACCAAAAGCACTTCTATACATTTTGGTATAGGAATATCAATATCTTTTTCAATGTTAGATTAGTTATATAATTGTTTTATTGTTTCGACCGCATATCCCATAGTTTATACAGAAGGTCATCGTGACATACCGTCAAACGCTTTACTTACTTCACACAATTTCAACGTATATGAAAACGAAAACAATGATTACTTTTAGACTAACTTAGGGATTGACATGTGAATAACCTAATACATCACTGAGTTATACTATTGTTTTGCTGTAATTTTTTTTATCATTTAAAGCAAATGATGGGTTTTGACCTAGAGGCATTTGTCTGTGTGGCAATTGTCCTAGGTGGGTTACGTCATGCACATATACCATTAACACCTAAAGAATAGAACTCAACTTCAACGCATTCAAGAAACACTTTGTTGTAAAGTTCTTACATATTATATGTCTATCAACTAGAATATTTTAATCATATCTAAATCAATATATCTCGCTTTAACAGTTCTGTTACAACATCCATAAATGTTCGACGTGGACATTAACAATAACCAAACAAAAAGTTTGACTGAAAATGATATGACAAACATGATTAAGAGAAATGTCAGCTTCAACAAACATTGAAAGGTATTTGTTAATGAGGGTTCTGATGATTCAACAAAGCGTGACCAATCAAAGATCCTTCAAGTCAATATGCTGAAACGTCAAAGTAATCACACTTCAGCATACAGTGAAGGTACACATCAATTCGTGTTGATATTTGGCGTGTTTTGAATTCGCATGCCTGCTAATAGGAGATGACTGTTATAATGACAACAGTCACACTGTAAACAGAAAACCAGGAGTTTTATTGATCACATGACATGTACAAGTCAACATAAGAAAGAGATTCTGGTAATTAATTCAAATTGTAAATACAAGTAAATACACGAATGGTAATTGGTAGCCATTAGAAGCAAATAGGTGTATAGGTGCATTTTCTATGAGAATCAATCAACACACAACACAACGATAAAAGTCCGTCTCAGAAGGCGCTGTTGTTTACCGGCGATGCAGATTTAGGTAAGACATAGGAATTTGTGATAGTACATTATGCCAGAGACCAAACCACACAACTATTACATATGATAGGTAGGGAGAGGAATGGAGGAGTTTATTTGATGTGATTTTGATTTTTTATCTTTCATGAAATATTAGTTCACAATTAGTTCTTCATATAGTTTCCGAATATGAACGTTGATTCAGTCTACCAAATAGTTTTATATTTTATATGTTTTTAAAAAAAAAAATACTCAAAGTTTATATTTAAATGGCTTATTTTCCCAATGAATATAAACACATTTTCCCATTTGGATTTGTTATGTGTCCATTCTCCATATTTCCATTATGTCATTAAAACCATTTACTAACGGTTTTTAAATTATTTTTTTTACCATTGCTCGTTCTTATTCAGAAATATGGACTGGCATCTCCTTCTTCAACTGGCATGTGTATCAAGTTAGTCATTTACTTTTACCTTTTTTAGATGCGAGGAAGGTATTTTTTAAATTAACCCAGCATGGGGTTGATTTAGTGATATGGACGTAATGGTATTATGTTATTACCCCCCTGCAGGCCTCAAACTAGCAACCAATTTGGGAACATATATTTGTTCCCTAATTTTTCAGTTTGCTCCCTGTAATTTTCAGTTCGGAGCAAACATGATCTTTGATAAATTGTGGGGGCAACTCATTAAAACAATTTTTTTTTATCAAATGTTGCCATTATCCATTACAATTGCTTCAAAATGGTATTGAATATTGGCTAGCTTACACTTTTTCTGTTTATATGCATTGATACATGGGTAATTTTTAGGAATCTAATTTTCTTTGTGGTCCTTGGCATTTTCTTTGTGCTCCTTAGAATAATATTTTAGGAGCGTTTCCGCTCCTTGAAAAAAATGTTTACTTTGAGGCCTGCCCCTGGCATATATTGCGGGGGGATATATTCGATGGCCACGTCCATCTGTCTGTAATCACATCGTTTCCGGAGCAGTACTCAAACACTACTTGACCAATCTTCACCAAATTTGGTATACAGCCTCCACATATCATGTTGATTTGCCTTTTCGGGGTTTAAGCTTTTTAAAAAAGTTAATATTTTTATTTCCATGGTAACAATTTGTACTTTGTCTTTTTGAAGGAAAGGTTTGTTTCCGGAACAGATCTCTAAAATATTTGTCCATACCTCACACAATTTGGTATACTACCTCCCCATATCATGGAGATGTGCCTTTTGGGGGTTTGAACTTTTTATTTTTGTTTCCATGACAACAATTTTGACTTTGTTTATTGGGAGGGTAGAGTTTCTTTCCGGAGCTGATTTTTTAAACTGATTGACCAATCCTCACCTCATATCATGTAGATGTGCCTTTTGGGGATTTGCATTTTTCGAACATTATTTTTTTTGTCTGTTTCTCTGGCAGCACTTTGGACATTTGTCTTTTAGAAAGGTAATAACTGAATTGAATTGGTTGAAGGAGGAGACATCTGTTTTTTTACAAGCAAAAACTAACTTATAGTTTTAATTATATACTGCTAAAACTGATTATTCAACTTATGTGGGGTCAGGGGGATAAGCCAACTCTCCTGATGGCACTTGTAATAAATATACATGACTTTGTCATATGCATGTTGGGAAGTCTAATTTATTGCAATACATGTATGGACGTCAAACATAAACAAAGAATATATCAATAACTGAACAAAGTTATTTTCACATTATGTGTTGGAATATATATATATTTTTTAACAACATACTACATAATGTGAGCACAAGTTCTGATTCTAGAGTATGATTCGAGAAATGATTCAATTAAGTAAGTGGTGTAAAGGTAAAATTAACATCGATACTCTGCATTAAATGTGCTACTATTTCTCATCACTAATGGATACAGTGACCTCGGGTACAAAGTTCACGTTGTACCAGACAACAGCAACCTGGAATGAAGCACGTGCTATTTGTGAGGTGAGCGGAAAGGAAATGTTGAAGCTGGATACCCAGAAGAAATACAACACTTTCCTGATGCTCTTCACACACTGGAGAGACGATGGACTAATGTAAGTCAAATGTATTTACTAAAAGCTGACTGTAAGAGTTTATTGAAATTTATGTCTGTCATTTCTGTGTGTATTGTTAATTATTTTAACATGTAAACTGAATACATTTCAATGCACAATGTTGAACAACAATACAGAAAATTAAAACTTTTACATATTTTGTGCACCAACGAAGACGTCGATTATGATGTAGACGGTATAACTTAGGTTCAAACATTGGGCGTCTCTTGAAGTTTCGCTCTCTCAGACAGTTGCGGATCATTTGTTAAGATTGTCGATATATAGCTGGCACATGTTCTGCTGTATCCGTAGCTATGGTTATGTTATGCAATGGCAGATTAGCAGATTCTCCTCCTTCCAGGCATCCAAAAGTTATGTGTAAATTAGCATCATTCAGTTTTGACATTTTGCGTCATTCATTACGAATCAATATTTGTGATAAAATGGAGTAAATATATAGGGCTTTTATATTCGGTGTCTACTGATAACTTCAACTCATTTCACGTGCCTTGCTTAACAATTTATGACAACGGTAACATTAAGGTTTCATTTGTATTTGCGCGACAAAATCATCAAATTCACATACATCACATCATTAAAACATAAACATAGTCTTTAGATCAATTGCCGATATAAAAATGCAAAAGAAAAATCTTAATCCCCTCGCATCTGTCTTTTTGAAGAGTGCATACAGTATTAAATGTATATCTGTTCTTCATAACATGATATTCAATATACACAGATAAATAGACAGATTTTGAAGAAGTGTGTAGTTTTTGTTATTTACCAATTATAAACTTATAAAGGTTTGGATGGACAAAGCATTATTTTTATGTACAACTTTCTCAGAGAATCGTAAACATGTCAATTTGAAACTAAGAGATTCCATCTTCTATTTGCTTAAGACCACATAGTCTGCAAGTTTGATTTCCTCTGACTAGTGGTTTGTCACTTTTGATCAATATTTTGTGAAAAAAGCAAATATTTCAATGCACATCTGTATCTTTGTTGAACAAACGATACAGAAAGTAAATGCTTCAAAACATTTTGTTTGAACAATGTCACTTATTCAAAGTCACTGTATGAGTAGTACGAGCATTATTTGTTTAACTCATTCTAACATTTTAACTTAAGTTTTAAATCGGAACTTTTTACACATTAAGTTTGTGATATCATTAATGTATAGTGTTCAGATTAGTTAACTGAACAATGTAAAAAGTCATAGACACATCTACATTGTTAAGTTACTAACAAAGAATGTGACGTGGTTAAACAGATTATTGATTGATAAACACATAGAGATTGACATTATTAAGTGTTGATCTCGATAAAATTGTTTACGGCACGAATTTCTAAATATTAGTATATATCGAGCGAGAGCGATATTCAGGAACAAATGCTGTATACATTGTATGACATAGACACGAATATAATGTTCTGTTTATTAACGAAGTCATGACTTTGACTTATGATGTATGAAAAATACATTAACATTTCAGCTCTAAAGCAAACCGGCCATCCATTATACACTAGAACGCATCATTACCTACGAAACGAGAAGTCAAAACATTCATAACGTTTATGATGTCACGTCTTGACATCTTATTTTTACTATAGGACATCGTATGAAACATATGAACCCAGAAATGACTACTCTCGTAGGTAATAATGTGAGGATATGGACGAACCACTGACTAAAAGTGAAACATGTTTTTGAAAAAGCTTTTTGGATAATTACAGCGTCAGTCCAGATCACAAACTTACTACAGTGTGCATTGATCTATTGCATGGAAAACGCAATATATGGCTGTGTAACTTCAACGGTACCACACAAAACACTTAATATAGAGTTAAACAATGATTGGACATGAACACATTGACTTGTAATTTATAATAAATAATAATAATACAAATAATAATAATACTTTATTGCCTTTTCAGGAATTTGTTTTACATCAACACAGAGCTTGAACAATCATATGCAATATTTATGTACACGCATTTAATTCTTTTCACATTTATTTAATAGACATATTGTGTTTGGAACAAAAGATGTACGGGCTCTCTTAGTTTTCAAAACTGGAACTTTGTAGCGGCGGCCTGAAGGGAGAAGGTGATATTCTGAATGAAGGTAATGTGTCGGGTCAGATATGATTTTGACAGCTTGATTTACGATTTGCCGCTCATATATATCAGTTAAACACTCGAACTTGACACCGGCAATCTTACTCGCAACGTTCACAATTTTGTTAACTTTACATTTAAGATGAACTGAGAGAGACCCGTACCAACAATGGAATGAAAATGTTAATATGCTTTGAATAAAAGCTGTATAAAAGGTTGACATGACGGAGGGGTTAACATCGAAAGATCTGAGTTTTCGCATTAGATGAAGACGTTGCTGACATTTGTTATACAGGGCTTCAATGTTGGAATTCCAGTTCAATTTAGAATCAATGTAGGTTCCCAAATATTTATATTCCGACACAGTCTCAACACATTCACCATTTATCATGACTGGAAGCATTTGTGATGGTTTACTTCGAAAGTCAATAACCAGTTCCTTCGTTTTTTTTACATTTAAAATTAGATGATTGTCTGCACACCAAGTTGTAAATTTTGTAATTTCATCTTTATACAGTTGTTCAGATATATCATTATTTATTTTTCCAACAATTGCGGCGTCATCCGCAAACTTGATCGTTGAGCAGGTTGAGCTATAACTAACGCAATCGTTA
The DNA here is from genome assembly GCA_936450465.1 of Gibbula magus. Taxonomy (NCBI): domain Eukaryota; kingdom Metazoa; phylum Mollusca; class Gastropoda; order Trochida; family Trochidae; genus Gibbula; species Gibbula magus. The sequence goes on from OW388303.1 coordinate 60,735,476, forward strand.
GTGTAGAGGGTGAACAGGACAGGCGAGATGACACAACCTTGCGGCGCTCCAGTATTTATGGATCTTGTGCTCGATACTGCCCCGTTAACTTTGACAAATTGCCTTCTGTCCACAAGAAAATTTCCAATCCATTTGATGAGATTATAATTCACGCCCATGTTTAACAGTTTGTCAATCATGATGTGAGGCTGTATAGTGTTGAACGCAGATGAAAAGTCCACAAACAAGATCATGATATAAGACTTTGGTGTCTCAAGATGGTTGTAGACATTATTGAGGAGTGACAATGTAACAACTCCTCTCCTAGATCTGTAGGCGAACTGAAGTGGGTCCATTATATCGGAAACTGCCTGTCGGAGATGTCTCAGCACGATGCGTTCCATGGACTTCATTGCAATAGATGTTAGCGCAACTGGTCGGTAGTCATTTAATTCTTTAGGCTGCGTCTTCTTTGGAACAGGTATTATTTCTGAAGTTTTCCAAACGTAGGTACCATACAACAGCACCACACTGCCACAAGAACAAGCTGACATGTGATATCTATTGAACTGTTTTAAATTTCTGAGATTTTGCTTCAAAGACCAAACTCTCTGCGCAACATAAGAACACCACTAGTCTTTATTGTATCTTCGTGCGCGTAGAGGAAAGACTGGTTACGTTCCTATATTATACAACATGTTCCCTGCTTATTCTACCCTTTAATTCATGCATCCAGCCTTGGTGATCTATGGACCGGGTTACATCAGAGAGAAACCACAAGCCCGAATGCCTCCACATTCCAGTGGCACGACTGTTCGCCTATTGGTGAATTCACTTTGTGGAGGAATAAGGAACCTAACAACATGGAAACAGAGAGATGTGTCCGATACGATGTGTATGATGAAGACATGAAAACATGGTCCTGTGACTCCAACATTCAAGTTATTTGCGAAAAGGAAATGGGTAAATTGCTATTTCCTGTTATAGAAACGTTACTAACAAGATGTCATCTAAAGGAGAAAATGACAGAAGCCCACAATATTTAATGGTTGAGGTTAATTTCGGTGCTATAATACTCGTTGACAAAAGTCTTGTAATAAACTATAAGCAATCATTTTGGAAAAAATCCAATTTCTTTAAATAAAAAAAAAGAAAAAGCAAAATGCATTCTTCATAAATATTTGTTCAACTAGTGTATAATATCATGAAACCATGTCTATTTAAGTTTAATCAAATGTGATAACCTGTAAGTTATTGTTGAATAAAGACAGAAAGTACACATTTTACCTTTTCAAAAATCATCATATATTTTATTCAAAAGAAAAAATATCAACCTGATATTGGAATCAAATAATGACATCCATGTCTCATGAAGAGAGTTGCATTTGACTCATATATTTCCCCTAAATAACTTTGAACCGACAAAGGTTTCTCAATCCTCTTCCAGAACAATGCACATTTGAAGAATTCAAGGACAAAGGAGCCACTGTTCCCACAGCTGACGGTGGTATCATTGGAAGTAAAGAGGAATGTCTGCAGTATCTCACTGAAGCAAGAGAATGTATAGCGGTGTCCTACCTTTCTGACGAAGGAATTTGCAAGATATACAACTGGGACTCGGCAGTTATCCAAATTCAGCCAGAGATGATGAATAAACCTGGTGAAAACCTTTACCTCAAGCGTTGTGACATCGGTAAGCCATCATCTTTATATGTGTCAAAATTTTCATATTTTCTTGAATCTTCGCGGTATCTGTTGTTAAAATGAGTTGTAATTCATAACCTAAAAATGTTAATTTTTTTATTCATCTCCAGGAGAAAATGAAAAAAACATCCCATTAGTTGATCCGAACACTGATACAAATCCCCTCAACGATTGTTCTTCGACAAAACAAATGTCATCAGCAACACCGACATTTTCAATTTTGAAGACGTCGTCACTGACAACTGGAAGTATGTCACCATCAACGTCATCCCATTTGATGGAAACCTTTTCTTCTATCATATCAACCACACCATCCTATTCTACAGAAACGTCATCAAGGCAAATGTCAAATGAGCAGATATCATCCTGGTCTTCAACCGCCGTGCTTACAACCAGTTCTCGAATCGTTGCTGTGACGTCAGATCTAGATGGAGATCTTCACGTGGACATTTCTCCTTCCCCCTCCAGTCTGACTGCAGGTGTATCTGAAGGACCTCCAGAAACTGTGGCTATCAACTCTGATGTGTTCCTTCTTACTTCCTTCTCCAATGTTATGGAGGAAATTGAAGAACCATCAAGTTCTACAGCTGACCTTTTTGATGTGACGTCGTCCAACTCGTTAGAATCTGCAGAGGTCTCTCCATCGGCTGCTGAATATGACGTCACTTCCGTCCAGAGAATCACAACTCCTTCTCGTAAGTTTTAAAATATATTCAGGATAATTTGAACTTCCGATTAATATATGTATGCTTTGTAAAATGTTGTTATTCACAAAACGGTTTCAGTGACATTACCGTAAAATTACAGCAATAATAACAGACACGATTTTTCTATAATCAATTACAATAACTCACCAACGTTAATTCACCAGCCCCTTCTACTACCGTCCACTACCGTTTGAATAAGAATAAATTGCAAGTTGTATATGTGAAATATGCTGACAACTGAACAATAACCTAATCACATTGTTGCTTTCAAGAGTGAATTGCTAAACAATAGTTTAAAGGTCAATAGATTATATATTATCTATGCATGTAAAAATCATTGAATCAAGATCATAAATAAATATGTTTTAATTGATATTTCTCCTTTATAAACTCAGATTCCATCAGTGAAATAATCTATTTGATTGTGTCTGTCATTCCAATGTTTACATTGCTTTACATTTCTCCTTCAGGCGATGTCCCTGTGAACACCTGTCAGTGCGTATGTACCAAGAGAAACGACGTGTATTCGGTGATCTCTTTCAAGCTGTTGATAAAGAAGAAGGGTTTGTCCTGCTATAGACGCTCAAAGACGTCCGCCGAAGATAACCGTCTGTCCTCCAGGGTTATCGGCAGTACTGGTGTCGCTGTGATTATCACTACTATGCTTTTCATCATCTGTATGGATCTGGACAGGTTGGCGTGGCTGGTTGGACGATCATAACGATCATAACATATAGGACGATAACGAGGCCCACTGTGTGATAACGAGACCAATAGGGCGGTAATGATATATTTCTTTTATGATAACGTGCCTTTGTAAATGAGCCATGAAAAATGCATTTGATTTTAACAAATTTATTTTATGTAATAAATCGGATTATCTCATTCATGAAATAAAATATAAAAATTGATCACACACACATGTGGCTTATTTACCTAAAAGGGATGAAGATGGTGTTTTTAAAAGACCATCTAGGATATGATCTAAATCAGAAATCTTTGTTTACATTGATATACAGGAACATAGCCTTCCTTTCTATGGATCCCACACCATGAACAGACAGGTAAGGTGTATGTTCATCAAGGGAATGAAAGTATTCTGTGATCAATATAAACCTTTATAGAGGTAAGAGACATCTTAACGGTTGGGAAACACGAACAGATTATAATGGATTTTCAACCTCTTTGTTCATGTGAAAGGCAAAGTTTCGGTATAGTTTCTTGTATAGGATTAACAGTAACATAATAACTATAACCCTAGCAGTTTCAAAATTAGTTCATATCTTAAGCACATTACCGAATCCACCTGACGCACTTATCTCTTCACTTGAAAAAATACTCTTCCAATTTATTTGGAATGAAAAAAAGGATAAAATTAAAAGAGAAACTATGAAAAGATTAAAAATCGAAGGTGGCCTACGGATGATAGATATAAAACATTTATTGAAGCTCTAAAAATATCCACCCTGAGACAATATTGCAAAAAAGACTCTTTAAGCAACCCATGCAATATACCCTACAATGATATCTTCAAATTAGGGGCTAATGTAATAGACACACTTGATATCATCAACCCTTATTGGTTAGATGTTTTTAAGGCATGGGCAAAATATTGCAAAAAGATTGACCTCAACACCGGAAATGTTGATGATATTCTAGCCCAGCCATTATGGTTTTACCACAAATTAAAAGACCCACATAACTTCATAAAACATTGTGCGGATAAAGGAATATTTTGTGTTAAAGATAAATGTGATGACTCTGGTATGATGCCTTTAAAAAAACTAAAAATTAAATATGGCATTAGAGGAACAATATTGGATTACAATTATTTCATACATATCTTGCCTTTAACCTGGAAACAAACTATTAGAAACAGTAGAATGATACCCATTAATAATATGACTATTACCACTTGCATCTATAACCTTATTACAGCACCTACGGGTGCAAGAGTTTTCTATGATAAACTTATATAAAATGACAGAAAACTCAAGATATGCTTTAAATGGGAAAGTATGTTTAACTGTTACTTTGAATGGCATAATATACTCAATATAGATAGACATGTATTAAAAGATGTCAAACATCTTAAATTTCAATTTAAATTCCTCCATGGATTTATTTGTACAAAAAAATAACTTATTAAAATGAAACTGATAGATTCTGATTTTTTGTGGTGACACCCAAGAATCAGCATGTCATGTATACTGAGATTGCAATGAGACTCAGGCATTTTGGAGAGAGCTTGGAATTTGGATGAATACATTCCTCAGTCAAGAAATCAAAATTACTAAATGTTTGGTCTGGTTTGGCACTCAGCAACTTAATAAAATACTCAACCACATAATTTTATCCGCAAAGAGACATATCCATCTATGCAATATTAAACATACAAAGACAAAATTAACCAACTATTTGAAAACTTTGAAATCTATTTTTCATGCAGAGAGATATATCGCAAAAAGAAACCATGACACAGAAATATTTGAAAATAAATGGTTTCATTTCATCCCATATTTCAGCAAATAAATGTCTATTCTATTATATTATCAATAAGATTTTTCTTGCCTGTACTTTGCCTGTATTATCAATATTTCTGTAACTATCTAACTATGGGAACAAAAATATAACATAGAGATAACAGCGGAGGAATCCAGATTGGTACAATGGTTTAAAGGACAGATACAATGTAGGATTAAACATATAAAAAAAAGCAGCAAATATATATCACAGGTCATGATCATGAAAACTTGCAGCTATGCCTTAAGCAAAATAGCACGTGTGACTCTTGACCATCGAAGGTTGAAATAACACAACAGACTTTTGAAACTAATCCCACCATTGTGTGGAAGGAACCCAATTGGTGGTTAATTTAAATATACATACAGAAACTACATAATCATAATGTTGAGGTAATTCTTAATTCCCCATTTTAGTTGATAATAAGGCACACTCTAAACAGATTTGAGGACCGCTTCTCTTTTAGAAATCAACGTTTAAGTTGTATTATTTTGCAATTAATAAAATTCATGTTAACACATTCTATATTTGTTCCGACCCAGGCAGGTTTAGGAAAGATCACTCAACAAATGATTTGGAAGTGTATTGAGAGTTGGATTGTGGCATAAGCTGTTCAGCAACGGAATTGACGGGAGATTTGTTTAACCTTGTTTGAAATTTTGGTTAACATCAAAACAAGTGTACCCCCCAAAATATCAGCTTACTTCTTATGTCACTCTTTCACCTCTTTTGTTATGTTTATACATAAATGACCTGAATGAATTTCTTTCTAAGCCTGTGAGTCTTTGTAACTTTCATAGAAATACATTGATGGAATTTGAGGATGATTTCACATATCTTGATGTGATTTTCCCATAAATACCGTTTTCGTGAATGCTCAGTTAATGCCATTCGCCTACATAACATGGACACTGACAAGTTCTGAACTAATGAAGAGAATACCAGGCATTACCATATCTATAATTCTAGCAGCAACTTGCCATGCAGGCAGAAAGTTAATGACGGATCAGACCGGTCTTCAGCGAGTTCATTGGAAGTGGAAATTCCATGAACTGAGACAAATCTTGTTGAACACAATATCTATTTCAGAAAGCATTTACATCAGACGTGAAATCATGATAAGGAAACATCACCAGACATTACCTTTGCAAAGCAGCACGTGCAAGTGTAGGTCATTACATGATAACATGACACAACAAACATTGATATCTTATTCTACCAGTTTGTTAAAGAAAGCCAATGATAAACAAGTCTTTATCATTTCCTCAACAACCAAGAACTAGCACTCTTCATGAAGAAGTCAATGTTTTATATAAAACATATTTAAGGAAAATAGCGACCATTATCAACCTATGAAACATAAGTTAACCATTCTTTTTTAATATATCTCAGTGCCATAAAGCTTCTTTTCAACTGAAGTGAAAATATGAAAAGAGAGCGACTAGTCAATCAATGGGCTTTAATGGAATTAAGTTGAAGATTTGCATGTCAAAGGAGACTTCAGGATTTCACCTCTGTGACTGAAACCAATTTGATTTTTTTTATTTCAAAAGACACTTAAACCAGCGCAATTGAATATTGTTGAAACCACGTGAATATAGATCAAGTGTATATACGCAAACCATAACAAATACATAGGTTTTAAAATGTCTTATCAAGAACAAAAACATGAAGTGCCATTTACGATAATAACATGAGACATCTGCAGGATAGAATGTATTCCTTTTTACATTGGGTAAGTGTAATTAATGTCGGGGCTGACGTAATAGAGATAGATTTACCGAAATGACATCCCCACGATTTATCAGAAACCTCCGTGAAAACTCTCATGTGAACAGTTGAAATCTGTTCAACCCTCTGGGAAGATGGAAATTTGGAAATGTACATTTAGCCAGGTAAATATCATACTTCCTACGAAATAGCGATCTTTCGATGTAGACCGCAGAATTCTTAGATTATTCTACCAAACTTGAGCATTCTGACTTTCTGCATGGTATGGAAATCTTCCTCTAAGACAAAGAAACAAAATTGACACAATTGCATCTTTCATTCCAGTTTGATTCTCGAGTTAAAACAAGGCTCTAGCCATTCAATCAGACCCATCGCACTTTCTAAATGAATATTAGGAATTTCTACTATCTGGACGTCATTTCAAAATCTGGCAATTCAAAAGAAACAGAGTGTCAAAATCATTTGTCCCGTACAGTATAAACATTCTAAACCTCCACACCAAATAGTAATTACGTAACTCTTGAAACACGACATGGCTGATTGAAATATGGCATATTTAAAGCAGTGTCATATTTAGTACCCATCAACACAATGTACATTTTATTATTGTTTTTATATTGTATTCATGTATTGTTATTTTGTATTGTATTGTATACCACCAAAGACTCTTTGAATGTAAGACGAATTTCCAATCTTGGATAATAAAGTTTATCTTATGTTATCTTATCTCACGAATGATTCACTTTGACTGATTCTATATACAAGACTCCTACCGACGAATTGAGGTCATGTCAACATCTCAAAGTGTACTATGTATCACCTCAAACGGCAATACTCCTGAACAGGTGTGGAGATATTTTCTGATCATATCAACATCCTCTTGTTGAACGTCGGATACTTGGGTCCAGGCTTTCTTCGTCGCTTCACCCCACTTAGAGAACTGCCAGTCATTAGCAGATACAAAATGTACTTCTTGTAGAGATTCTCCTGTCACGTTCATGTCAACCGATTTTACTGCCTGTATGAAGACAGCAGGAGCAACTGAAAATATTAGAAATAAAGTTGTCAGATGTCATGATGTATGGTTTAATTTAATGAATTGTTCTTACAAAAAACCCGTTATATAAAGGATACTAAACGACCATCCATTTAATACCCCTTTTATTAAACGAGTTATTAGAACTATATAAAGTAATAAAAAAAAAGTAAAAATAAATCAAGCGAAATTGTAGTCAGTGTGCTGAAACTACGACTTCCGCGCGCAATGTACTATTGTGAAATCCATTGTGACGTAGTGTTGAGATTTACTTGAAAAATAGTTATAGATTGGGATTTAAAAAGTACATCACACTGTGATTATTATATACAGGTTTCAGATTCAAAACGAGGTTTCATATGCCATTAATGAGCATCACTCGTATCGAAATGCACAAGAGTTTGGTCTGAATTTAATTAGATTGATTGATTAGAAAACTTCAGTGTGCTAACTCTCAAATGGTTATTTATGACTTTGATATTCGCTAATCTCTGAGAAAGCATATCCAGTATACCTTTTAATTAAAATATTTTAGAATGGTGTAGAATGGTTGCCTAAGTCAGATCGAGTTGGCTACAACAGGTAATGTCATACGGGGTCATGCTGCTGTTCAATGCCACGAACGCTGAAATCTATCGAATATGATAGAATTCGTTGACGAAAGGATAAACCATTTATGTATTTACTTGTTATGACAGATGAAACCAGATTATATATTTTGTAATTTTATACCAATGTCATTCAGATGCAAGTGAACAACTACACACATTTGATTTATGTCACACGAGTCTGTAACATGTACTCATAAACGTTTGTAATCGTCTCTCACCGTTATGAAGCAAACCTGATAAGAGGAACAATAAAATGATACTGTTTGACTATGAGAAAGGGTGTCAGAATAAAGGATATCACAAGAGGGTTGAAATTATCTTATACATATATATATATCTTGTTGTGTAAGTAAAATAATAAGTTAATAAGATTATTTATGTACATGTTTCTCACATTTTATTCAAAGTTGTAACAACAAGTGTTTTCTTTCTCTTTTATGATGAACTCTAAATCATGAATTAGTATGTTTGGAATCACACTTACATTGAAAGCATGGGAATGCAATTGATGTGAGTTTTCTTTTGATAACCTCACAGAGACACTTGATGATGAATTCTCTGTTATCACATGGACAAACAAAGTTGAAGATTTTCTTGCAGGGAAGACGACCAGCATCAGTGACAACAACTGATCCAGGAGACGCCGGACCTCTCATTCGTATAATTCTCTGTATCTGATCTGATAGTTGAGATCCTGCAGCAGCACCAACAGACTCATAGTCTACATCCCATGATGATAGATCTGGGTGAACTAGTCTGACGATGACATCTGCTGTGATTGTTGTCAGATCTCCTTTGTAAACCTTTAGATTCAGTGACTTGCCTTGAGCAACCAGGCAACCAGATTGGCGAGTGTCTGCATCTGCAAAATCTAAAACAATATTCTCCATTTTCGTGATTTGACTGAAACAATGTAAGCAATATTACTAGTGAAAGAAGATATTGTGATTTCATTCCACACAGATGCATGATTTATGAACTATTTACACAGGGGCGTGTATTGCCGAAAACAAAGGACGAGAAAGCATGTTATCGATGATCAAGTCCATAATATCATAAAAACAAGAGTACTCTGAGATGACAACACCCCCGCTGTCTATTCTGTTAATGATGCACAATCTATCATCCAAATATGTAAAAATTAATTTGGAATTTAAAGATTATTTGCAAAACATAGGATCTATAATTTACATCTCGATCTAGCATGGGATGATTTTGGATTGACTTTTAATATTTTGACATTAGCTGAATGATCTGGTGACGATGGTCAAATATCAAACTCTTATCACTGATCTATGCTGACGAAATAGAAATTATGATTTAGATTAAAGGCCATAAATGGCGACTTTCATCAAGGTCAATCGATAAGGTCACACAATATTACTTATTTTAAAGGACTTTAGTAAAGAAAATCACATATCAAGTAAGAAAATACCAAACAAAAGAAAGAATCAGAATGAAGATTAAAAACTGTCTGTCTAAAAATGGTTAAGACACATGTTACGACGTAAGATGTTATAAACGCAGTAAGATGTAATAACTGCGGTAAATTGTAATAAAAACACGGTCAGATGTAATAATGCGGTAAATCGTAATAAAAATGCGGTAAAATGTACTAAAGATGAGTGCGGTAAATTGTAATAAAGGGTTGCGGTAAAATGTTACCTTAAAAGTGCGGTAAATTGTAACACACTATGCGGTAAAATGAAATAAACCTTCCTCAAACTTTGATAATTAAGGATTCAGCAATCCTTATTGTTAATATTGGCGTGTTTATTTTTTATTATTCCACAAATCTTGTGTAATAAATTCAGCAAATACTGCCTTTTTAAATCCAACCAAACTTTGCAATCCGGTAGCCCTTACCACGAAGATGCGACCACAAGCTATTGGGCCAATTCGACCAAGATGAAAGAGGTCAAGTTTGAATCTAAATTTCGATTTTTAACATGGGAACAAAATTCAAAATGCAGATAGAGACTTGCAATTTTCTTTAAAAGATGCGTTATGTAAATGCAAGCAAAAAGGTAAATCATGACGAAACAGTAGGTCACGTGAAAATCTTCTTCTCACTAACGGCAATACGTACAGGCATGTGTGATAGCTCATTTTAAAGCTAAATAAATGGTTAATACAGTGACGATTCAACTTGAGGTCATTATCATGTAAAAGTTGATAGTTACGTCACAATTTGGGCTTTTCTCCAGGAGTCTGAAATTATGCAGTTTTCAACATTGAAATTTGGGTCTCAATAATCCCACAGACATGCTAGAGACATGCAACTTTCTTTAAAAGATGCGCAATTACAATAGAAGGATGTTTTATTCATTACATTTAATTCATTTATGCGCTGAATCCTTTTATCGTCACTTGTGACTATATTTTTATTTCTACTTTGACTGTCAATTGTTGGTCTTTGCTTGTACTTGTAATGTTGTATTGTACTCTTAGCTAATTCCAGTCTGTCAGTATCTTAAATGTACATCCATTGTGTTGCCAAACGTTATAAATTGTGTAATATTATCGAGAAGTACTGACTGTTGCCGAAAAATACCATTTTGATCTTAGTCGACTCAGTTTACCGGCGATATAAAGGTAAAAGTATCGATTTCTGATCGAAAACCGGACAATGTTCCGCGTGTGGCGCGCTTCAATTTGTCAAACGTAATTTTGGAAACTATTTACAACAGACTTAAAGAAAACTTTAAGTTAATAATGTTTAATAGGTCTTATAACTACTGTGCATATAAATGGAACGTGTAGTTTCGGTTTCTGCACAAGTATAATGATGTTGCTCGATTTTGATTGGAAACTAGTAATTATTATATATTTGCAAATTGGAGATGAATATGCAAGTTGAGTGAAATTATTTTAACTGGTATCAGCACATATCGTATATTGAAGCTAAATACAAGTTTATGAAACAAAATGGATCCACCTTTAATACTCAGTTTTCTTAGAATATATCTTGTAAAAGAATTAATCTCAGATAGAGTTGCTGTCAGAATCTCAAGCTGGGTTTAGACTCAATTATTCTCCGTCAGATAAAATATTTATACTGCAAGCTTTATGTACTAAATATTTAAGTAAACCTAAAGGCCTCTTTTATTGTGCCTTTATTGATTTAAAAAGGCCTTTGATTATGTGGATGGAGAGAAAATGATGTATTTATTAATTAAGAGAGGGTTAACTGGTAAATTATCAAATGTCCTGCAGAGTATGTACTCCTCAATTAAAGAATGTTTTAAAACTTCATCTCGTGTAAGAGAGGGCTGTGTGCTCAGTCCTGTCCTATTTATAGTTTTCATAAATGAACTCGTAACTGAAATGTATAATGAATGTGATGATGGAGTCTTTGCTTCACGGGATATTGTTGTTATAATGCTATTACTGTTCGCAGATGGTATTGCTTTATTGCCATTTTCAGTTAACAGTTAAATGTTCTCCAGTCATATTGTGAGAAATTGGGCCTTGAAGTAAACTTTGTCAATGTAATTACAGCAACATTTCCTGGTAATTTGTTTGTAATTTCTATTTATTTTTAATTCTAGACCTAAGAAATGTTTTTGTTTCTGTTATAGCTTGAACCAACCTGGTCAACCTAATCAACCTAGTCAACATAAGCAACCTAATCAACCTATTCAACCTCTAGTCAACCCAATGTAATCACCTTATATCAACTTAGTCAACTTTTATCAACTCAACATATCAAAATACATAAACCTACATTATCAAGCCAGTCTACCTCACTCAACCTACTTATGCATATGAACAGTTATTGAATATGAATATTGAATATGAACTCTGAAGTGTTATGAATATTGAATATGAACTCAGAAGTATATTGAATTTGAAGAATGAATATGGATATGAAGATATGAACATATGGAGTATGAAGTGAATGAATGTTTGTATTGAACATGGAACCATATCAAGTGAATTAAAGGTTGTGTACAAGAATATCAACTTTGTTTTGCCTACAAAAAGTTCAAGAATATTTTGATAAAATGGAAACTCTAGACATAATAGGCTTTAACGGTTCCATGCAGGAAATTGAAGTAAATCCAGAAGATTCTGTAAGTCAAACTTCCAGAAGTTTCACAACATCTCTATTGACAAAGGTTGCAGCTAAAAAGGCAGCTCTGCTTGTGCGTTCACAGAACTTAAAGAGATCTCAGGAAATTAAGCGTTGTCAGATGGAACTTAATGAACTTCAAGAGAACCTAGATATTGAGACTGATATTGCTATGTTAAAAGCAGAAGAGATGATAGTAGTATAGTAAGAGGGAGCTCATGCTCCTTAACCGGATCCAAACCGGATCAGCGTTAATGTATGCAGCGTAGCTCATTAATAGGCTAATGTATGCATGACGTCACGGGTCAGAAAGGTCGAGGAATCATTAGTCTATCCAATGCAAGGATGCTTTTGAACCTATCCATGAACATTAACGAGAACAATGGTCTTTTATAACACTACCCATCAAGTAATGAAGACCAGTCGAACGAGTTTATAGTTTGGCGCAAAAAAACTATTTGTAGGTATGACGTGTCATGAGCCATCGCACCGTAGCGCGCCTGTATTTACCATATCGCCGAACAAATACATTTAAGCCCGTTCTGACCTACTGGACATGAATGGATTGTTTATTCTGTCAACAGAGGCGAGCTAAAAACCGAGACATTATAAGCGTCTATCAAAACACCGTAGTCTTAATGTGTTGACGCGTCTATCTCGTATTAGATACATGTTTTAGCATTACATTCATTCGCTTACCCAGTTCATTCAGACATGACCAGCATTGCATTACATTCGTGTTTAAATTGTTACAGGTTTAACCTCGTTGATGCTACATATATTTTAGGTTTTAAATTCAGTTTAATATATAAAGCAGTTCTTAACTTACTAAGCTTTAAATATTGCATTTGAGTTATATTCACACTGATGATATGTTAAAGACATAAGACCTCGATTTTGAGTCCAGGTCGTATTTTCTCCAAAATAAAAAGACGGTATTCTTAAAATATAGCCGTGTTCTGTCACGTATGGCTTCACAGGTGAAAAGGCATAGGGAGTATCTATTGATTGAATGTTTGCCCATATACAAAGGCCATGTCCTGACCTACTCCACAACAATGAAGTTTTAGTCTGTAAACATGTTTTCGGACGTAGATGTCGCCTTTAACATGGCGATAAAATATAGGTCATTTCTTCTAACATAATATTCTCGTTCAGTAAATTCAATATAGAAAGAATCCCCCCATATGCTATGGTTTTATCACTGTAGATGTAGACTTGCTCAAGATAGTGAACGGAATTAAGTCAAGGGGATAATACAGGCTATATATTTTTATCAGTGAATATCCTTATCATAAGGTGTCATTGAGACATCATGAATTGTGTTGTGCTTTCATATATATCGTGTTTAACATTAGGAGTTTATGAAACGTTTGATTGGATGGAGCATAGATCATATACAAGTGTAGATATTCTAGTAGTCTACTAACCGTCACGTAGCAATTAGAAATGTGATGCGGTTTAATAATAATAATAATATAGGTAGTTATTACTGATATAAGGTGGAATGAAGGCTGTCTCGTCAAAAACCTATTTTATCATCATAGAACTCAAGCATGTTCAGACCGAGACAGAAAGGTGTATGTTTTTGACGGCTTAATAACACGCTGTTTTCATAGTAAAACATCCATATATGGGCATTATACTATAGGGGTCAGAGTTCGGGTGTATTACTCATTGATGTAAACATCTAGGTTCGAGCTACATGTAACTGGCAAGGTCTAACAGGCAAGACCTACCTACGTTAAGCAAACAATGACCATAGAAGCTTGATACTTGAGCTGTCAATCTACCCATTATGGTTCACATCCCCGTTATAACACTGTTATAAACACTGGCCCATTTCGCCCTCAATATATCGCTTTTCTTTCATGTAATAGGTGCATTCGACTTACACCTTGGTCTGTGCACTATAACAGGGCAGATTAGCCCTCTCCATACATATATGGAGGTGTTTTATTATCATTAGAAAAGGCCGGTCCTGTAATGTTACTGTGAGAATGTATAAGCCTTTTTTTTAACAAATAAAACTCAGCACGCGCACTCTGTCCCTCTAGATCACAATGGGTGGTATACATTTAAGAGGAAAGCCTGCAACACCCCTCTGGTTTTGCATTCTGATGAAACCTGATTTCATGGGATGGATCTAGCAAACTAATCAAGATAAATGCATGACTTTCGATGTATCATAAAATCATAAAATCAATATAATCGTGGTGTTATTCCAATACTTATGTACAATGTAATGTCTTATAATACTGTGATGTTTGGTATAAAAAGTGTGTCATTGCAAGGCGTTATGCAATAACCAGGCTATTAATAGAAAGAGAAATCCCAAAGAGAATTGAATGGGCGCTTGATTCAAGTGAATAGTGATACAAGACTCATAAACAAGCATCGAAGCAGTTATCTCCCGTTTCTGTTTATTCTCAATGGGTTGGTTAAGAGATATCAACGTTTCTTAGTTCGGTTATATTATCCAAACGTTCCCTTCATGACTGTGTGTATTGCTATGTGGTGGCGTGAATGATTGGATTATGAAAGTAATGACCCTGCTATCCCGCCGAACAAGTATAGGAACCTTATTGAATACAGAATATGTCCCGCTTCATCGATAGCACAGGGTTTGTGATTGACTGGATACGGCTGACGTGTATTGCCATGGCGACATGTCTAGTACTATCGTAGCATTGTATGTTTGTCTAGTTGAACGATGTTGATCACGTGACGTGATGGTTATCATCACCACCACCACCACTATCGCCGCCGCCTGGAGCTTCCATAACATCACGGCGGCGGCGGCGGCGGCGTAGTGGACTGCACTGAGGGTGACAACGGCGGCGGCGGCGGCGGCAGCGGCGTAGTGGACTGTACTGAGGGTGGCAATGGCGGCGGCGGCGGCGGCGGCGGCGGTGGTGATGACGTCCTCTCTCCTCCTCCTCCTCCTCTCTCCTCCTCTCTCCTCCTCCTCCTCCTCCTCCATCCTCCTCGTCCTCGGTGGTGGCGACGGCGGCCGTGATGTTATGGAAGCTCTGGAATGTCTGAATCTCAGAGCACTCCTAGAAAGGTAACTGAAGATAGAAAGCATGTAATAGAGAATGAAAGCCTCACTACAGATGAAGCAAATAATGACAGGTATAGTCAGTCAGCATTACTGAAAGTAATTAGTGAACAAGATGAACAAATCATGATTCTTCAACAGCAAGCTGCGGCTGAACTTGACTCAAAGCCAAGATTGTACACTCCCAGACCAGAAGATCAAGTCAAGACTCAAGATACACAAGTCAATTAAGGTAATGAAGCACAACCATTGTCTATACAAAAACAGATGCTCAACATTCTCCAGCTACCCAAAACTGAAGTAATGACATTTAATGGAAACCCACATAGATATTGGATGTTTATCAGGTCATTTGAAAGTAGTCTAACAGATTCTGGGGTCAGTGATAGCGTCAAATTAAACCGTCTACTGCAATATTGCACTGGAAAAGCCTTGTCAGTAACTGAATGTTGTGCTATTATGGAGCCTGATGTTGGTTATGCAGAAGACTTTTGAGTGAACGCTTTGGTAATCAATTTATTATTTCAAAGGCCTGGATACAGAAAGTCACAGAACGTCCAAGCTTACGACCAGGCGATGGTGCTGAACTACAACAGTATTTCGACGATATCAGAAGTTGCGTCGTGACGTTATCAGCAATGGGTCGCATCAATGAAATTGACAACCAAATCAGAATGAGCAAGATCGTGGAGAAATTACCAACATTTCTACAAGGTAGGTGGAGGAGAGAAGCAGTTGGTGTCCTGAGAAGTAGAGGATATTATCCAGACATATATCATCTGGCAAGTTTTCTGGAGACAACAGCAGAGGAAGCTAATGATCCAGTTTTTGGCAAGATGAAACCAAAGAGCAGCCACAGTCACAAGGGTAATTTTATTTCCAACTTCAATGTTCAGACCAAGCCTGGAGTGAATTTCAGAAGGAGGTATCAACCTGTTTGCAAGTTTTGTAATGGGCCACATGTTATTTACACTTGCTCAGAGTTCAGAGATATGACGCCAGGAAAACGCCAACATTTTGTTAGGGACAAACATTTATGCTTCAACTGTTTCTTCAATCAGCACATGTCTTATAATTGCACTATGCCAAGCAAATGTTGGATGGATGGATGTAACAGAAAACATTCAGGACTCTTGCACTTCAGCGATGCCCAGAGGGTTAATCTGTCGAATGGAGACTCAAAGAAATTCCAAGAGGACTCAAACCAGACTACAGTACAGTCCCTTCACAATTCTGTAAGCAGGGAATATGGGGCCGGTGTTAGCAGGACAGCTCTACCGATTGTTCCTGTCGTGATTCAAGGTAAAGATAACAGCGTCAGAACTTACGCACTAGTACTAACACGTTTTGTTCCAAGAATCTTGTCGACAAACTTGCCATTGAAGAAAATAGCACGACACTACACTTGACTACTCTTGCAAGTGATAAATCTACATCTAAAGCAAGCTTGGTAAATCTTGATGTTGCAGATCTGAACTAAATGCACTGGTTGAAGATGAATAATGTTTTTGTCATTCCTGACATTCCAGTCTACCCAAACAACAAAGCTTCAGAAAATGATATCAAGAAATGGCCACATCTATATGGAATCAATCTCGAAGAATTTGAAGGAGCCAAGGTTGACCTGCTTATTGGACAAGACAACCCATCAGCGCTTGCCCCAATTGACGTAAGAAGAGGGGAGGCAAATGAACCATATGCCACAAGATCAGTATTCGGATGGGTGATAAACGGACCACTTCAGCATGGAATTATTGAGATATGGAACAGAAGCCTTGAAATCTCAGATGGACATTACATGATGGACATCCCATTCAAGTCAGATAACCCAACTTTGCCGAACAATTATGGACTCGTCAAGGCCAGATTGGAATCTCTTTTCAAACAGTTTTCAAAGGATGAAACACTGTACGAAAGGTATCAAGGAGGTATCGATGACTTGCTCAAGAAAGGTTATGCCGAAAGAGTCCCTGAAGGTGAAATTAATGCAATCAACAGACCAATATGGTACATTCCTCACCATGCTGTGATTAATCCTCAAAAAACAGATAAACTTAGAATAGTCTTTGATTGTTCTGCACAATGTGGAGGACAGCGTTTGAATTCAGAAGTTCTACAGGGACCAGACCTTACCAATAAACTGATAGGTGTTCTTCTAAGGTTCAGACAGTTTCAAGTTGCCTTTATGGGAGATATTGAAGGCATGTTTCACCAGATGAAAGTGAGCACAAGACACAAAGATGCACTAAGTTTCCTATGGTGGCCCAATAAGGACAGAAGTCAAGTTCCCAAGGTTTACAGGATGACGGTACACCTGTTTGGTGGTGTGTGGAGCCCAAGCTGTGCTTCATATGCAGTGAGACGAAGAGCTGAAGATAACGCCAACGACTTTGACCCTGAAACAGTGGAGATTGTGCTTGAAGACATGTATGTTGATGACTGCTTGAAATCTGTGCCATCTGAAGAAAAGGCCATTCAACTTATTCAACAGTCAAGTGAACTTCTGTCAAAGGGCGGTTTCCAAATGACGAAATGGACAAGTAACAACAGAGCGGTGTTGAAATCTGTACCAATTGAGGAGAGAGCCAAAGAATTAAAGAATATTGACCTTGCCTGTGAATTGCTACCTCAAGAGAGAGGCCTGGAGTGAAATGGAGTACAGAGTATGACACACTTGGATTCCAGATCAGATCAAAGCTAAAGCCACACACAAAGAGAGGTGTCGTGAGTATAATAGGATCGCTGTACGATCCGTTGGGATTCATCTGTCCGGTCGTCCTAAAGGCTAAAATTATCTTTCAACATGAATGTCGTCTGCATAAAGGATGGGATGAGAACCTGGAACAAGCAAACAGTGAAAATTGGACAAAATGGCTTCAACAGCTACCAACAATTCAGTCCTATCATGTTGATCGATGTCTGATCCCTGCCAGCTTCGTACACTACAAGAGTGACATACATCACTTCGCCGATGCATCCATGGATGGATATGGAACTGTGTCATATTTGCGGACACTCAATGACGATGGACAGATTCATTGCGCATTTGTCATCGGAAAATCTCGTCTAGCGCCACTGAAACAACTTACTGTTCCACGCTTAGAATTATCAGCAGCAGCCATGGCAGTGAGAATAGATCAACTCCTGCGTAGAGAACTGAGAATAGAAATCAATCAATCCTTCTTCTGGTCTGACAGTACAACAGTTCTCCATTATATCAAGAGCGACACGCTGCGTTTCAAAACATTTGTTGTTAATCGGGTGAGTGCGATTCACTCAGGGTCTTCACCAGACAACTGGAGGTATGTCTCGTCAGAACTTAATCAAGCAGACGATGCATCCCGCGGTTTAGAGACTGAAGAGATCCTGCGACAAGTCAGATGAACTCAAGGCCCAAGCTTCCTGTGGCAAGAAGAAAATAAATGGCCTGCATACCAACAACATTAGAAGTGCCTGAGAGCAGTCTTGAAGTTAATAAAACAGCTGAATGCTACACACAGGTAAACACTTCTGTGACACCAGCATGTTCGTCTGAGTCAGTGATGGACAAACTGATACACAAGTTCTCATCATGGATGAAACTGAAGAAAGCAACAGCATGGCTTCTCCGCTACAGGCTTTGGATCCGCGATAGAAAATCTTGCAATGGGAAAATTGCAAATCGGCTGATTTGCGTCTGACTGTGAAGGGATTAGACAAAGCAGAGACGGAAATAGTGAAATATGTTCAACGGCGTCACTTTCAAGAAGAAATACAGTCACTCAAAATGAATGATCATGTCAAGAAATCAAGTCACCTGTATAAACTTCAGCCCTTCCTAAATGAAGACAGTATTCTCTGTGTAGGTGGCAGATTGACAAATGCACCAATCTCTGAAATGGCGAAACACCAAGCAATTCTTCCAAAGAATCATCACATTGGAAATCTGCTGATTTCTCAATGTCATCAAAACCTGGGACATCCCGGAAGAGAACATGTCCTGAGTCAACTACGACAAAGATGGTGGCTACTCGGCGCTCGAGCTTCTATCAACAAGAATCTGCGGACATGCATCCACTGTCGAAGATATCAAGGCCGTCAATCGTCACAACAGATGGCGAGTCTACCGAAGGAGAGAGTTACTCCATACAACCCGCCATTCACCTTCGTTGGAGTAGACTGCTTTGGACCATTCCTTGTAAAGAGAGGTAGAAGTATGCTTAAACGTTATGGATGTTTATTTACATGTTTGACAGTCAGGGCGATACACATTGAGAAGCTGGATTCTCTAGATACAGACTCCTTCATCAACGCGCTGGTGAGGTTCGAGGCTAGACGGGGCCGGCCGAAGACAATCTGTTCGGACAATGGGACCAACTTTAGAGGGGCGAATCAGGAGCTACGACAAGCTATTAATGAGTTGGACCAGCAGAAAATCTACAACTCATTGTTGCAGCGAGACATACAGTGGATATTCAACCCACCTGCAGCCTCTCACATGGGAGGCGTTTGGGAGTGGCAAATTCGGACTGTTCGAAAAGTGTTGTCGACTCTTGCTAAGCAAAATGGACTGTGTGATGAGGGACTCAATACGCTTTTGTGTGAGGCAGAATCTATCATTAACAGCAGACCCATCACCGTTGTTTCTGATAACTTGAAGGACTGTGAACCATTAACCCCCAACCACCTGCTTTTACTTCGATCCAACACTCTGCCGCCAAAGGGTATCTTTCAGAAAAATTATGTTTATGGTCGAAGATGGCGTCACGTGCAGTTACTCGCTGACACGTTCTGGAAAAGGTGGATAAAGGAGTATCTACCAAATCTACAGCTGCGACAGAAATGGTTGCAGCCGTCTGTGAATATCAATGTCGGCGACATTGTACTTGTGACTGATGAAAATACTCCACGCAAGTTGTGGCCTTTGGCTCGGGTCACGAGAACTCTTCCTGGAAGAGACGATTGGTCAGATCCGTAGAACTGAGGATGCGAGGTTCGACATTTGTGCGGCCAGTGCACAAAATCTGCATCTTGGAGCATGTTGAATGAACATTAAGTGAAATTGATATCAGTGTGTGGCAATGACATTGAAAAGTAGTTTATTTTGCAGATTGCAGAATTTGTTTCAAGGACATTTCAATCTATTTGTAGGATTTAATTTTTGTAAGGAGTAAATGTTTGCTTTGGTAAGGTTTCACATTTAGGTGCCGGGAATGTTGCTGATATATTTTATTTCGTTTTTTAATTTATTTGAAGTTTCACATTTCAATCCGAGTTTTGTAAGTTCCCGGGATTAAAGGGAAGTAACTCGAATAGCGAGCTGCGGTTCGATCGTGTTGGTGACTTCGCTGCGGTGAAGCCACGCTTTGTAGGCATTAACATCCTTTTTTGGGGTACACAAATTGTAAGTATTCATTTGTTTTAAACGTAAAGTGTTTATTGAATAATTTGTAATTCAATATTTATCCTAATTTTGCACATTTATCTCAAGAAGGTGCATTTCAAGAGATGTTGACAAACCACATGTTTTGCTCGATGTCACCTAATTTCGCTAGGGCACATAATTTCGTTATGTTTATTTTTTGCTGTAAGTATATTTCATTTCAGGTAATTCATTAGTAATTATTCATTTCTCAATGTAATTACAGCAACATTTCCTGGTAATTTGTTTGTAATTTCTATTTATTTTTAATTCTAGACTTAAGAAATGTTTTTGTTTCTGTTATAGCTTGAACCAACCTAGTCAACCTAATCAACCTAGTCAACCTAATCAACCTATTCAACCTCTAGTTAACCCAATGTAATCACCTTATATCAACTTAGTCAACTTTTATCAACTCAACATATCAAAATACATAAACCTACATTATCAAGCCAGTCTACCTCACTCAACCTACTTATGCATATGAACAGTTATTGAATATGAATATTGAATATGAACTCTGAAGTGTTATGAATATTGAATATGAACTCAGAAGTATATTGAATTTGAAGAATGAATATGGATATGAAGATATGAACATATGGAGTATGAAGTGAATGAATGTTTGTATTGAACATGGAACCATATCAAGTGAATTAAAGGTTGTGTACAAGAATATCAACTTTGTTTTGCCTACAAACAGTAAGACCAGAAGATTCCCATTGGCTAAAAAATGAAATTCGTCATCTTATTAGAAAACGAAATCGACCTCATAAGAAAGCTAAACGCAGGAATTTGTCTTCTGATTGGTCGAACTTTAAACGAATGAGAAATAGTGTTGTTTTTGCTATCCGTACTGCGAAAGAACGTTATCGTAAGAAACTAGACGATAAAATTAATTCATCAGTTGGTCATAAATCCTGGTGGCGATTATTGAGGAGCTACTTGAAGAAAACTGGAAGTAAAACAATTTCTCATCGATACTTCATCAAAACAAATTGTATGATGATAGTATTGATATTGCAAATATCCTAAATAATTATTTTATATCTCAGGCACAAGTTAGGAACCCTTCCTGCCATCCACCTACTGTTAGCCTAAAAACACCTACTATCGCTATCATCAGTTA
The DNA here is from genome assembly GCA_936450465.1 of Gibbula magus. Lineage (NCBI taxonomy): Eukaryota > Metazoa > Mollusca > Gastropoda > Trochida > Trochidae > Gibbula > Gibbula magus. Next base: position 60,757,433 of record OW388303.1, read on the forward strand.
CTGTATTACCCAAAGAGGTATAAGATTTATTACTATCAGTTGATACGAATAAAGCAACCGGTCCTGACGGTGTTGCTAATAGAATCATTAAAATGAGTGCATATTGTTTAAATAAACCCCTTGCTTTAATGTTTAATACTTCCCTCAGGGAGAAGGTATTTCCACACCAGTGGAAATAGTCCTCTATCATTCCTATTCATAAAAATAGAGCCATGGGCTCTGTAGCTCATCAGGATTTGATTTATTATCTAAGGTTGAATATCTAAGTTATCTCAAGTAATACATTGTTAACAAGCAAAAAATAGGTTTTAAGATCATGACCCCTGTGATCTGTATTTAGAGTCACAGGGTCACCAATCCTACAATTAAGAATCAACTTTGACCAAAGAGTCTCTACACAACTTTTCAGCTATCTAGACCTTTTGGAACTGGAGAAGAAGATGAAAATAGGTTTTTGGGGTTGTGACCCCTGTGACCCCATTTGGGGTCACAGGGTCACGAAATCTACAATTTAGAATCCCCATTGGCCAAGGAGTATGCACACAACTTTTCAGCTCTCTAGACCTTTTGGAACTGGAGAAGATGATGAAAATAGGTTTTTAAGGATGTGACCCCTGTGACCCCATTTGGGGTCATGGGGTCACGAGATCTACAATTTAGAATCCCCATGGGCCAAGGAGTCTGCACACAACTTTTCAGCTCTCTAGACCTTTTGGAACTGGAGAAGAAGATGAAATTAAGGTTTTTAAGGATGTGACCCCTCTGACCCCATTTGGGGTCACGGGGTCACGAAATCTACAATTTAGAATCCCCATTGGCCAAGGAGTCTGCACACAACTTTTCAGCTCTCTAGACCTTTTGGAACTGGAGAAGAAGATGAAAATAGGTTTTTGAGGATGTGACCCCTGTGACCCCATTTGGGGTCATGGAGTCACGAAATCTACAATTTAGAATTTAGGTTCTGGAGGAGAAGTCGAAAAAGTGAAAAGTTTACGGATGGACGGACGGATGGACGGATGGACGGATGGACGGACGCCGGACACCATGCCATGCCATAAGCCCATCGGGCCTTTCAGGCCTGATGAGCTTAAAAAGGAAGCACAAACGACTGTACTAACTATAGACCGATAGCACTAACTAGCAATCTATCTAAAATATTTGAGAAATGCGTATTTAAATTTAAAAAAAAATATTTTCGAGACAACAATCTTTTGACTAATTATAACCTGCAATCGGGATTCATACCGGGTGACTCAACTGTAATCAGCGTACATACCTATATAACTTCATATCAAAAGAAATCGATAAAGGTAAAGAAATTAGAGCTGTCTTTTGAGACATTAGTAAAGCCTTCGACAGAGTCTGGCATGAAGGTCTGATTACTAAGTTAAAATCTTACGGAATTCAAAATAACGTACTAATATGGATTAAGAGTTATTTAAGCAACAGAAAACAAAGTGTTGTAATAGAAGGTAAAAGCTCTGAAATGAAAACAGTATTAGCCGGAGTAGCCCAGGGATCCGTTTTCTAATATATATAAATGACCTAGTTGATGATATAGACTGTATTATCAGACTGTTTGCTGAAGACACGTCATTATATATTGTAATTGATGATTCTAACATCGCAGCATTAACATTAAATAACGATTTACAAAGAATTTCACAATGGGCTGAACTGTGGCAAATATATTTTAATCCAAATAAAACTGTATCTGTGCAGTTTAGTAGAAAGCGCCATCCAAGCCACAGACCTGACCTAAAATTAAATAATGTACTTATTAAAGCTGTCTCTTCCCATAAACATTTATGACTTCACTTAGCGATAGGCGTAGAAGGCACACATTGTGTTTGTCTATGAAATGTATTATAAATTATCTCCATCCTATCTTTCAGATTTGGTTCCAAATAATATCTCCGTAAATAATCCTTATTATACAATCTAAGAAACTCAAATTCTCTACAAACTATTTCGTGTCTATTTCGTGTAAGAGTGCTAGACACTCGGCGTCTTTCTTACCCACTGTTGTTAGAGAATGGATATGTCATGATGCTGGTAGAAATGAAAACCATGTCGCATATTTATATTTACTTTGTTCTGTTTTGTATGTATTAAACATGTATTGATATTATGTTTAAAGGGAGCGGCCTTAGCATAATCGTTGTAAGCTTGTTGGCCAATCCCTTTCACAATATGTACACTACTGTGAAATAAATATGTTTAAAACATAACAAGAGGAGGCCATTTTTGGGACATAAACTCCAGGTGACAGTATTGCACACAAGAAGAGTGCTGATTGGATCTATAGAAAAGCCATAAAGATTACTGTGATTGGTTGTTATAGTAAGAGCGCATTGAGCCCTTTGACGGGAAGACCTCCAGGGTTATAGTTTCAAAGTAATGCAATGAATCAAATAGCCTAGTTTCCAGGATGTTGGTTTAAACGTATTTTTATAAGTTTCCAGGATGTTGAAACACATGCTGATACAGTAATGCACTTTATGAGGATATAAACACTTATTTCTGTTTGCTGTACAATGTTGATAAATAAATGGTAAATGAATTATCCATCAACACACAATTACATTCATTCCATTTTAAGCAAACTATGCATGTTATCTTTGCATTATTTCTTTTAAATTGCATGGTGTTGATTGATTTCAATCGAGTAATTGTATTTATGTTAGCATTCCACTAAATTACTTGTTTTAGTTTCTTGTAACATGGAAGGTTTATGAGTAATATATTATCTACAACCATTGCCTTGTTGGGTACCATTGTCCGTTATGACCATCACTATCTACAAGCTTTACACACAGTTTATCTGGACAAGTTAACAACATATTTCATTGGGTATATCTAATTTTTGGGCATAAGTATATATGACCCCTACCTGGACTGGATTGAACTGCTTGAGGAGGTGAATCTTGACGTCCAAAAGCTCCAAGTTGTGACGCCAGTCCATCAAATGCTCTTTTCTGTGTTGGCAAGAACTTGAGCCCGCCTTCATTGATTCTAACATCAGGAGCAACAGGTTGGCTTTGCAAAGCATCCACACTTCTCCTGATAGCAGGGTACATCTGCAACATCTCCACGTCATCAGCTTTCTCTTTGGTCTGGGCAAAGTAGGTGTCTGTGGACTCAATGACAGAAAGGGTGGTATCATACGCTGCTGATGACTTCTCTATAGCTAAAAGCATTGCTGAACTTTCTTGTTGCAGTTCAGACAAAAGCTGGTTCCTTCGTTGATCAAGCTGCAGCTTCATGTCATCAATCATCTTGTTGATGTTCCTTTCAGACTGTTTCTTCATCTTTTCTACAGCATTTCTCTTTGCTTTCAGTACGTTTTGCCGTTGTTGGAGAGTAGTCTTTGTCTTATAAACGTCCTGGAGGGATTCATGGACGGATGATTTTCTTTTAGCAGCTGCATCTTGAATCTTCTCAAATTCATGACCCTTGTGATCAATTACTGTGCAAGAGAGACAGCAAAGTTCTTCATCTGTAGTGCAGTAGAACTCGATGTGGTGTTTGGGATGTTTGGGACAGAAATGACCTTGTGAAAACTCCCGTATTGGTACTTCGAGAGCATCTTCAATGGCTGTGATATTGTGATCCCTGCTCGAACGGTTGCGTTTATGGGCATTTATGCATTCATTGCAGAGATACATCTGGCATTCATCGCATCTCCCATCAGCATCGTTTCCATCTGGACAATCTGTACACTTGATCTTCTTCTGACGCTTCATGTGCAGGAAATCCACCAGCTTGCTTCTCACAGGATCTGCAGGTAAAGACGTGGCCTTCCCTTCGACCTTTTCAACATGTCTGCAGATGGGGCAAGTCAGCTGTCCTCTTCCGTCCTTCTTTAGCAGCTGATCTATACACTCAGTACAGAATCCATGGAGGCAGTACTTAAGTAGACGGGCACGCCGGTTTGTGTTGTTAAAATATTCAACGCAAACAGGGCATTCCAGGAACTCATTTTTCAGAGATGTGACATCCACGTTCTCGGGCGGTTCAGACATCGCAGCGGCAACAACCTTTTTAAAGAAAAACAAACAGTACCTCATATACACCATACAGCATGGACATTGTAATCGAATATATAATTTAGTTAATCAGAAATAAATAGTTCGCCCGTCCCCTTAAGATCTTAGTAGAAATTAGAAGAATACATTTTGGATCTGGAGCTCATCAAATTTACATGATTAAGTTTGAGGATGCATAAGCCTAACAATTGACCAGTTATATTGTTTACTTTACAGTAGGTTAGGTACTTGTGTTATTGACTATATTATAGCTTCCTCTCCATTATTTGACAATGGTGTAGACTTGGATATACAATATCGCACAGACTCAACTCATCTTCCAGTTACTCTAAAACTAAGATCACGTGAAAAACAACAGCCTCCAACACAGAGGAATACTTAGGCTGCTAAATCATTCAAGTTTGTATGGGACAACGAGAAGGCAAATACTTTTAGAGATCAGCTTTTTTTCTGACCAAGTACAGGCTTTACTTGACAAATCAGTACATACAGCTAGCATTGTCAAATATTAATGAAAGTATTAGGTACTTAGTAGATGCTTTGAAATTAGCTGGTTCAGACATGAAAAAGAAAGTTAGAAATACAAAACTCAACCAAAAAGAAAAAGAAAAGATGCAGGGCACTCAATAAATTCAGGAGATGTAAAGATAATGACTCACAAAACAAGAAACAAATATTCAGCTGTCTGCAAAGAAAAGAGACTAAAACTATAAAATTATTAGAAAAAAATAATTTATGACTCCTAACTATTCTGGTCAAAATTAAACAGCGTGTGTAAAAAGCAAAAGGTATATAGTATCAACATTAATGATTGGTTCACTTATTTTAAACAACTATACATGTTTTTATTCACTGACACTGACATAAACATAGAAAGTCAGCCTTATGAGTCACAAGATAATACTAATCCCCAATTAGACACTGAGTTTGCTAATGATATAACGGATTCCCCCATCACAAGAGATGGAATTCTAGAGAGCATACACCATCTTAAATGTAACAAATCACCAGGGGTAGATCAGATAATTCCTGAGTTTTTTAAACACTCTTCAGATATTATTGTGCCTCACCTTGAACTTGTATTTAATATTATCTTAGAAAAGGGAACATTCCCAGAGGCTTGGTCATTGGGGATAATTGTGCTTATACATAAACAAGTATAGAGGTATCTCACTGCTCAGCATATTTGGTAAATTATTTACATACATAATAAACAAATAGTTGTCACTAAGGTGACATGACCCCACGCCGCAAATTAATACTTTAAAATTAATGTCAAGATCAACAAAATCAACTGTCGAACATGTCGAAAAATTCAAAGTTACACTGTGACCTTGAGAATAATGTGAAGGTCACCAAACTCTAATCAGCCCTTTGTCTTCTCAAGGAGGTGATCTGTGTAAGATATGATGAAATTCCAGTGAATGGTTCTTGAGATGTCCTGCTGACAAGCTTTACATGTACATTAACATGTCGAAAAATTCAAAGTTTCACTGTGACCTTGAGAATAATTAATGTCAAGGTCATCAACATATAATCAGCTCGTCGGCTACCCAAGGAGGTGCTTTGTATAAGATATGATGGAATTCCAGTGAATCGTTCTTGGAATATCCCGCTGACACGCTTTACATGTACATAAACATGTCGAAAAATTCAAAGTTCCACTGTGACCTTGAGAATAATGTCAAGGTCACCAACATCTAATCAGCTCGTCCTCTTTCCTTGGATAAGCTTTGTGTAAGATATGAAGAGAATCCAGCGAATGGTTCTTGAGATATCCCACTGACAAGGATAACATGACAAAGTCTCGTTGTGACCTTGAAATAAAGGTCAAGGTCACAAACCTCTGTAGGAACATTACTCTCCCTATGCTGAACCCATATGCAAAATATGAAAAGAAACCAGTGAACAGTATTTGAGTTATTCCATTTCGTACGTACGGACGGACGCAGCCGAATACTATATCCCCCGCTTCGCGCTAAACGCAGATAAATAACGGGTTAGTGTTTTGGGCAGATACACTGAACAAAATAACCGAAGAACAAGCTGGTTTTAGAGAGAGCTACTCAACTATTGACAACATATTTATCCTACAAGCTTTAGTTAACAGATATCTCAGTATCAATTGCGGGAGATTTTATGCGCTCTTCGTTGACTTTGCCAAGGCTTTTGACTCTGTGTTGAGGGAAAAAACTATGGAACCTTTTGAAATTCCATGGTCTTGGCACCAAAATGAATAAACTATTGGGTAGCATTTATGAAAACGTAAAGGTATGTGTACGTTATTATAATGATATATCACAAACCTTTATTAGTCAGTTAGGAGTGAGCAAAGGGTGCATTTTAAGCCCATTTCTCTTTACCTTTTTCATAAATGAATTAGCTACACAAATAAATACCACTCCGCTTCATCCGGATATTACCCAGATATTTTTACTATTGTTTGCAGATATTTATAGGATATCTAATGAGCTTCCCCTTTCATATCAAGTTTATGTCCCGAGTGAAATAATTTTGCTTTGTCTCTAGCCTTGAGACAAACCAAAATTAGTTCACGGGGGACATACACTTGATATGAAAGGGGAACGAGTTATGTATCCTATTTATTACCAACATGTATTTCATACGATTTATTTTGTTTTAAAATACTTCTGTTGTCCCTATAAAGGAACGGAACAGCGGAGATATATCAACCCTATCACAGCATCTATAAGTTCATAATACTGCGACGTTAAATATTCACGTTTTTAAATCAAACCATTCTATAACCTGTGATGTTCGGTATGGCGAAACCAGTTGCACTAGTCATGCTGAAGGAAGCGTACGTAATATAACAACTCCCTACTCGAGGACATGAGATGAGAGTTATCCGTCCTTTGAATGACGTCATGTCATGGAGGCAACCATACCCATGTTTCTCGTCGTCGGAATGTGTAAACAAGCACAAACAACCTAATTAAATGTCAGTTTAGATGAACATCTACATGTAGTCATGATGTAGCCTATTTGTTAAATATTAATTAAAATCAATCATTGCGGTGAAAAAATATATAAATACAAACGCCTCCCGCTGACCCGCCAAGTGGGTCAGTGGTGTAACTGTCATTGGTATCACATGGAAAATGTTACACCATTGACATGTTTCGTAACACCACTGACAAAAATGTTGATGTTTTTAGTATTTTCGTAAACACTTTTAACATCTATGTGTTCAGAAGTTGCTATTAAACCTTTCAAGTTTGTTGATTAACAATTAAAGACACTAAATATGGCTTAGATTAGGTCAAGAAAGGTCAGTGGTGTATCAAAATTATATCAGTGGTGTAACAGTGTTCCTTGAATTTGTACATTTTATCGATGCTAATATGTTTCTGTTGTAAACTTTTAAAATCTGAGTGTCAATAACTTTCTGTAAGTTTCTATAAGTTAGCAATTTAATGCAATAAACTTGGGTATATCTTTGAAATATAATCAAGGAAAATCAGTGGTGTAACAAAACAAATCAGTGTTGTAACAATATAAAATGTCATTGGTGTAACGACGTTACTAAAATATGTTCAATTTATTTACTCTAATATTTTTGTGAAATATTATTTTTCTATGTGTTCAGAATTTGTCATTGCGCCCCCTAAATGTGTGAATTAGAAATTAAAGGCAATTATTTTGGATTTATATTGAGAATAAGGTCCAAAAACATCAGTGGTGTAACAAAAATATCAGTGGTGTCATGCATCTTCGTTAAGATTTAATTGTTTTAGGTAAAACAGTTTACAATTAGACTGTCATATTCTATGTTATTATATTCTAAGCTTTAAAATCAATGTATAAAACATGTACATTCTTAACCTATAAAAGAACTTTGTGAAAATATCAATTGTCAGCATTTCATACTTCTCACATCAAGATGTGTTTGCCAAATTTACAAATACGTTTGTGAAAGTAAGGAGACTCATGTTAGAAAAAAGAAATAATTTGTGGATATTGACAAACAATGAGAAACTTCCTTATGTCACATCAAAATGTGAAAAAAATACCCTTTTTACCGTTACAACACTGACAATTTTGTTCCAGTGAATACATGGAAAACTTAATTTGAAAAATATTTTGTTTCTTTCATGTGGCAAATTATCAAGACTGCATTTCTTAATAGGTTGACCATTGAAAACGCTAAAGATAACATTCAGCTAGACACTTTGAATTTCTGTATTTTCTAATACTTATAATATATATAATAGCTTCAAGTTTTTATGAAGATTCCTTTGGATAACTAAATAATACATTTACTTATTAACAGAACAGTGTATGTGTATGTGTGTGTGTGTGTGTGTGTGTGTGTGTGTGTGTGTGTGTGTTTGTTAAAGGTGGCAACCGGGGACAGTTGTATCTATACACACCCTTCAACCGGGGACACACACTCAACCGGGGACGTCCCCGGTTAACAGAACCTTGTCATATGCTTTTTTCGCCCTTTTAAACCTAGGAAATGTATTTTTGGCCCGGACAGTACTTTGTCCCGTTTGCCTGTAAAATTTCATAAACACTTACACACATCAAAAGGGAATGGCATTTCTTGGTATTTCGCGCCGATACACACATGTCCCCGGTTACATGGAATATGCAAGGTTATCAGGTGTTCCCGGTTACACGGAAAATGCAAGTGTGAAGCCAACAACATGAGGGAAGGCCGACTTCTGCAGCGTCAAGGAATATTTAAGTGGTTGATGTTTTCAAAGTGCAGTAATAAATAATTTTCTATTATATCATCCAATATTGTAAGATGATTTCGGTGTATCCTTGATTCTGATTGGTTGATTTGCCTATGTTGAATTACAATGAATACCCGCAAATTACTTGGGGCGAATCACCGCGAACATATACATCGATCGTGTTCACAAGATTCGGCCCGACTCAAAATTTATTTTTTCTATTTCTCTTAATATGTGCTCCTTACTCAAATTTGACAGGTGGCATTGTCATTTTCTTACTTGTGTATAGCAGTATAGGTCACAAATAACTCTCAAAAATAATTAGTTTCAAGTAACTAAAATGTTTTTAACAAGTAAGATTTGTCCAAGTTTGAGGCCTTCTTGCATGCGGCTGTGTTTACCGAATGCCGTTGCCATGGCATGACGTCATAGTGATCAACCGTTTTGACGTCACAATGCTAGCGTCATTGTCACAATGGGCTAGGGCAAGTTTAAGATTTTTGTTCCTAGGTATTTTACTGTGTTGATGTCGTAGATAAATGTTTATCGCCATCTAAAAGGATACGTGAATATTATGAAGTGAACATAGTTGAGTGACACTGTTTGAGCTTATGTGTAAATTGTTGCTAATGTAAATATTACGCCGAGTATTTACATTTGTTTTGACCTGGCCACACCTCTAACAAAAATGGAACAGTCGCAAAGTCTTTTCCACTCAGAGATAGTTACGCAAAAAGAGAGTTCGTTTCAAAACGCCTGATAACTAACGGTAATGTTACAATATCGATAAATAGTTGCGTTTGTAAAATTTCCGGGATTCATTGCTATTCAACACCCGCAAATTTCAGCGTTTAAAACCTCCGGCTAACGCCGTCGGTTTTAAACTAAATTTGCGGGTGTTGAATAGCAATGAATCCCGGAAGTTTTACAAACGCAACTATTTATCTTATAATTCAATAAACTTTATTCGTATTGAATCAAGCTGCCATCGTTGTTTGAAGTTTGGTTAACTTAATATATATTTAACATCGTCCGCACGCATCGGGCGAGATATGCATTTACAATGAATTCATTTTCACAATTTCTTGTAAATGCATATCTCGCCTGATGACATTTCAATTCATTTCCCAATAAATAAAACCTTTATGCAATGGTAGGATTATGAGTAAATAAGCATAATCTTATTTAGCTATTTCGATCTTTCAAACGCTTGCTAGGCAATGCTGTAATTTGATACAAAGGAAAATTACATTTAGGGAACATTGATATAGTTGTTTGATATATGTTGTTTGTATTACTTTAAAATGAAATAAAGATTAAAATGAATTTATAAAAGCATCGAGGGAATACCTTTCATCCTGCATTATACTTCAAATGTATATTCCGATATGTTGACGCGACATATTAATGCCTTAATTAATGAAGACATTATCTCTTTCATATTGTCGTCTTTCTGTTCCTCTGCTACTTAAATGTACATCAATTGTGTTGTTAGGGGTCACATATTCCAAACGTTATAAAATGTGTTACTTTATCTAGAATACCATTTTTTCTCTCTCTCTCTCTCTCTCTCTCTCTCTCTCTCTCTCTCTCTCTCTCTCTCTCTCTCTCTCTCTCTCTCTCTCTCTCTCTCTCTCTCTCTCTCTCTCTCTCTCTCTCTCTCTCTCTCTCTCTCTCTCTCTCTCTCTCTCTCTCTCTCTCTCTCTCTCTCTCTCTCTCTCTCTCTGGAAGTGACGCAATAATAATAATAGTGTGTTTTGTGATAATAGAAAAAGAGAACCCCCTCTTTACCAAAGTTTTGACATAGAAAACACAGTTTAATGGAACAGAACGTTGCCAGTCATACAATAATAAATCCCGTCCATGCACGAGCTTGCTGTAAACCCCTCGATCTACTAGTCATTGCGATTGTAAAGGCAAACTGATTCACGTAATTGTGAGTCACACTTGCAGTTACGTTCAATGAAATCAAAACAAGTCGAACAATGAATAGTTTGAGGTGTTGCTACATTCTTTCTGTTCAGTGATTGTTGCTTGGTGTTACTGACAGGTACTCTTCATATTTAGTGTCAAGCCGACCTCACTCAAATGTATTCATGTCGTATCAATATTCTGTGAGGGGTAAAGATTGTATAGCCTCTCAAACGTGAATTGTAAGTCTCTCAAAATGGGGTAGCTGTTCAAAATGGAAAAATCAACCTTGGGGAAATTGTAATTTTGAGTCCACATATTTTGCAAAGACTTATTCTCAGTACAACAAGGTAATTTCATTTTTAAATGAACCCACATGAAGTACTTGTTCCCTATGGAAAACCGAACCAATACACAATCAACCTTGGGGAAACTGCCTTTTGGGGCAATATCCGAATGTAAAATGTAACAAGCAGTAAATCAAGCAAAATCTGCGAATTAGTGAATCTGTGGATCACAATCAACCTGAACGGAAGTTCTAATTTTGAGGTCAAATCTTATAAAAAGATATGGAGATATTTCAGTTTTGTTTTAAAGAACTTTATTTCATGAATAAGTAGCAATATATGACTAATTGTCATTACATTGGACATCATTGAATACTTTTGTATTCAAATGTAAAGACTTTATTTAGGTCAGTGACTGTTTTGTAAGATACTGGATATAAGCCTGGAGTCTGCCGAAAGGATCATTGTAGAGTTAAATGCCTGTCTTGAACATGCTTGAAGAAAATTATTATTGTTTTGTTTTGTTTTGAACATTATTGGTGTTATTACTAAGAAGTGTAAATACCTGACAAACCTGGCTACGAGTGCTTGATGTCTTTTTCACTATCAACAACTAAGAGATATTTTAAAAGAACAGATTGGTTTATAATTTCAACAAGGGTAATATCATTAAAACATTTTGTTGGTGACTATGTTTAATCAAAAGAAGTTCTCTTCTTATGTGGATCGATCATGACGTTTTCTACAATTAAAGGATATCCTTGCTTTCTAGCTTAATAAATGATGGAGAGACATGCTTGAAGAATCAAAGAAATAATATAGATTACAGTTAGAAATGATTCACAAATAATCAGTTTGTTTCATTTATGATACCATTCGCTAAAATGTGACTTGCTTTACTTGAAAATAAAAGAATGCCTTCTTGGTATTTAGTCAACTAAGAATGTTTAATGTGAAGGAGTGAAAATATATAACTCTTCTACTTCACAAGATGAGATAAGCATGGTATTTGTCAAGAATTGACGGATATTCTATTTATTATATGATGTTATCCTTGTAATTATGTCCGAAAAGGGTTGTTTTCACGCCGAGGGGCCGCTTGGAACAGCCTGTCACCAAAGTAAAACTGTGACGTCATAAGCCAATTCGATGCGTCAGACCATTGTTTTATGACGTCAAATTATTTCAGTCACTGGTCGCAGTGAAAATATAAGTTATATTCACTGTAGCTTGATAGAGAATTAATTTCATTGATAAATACCAGTATTTCATTCCTCGTCATATAATAAATTGAAGATATTTAACGTTTCTCGTCGAATACCATGTAGGCCTATATCTCATCGAGCGAAGTTGAAATGCATATTTTCACAAGTGGCGCAGCCCGAGTGTAAATGTATTATTTCTACTTCAGATGAGATGTACATGGTATTCGACGAGACATGTCAAATGTTCTATTTATTAGATTTACCTAATCATGCATAGTTCGTAAATGACGTTCACTTTATGAATGGAGCCTCCTAGATTGCCACTCTTTCCACGGCCATCCTATGACGTCATCCTAGTGTTATTTCACAGAGTAGAATAACATTTTATTTCACTCAGTGAAAATACGGACTTTATTTTAACTCATAAATTCCATATTTCACCACAGAAAATATAATAAACAAGTTTATCTGTTGGATCTCTTTACTTTAAAAACAGAGAAGGCAAATTGTTCATTTTTTGGGCTGAAGTTGATTGATAAATTTATTAACCGACCAAAAAAAGGTGATACAATTTGCTTGAAATATGGTTTGAGTTCATATTACCAATGATAAATACAATGTTCGAAATTACAACATACGCATTCTTCAAAGGAAATTAGTCGTCATGAAGCAGTACCAGGAAGATTACATGTGTAGCTATTAAAAATTGTCTAAATTAGTTTAAGTCCATTACACAATGTTATACTTGAAACCGGATTTGAGTAATTTCATAACATTGTCATTGTCAGTTTCATTCTATTTCATAATGACTTAGTTGAAAAAAGCATTAAGAATAGGTGACTTTGATACAGAAATTATCAATTTAGCATGTTGATATTTTAATCTTTCAAACACTGACAACCTGACAACGGTATATTTCAAAGCTTTATGTGTTTATATAAATGTAATAAAGTATTTCCAGAAAATATAACCACAGTTCTCATGTTACATGTCATATTTTACCGCTTTGAAACATCTGTTGTCAACAACAATGTCGGCCATTTTAGCTGTTGCTAAGAAGGGAGACAACTCAGATGGTACTGGTCAGCCAACTGATGTTATATGTACAGTAGCCAGGACTGCGTCATTGGGGTACATTTTTAAATGGTCACAACTTTTTCTGCCCAAGGTTGATTTTGGTTGGGTTTTTTTCACAGCATCACAGGGACCTATTAATCATTTTAAGAAACAAATTTGCTTGTTATACTAAATGTCCGGGTCAGGTAAATTTCATGTCGATTTCTACTGGACTATAAGATGAAAAATGTGAAAACGTGTGTAAATGTTTTGAGTTGGACAAACTGACAGGACCTCTCACACCATTCGATATCGCCTAACTTCGGACACTCATTAATTGGAAGGGACGCAATAATAATAATAGTATCTTTTGACTGAAAAGTAAACTGCCACAATTGTGATAATAGAAAAAGATAAGCCCCTATTTACCTAAGGTTTGACATAGCAAACACAGTTTAATGGAACAGAACTTTGCATGCAATGGTCAGGTGACTTCAAAACTTCAATCAGATGCGATCACACACTGCAGTCATACAATAATAAATCCCGTCCATGCACGAGCTTGCTGTAAACCCCTCGATCTACTAGGCATTGCGATTGTAAAGGCAAACTGATTCACTTGCAGTTACGTTCAATGAAATCAAAACAAGTCGAACAATGAATAGTTTGAGGTGTTGCTACATTCTTTCTGTTCAGTGATTGTTGCTTGGTGTTACTGACAGGTACTCTTCATATTTATATCGTCAAGCCGACCTCACTCAAATGTATTCATGTCGTATCAATACTCTCTCTCTCTCTCTCTAGCGCATTCAGCTTCGGATCAAAGGTCTGGAGTTCAAATCCAAACAGGGGCACGGCAACTTTGTCTGCGCTAGAGAACTGTTCTACATGCAGTAAGGTTTGTGTGCAATGCTACACTGAATCTCAGCGTAGTACCGCCCATGGTTCGCTAGTCCTAGCCGATGATCGCAGGTTTCACCACAATGCATGGCCACATGTCGTTGCGGGCTTTCTCCCTGCCATTATACTAGCAGCCGCGATGTTAGTGAAAGTACTCTTGAAAGTGGCATTAAACACCAACTCACCTCACCATCTCTCATAATCGACTAACTTTTGCGCAAAACTTTGCCAAAAAATTTGAATCCAACTGAAACATCTATCACCACATAGGTACTTTAGATATGACAGCAGCTCAATTTGAAATTATTTGACTGCTTTCATTTAGTCCGAGTTAAAGAATGTTCATTGGATAACTAGTGATACAGATACTCATTGTTTTCGGTTTTGATCTGTTAAAGAGCCATCAAGGATATTATTTTTTCAAATACAAAATTATTTGTGGAATATATATACCTATCACGTCAATCTTTCATCTACAACATGACATGTGATAAATAATTTTAATATGACGACAATGTAATGAAATTTGGTTTCAAAGAGAACTAACCCTCCGAGTAACGCGCGCTTAGGATATCTGACGTCATATAAACAGAATCCCCTTTATTACATAAAACGTACTACACTGTAGCAAGCGTTTCCGAAGAGCGAAGGCTCGTATTTAGCGCAGGTCGCCATAGAAACCAACGGGCTTCACGTGCTTCTCTTGGAAGTTAGTCGACCCCTGTCACACATTACAGAATGCGACGATTGTTTTATAAACAAAGATTATAAATGTCCTGAGAACATACACATTATTGCCTGTTCAATGTACTTTTTATTACGATAAGACCAGCAAATTATTACAAATATATTCTCATTGATTATAAAATTCAAGCAAAATACCTAGTTAGGTGAAAACATTATTCCAATATCTGTAGAAAATGTTTCGAAACACACTTGAGATCATCTAAAATCTCTGGTACGTCAATTACAGTGCACCCCGTGTTATAATTCTTGCGCGATCTGATGCACCAAATACTGGGCTTTGTAACTGGGTCACTATTAGCTGACAGGATATTATAAAGTATTTTATAATCATTTTTTCAAGCGAATATTTTATTATTTTGGTGGGCCAGGCAAATGGCTTACATGAGCAATGTGCTAATATTTTTGGCTTTGAAAAATCATATCCTTGTTATTATCCGTTCGATTTTTACGTTTGATGGCTTGTTTTAAAGACAAATGTATTGGCTTTGCCGTGATATATAACATTGAATGATAATATGATGACAACATTCTGAAATATAATTTCAAACGGACATGGGGTGTTGACCCCGTTACATCCCTTTACTTTTTTATAGTATATGGGGCTGGATCGTCGACTTCATATTCGTTTTAATTGCTAGTTTCGACAATACAAGCCCCTGTGGATAATATGACGAGTCCTCACCCTATTTTTAACACTAATATGGATGAAAATTTTGATCCTACAGCATCTTCTAGTGAAAATACGACATGGCAACCCCAATTTTCAGACGAAATTGAAAAGAATGTTGTTCCTATAGCTGTTTGGTGGGAGGAGGGTGCTTTGATACGTTTTTAATACGTTTCAAAAATCGGAAAATGGGGATCTTAAATTGCCGAGTTTGTGGCCCTGGTGGTCCTCAGATGCCATGGCCAAAAAAAACCCTATTTTAGGCTTTTTCTCCAGAAGTAAGAGCTAGAAAGTTGAAATATCGACTCCTAAGACATTTGGGATTGAAATTGTACATTTGGTGACCATGTGACCCCTAGTAAGGGCAACATTGGCCACTCCTGAAAACGTTTTTAGCTCATCAGACCTGACCTCAAAAACATAGTTCGTCTTTCTTCTCTAGAACCAGCTCTGTAGTGACTATACAGACAGTTGGCATCTCGTGTACATACTCCTACTGTCACTCCTTAGATCATGGATATCTTGATTAATAAGGGCCCAAGGAACCACAGCAATAAAACCTATTTTCGTCTTTTTCTCCAGAACCACTGATTCCAGAGAACTGGAATCATTAGTACAGTTAGCTTGGCAAGCGGAGATGCTGATTCATATGTTTGGTGACCTATTGATCCCTAATAAGGTCCTCAGGGGCCACAAACTCAAGGACTATATTTGTCTTTTTCTCCAGAACCAGTAACTCTAGAAAGTTGAAGTTCTGTGTACAGGCACCTTGGCAAGTGGGGATTATAATTAATAGATTTGGTAACTTTTGGGTGTCAAGGTTTTATGACCTTCTACAGAATGAAAAGTCTTTGTATTGGTCTCTTGGATTATGAATTGTAATTTTTCAAACAATATGTCATTTTGGATGCTATTTCAGGATTAATTCTGATCGAACTGAGATATGAATGTTCTTTCTCCGTTTCTGGAACAAGTAAAACTTGTCGACTTTATTTCAATCCTATTTTATTTCCATTTTATCGTGACTTCCGTTGTCTTGTTTGCAAATATTGAAGCTCATACATATCCCTTGCAATTACAACTATATGGTCCTGAGTACCCTAACACACGCACTCAAAAATTCCAAATTGTTGCGATTATGGACTAATCGTGGCCTAGTGTAAACGCAGCATATGCAGATTAAACATTTGTAATGATTATTATCCGAAATATTAAGAACAAAAGAACTAGGAATATGATACATGCTAACTTTCAACTATCTCGCGAGTATAGGTCTCTGTCCCTTTCACAGCTAGGACATAATTATAATTTTTTTAAATTTCCGCCTTTAAAAATGTGTTAACGGTGCTTATTCTATTCAGGTGCATGTTTCTGACCCAAGCTCGATCCACCCCCCGCTCTTAAGAAAAATTGGGCCCCCCCCCCCCCCCCCAAAAACCGTTCCTACGCCACTGGTATAGTCTACCCAGAAATAAAAGTTTCAAGATTTTTCTGATTTTTCGTTTGTAAAACATTTAGATAACTTGGTACTCTTTGTTACAATGAGCTAAATAAAAGATGAGGCAAGACACAAATATGTTATCCATCATTTCAACACCACAGTGTCCCTTTGGCGGATATATGTCAATCAGTTTCCTTTCCTCTCTTTAGTATTGGTGAGTTGAGGTTGTACCCTGTTTTCAGCATAAACATTTACCCTTCCTTTGACCCGATCAGAAATTGTAGATTTCGCAACGCTAGCCTATACTTCTTGGCAGATTTTCTTATAGACAGCAAAACTTGTCTTACAACTTTAACAGCTTTCATAAGCCTGTTTTCTTTTGAGGGATTTGACATGTTTCTAATGAGGCTATTACCTGTCTGGCCGACTGGTAACCGGAGATACGGTCAGTATGACGTCACTGTACATATAAAACGTCATACGCGCATTTGTGTCCGAACTTTGGTCTACCGTAGTTCCTCTAATACAACCCCGGGGTTCTATTTCATTCAGCACCCACTTACACCCGGGTTCTATTAGAGGCCCGTGTTGTATTGGAGGCCGGGTTATATTTTTTCAGACATGAATTGATGTTTATAATCTTCTTGGGGTGACTTATCGTAAAAAGAGAATTAACTGAACAAGACGGATATTTGTTATCATGGACGTGTTTAAGTTGAATCTCACGCTGTCACACAAATATTTCCCCTCAAAACGAGTGTATAACTATTTTATATTGCAACACGGAGTATTCAATTGTTACGTAAAACCCGGGTACTATTGGAGACCCGGGTTGTATTTACCTCAGCGCCCCTTACCCCCCGGGTTGTATTTGAGGCCCGGGTTTTATCAGAGGCCCGGGTTGTATTAAAGGAAATACGGTACTTGTGTCCGAACCATGGTCAAACCTGTCCGAACCAAGGTCATTTTGACATGTTATCAAAATCTCAATTCTAATCTCAAGAATAAACTTGAAATTACGAAAATACACATTTAATCGACTACCTAAGTGTTTCTTCATATACGTGCATATATTTCGTTTTTAAAGTATACCTGACTGTCAGATATTTCTCAAAACAATCAAGTATTGTCAGAAAATGAACAGAAATATTTTGAAACCAACGGAGCGATACAATTGGCTTTGTTTTTGAGTCAGCTGTAAATTGAAAGTGTCTGAAGTTCGGGCGACTTCGGGAGGTGTCCGATCTTAGGTCAGTTTGTCCTATAGGGCCTACATATAATGTCCATGGCTCAATGAATACCACTATTTCCGTTTGATTCACTTGCGCACCCTACCCACGTACATCGGTAGTGTCATCACCATTTTAATGCGAATGCGTGCCTGTATTGTTGCCCGTGCTTGTATGAAAATCGGTTTCAGATGTTTTTCTGATCAAGCACTGATCGAAAACTGAACAATTCATTTGCCTCGTTTCAACAATCGCCATTCTTTTGTGACATGACAACTTCACAAATTTAGAAATATCATGCAGAAATGGTGCAACTACATTATGCTTTCTAAGATGACTGGCGGTTAGAACAAGAAAAAAGTACTTTATCAGACAATAAAGGTATAGTTTTTTTGATGACGTAACCGTCGAATGACGTTCCCTCTGCTCCACGCCGCTCCCTCGTTATCAGTTGTCCATGGTAACGTAACGTCGATTCGCCTCAGCCGTCTGAACTCTTACATAGCAACCATTAAAGCGTGTACTCCTTTTCATGATTTGCAACTTCTGCAGTCTGTCAAAATAAGTGGTGGGACAATGAGCATCAATTTTTATGACAGCAGTAAACATGTGAATTAGACAAAAATTACGTTCCGCCATCACGCTTATAGACTTGATCCAGCTCTATAACACTATACTACCCACAATTATTTTTGGGATGTTAGTCACGTGATCTTAGTCTATCTCAGGGGGTGGGTATATAGCCATCCGTTGGCCCTGTTCATGGATTATAAATATGAAGAATGTAAACAATATTTTTATTTCCAAATTATTGGAAGCAGAATGTTACCTGTATCTGATCATTTGACATCTTAGAAAAGAAATAAAGTTCGCTGTACCCCAATGTGTTTTGTAATAAAGTATAGTTTTGCCCTGAACTATTACAGTTAAAGCACGAGGACGTTAGTCCATATCACATTGGTGTACAGCGAAATTTATCCTCGCGCTTTAACTGTAATAGTTCTGGGCAAAACTATACTTTATTACAAAACACATTGGGGTACAGCGAACTTTATTTCTTAAATAATATTGCTAAAGTGCTCATTATAGTTTTCACGAAATCTGATAAGATATATCTGGAAGGCGTTTATTTTGGCCGATAGTGTATTCAGTAATTGAATGGACGATTGAAAGCCTATACTGTGTATATATTTGAGATACTGTTAGCACTGAGTTAATCGTATAGCAAAGAAAGAAAGTGACCTTGCACCCAGGGTATTTCTTATGCCCAAGTTACACCAAGATAGTTCTCACTACGTTCTACTCCGTCCAAAAAATATTGTACAACGACCTCGAATGGGACAGGAACGGGTAACTTTTGCGCATAAATGTTCATATCACGATCCAAGTACATTTACAGACAGTTCTCAGAAAGTCCATCTAGTCTTTTTCCCGTCCTCTGACAGTTGGTACCACGTTAGTCCATATCACATTGGTGTACAGCGAAATTTATCCTCGCGCTTTAACTGTAATAGTTCTGGGCAAAACTATACTTTATTACAAAACACATTGGGGTACAGCGAACTTTATTTCTTAAATAATATTGCTAAAGTGCTCATTATAGTTTTCACGAAATCTGATAAGATATATCTGGAAGGCGTTTATTTTGGCCGATAGTGTATTCAGTAATTGAATGGACGATTGAAAGCCTATACTGTGTATTTATTTGAGATACTGTTAGCACTGAGTTAATCGTATAGCAAAGAAAGAAAGTGACCTTGCACCCAGGGTATTTCTTATGCCCAAGTTACACCAAGATAGTTCTCACTACGTTCTACTCCGTCCAAAAAATATTGTACAACGACCTCGAATGGGACAGGAACGGGTAACTTTTGCGCATAAATGTTCATATCACGATCCAAGTACATTTACAGACAGTTCTCAGAAAGTCCATCTAGTCTTTTTCCCGTCCTCTGACAGTTGGTACCACGTTTAATTGGGATAATATTGTTCATAACGTTTTCTATCTGTTCAATCCCGTTATCAGTCAGTTTCTATCAGTTCTGAACGAGACATATATCGATCTTCATACGCACAATATCTTTCTACCCCGTATGTTTCCCGATCAACTCGTAATCAAACAGTTCTCGTTTTATCATTTCGTTCTTAGTACGTTGTTCTTGTACCGCACTGACGTCCTGGCCCGCCTTATGTAAATATCCAGCACGGTCTTGCCTGTTCTTATTATGGTTCTCAGTTTCAATGTGAAAAAGTATAAAACTTCAATGGAATAGTGTGGAAAAAAAATGATTGAATTTCTTTCCTGCTATCGTCGTCTCCTGGGCCGGGAGATCAAACCCTACAAGGTGGATAACGTGTTCATCATGAATGAAATATGTTTAAAGGGGCAGTAGCACGTTTTTCTGGTGAAATCAGTCGATGAAATGTAATTTAAAAATAATGTCACCAACAGTAAAACACCCTTCCCTCTTCAGAAAATCAAGCTAAAATATGAGTGTACATGGTTACGTAAAGCCATGGGACACGTTTTTTGTCATTAGAATAATAAATTGTGTTCACAATAAAATGGCCGCCATGCAATTTTTGCGTTATACACAACATCGGTATTACCACTACGCATAGTTGGTTTGTGTAATAAGATGTTTTACCCTCTAAAGTAAATATGAATGACATAAACTATCATTATAAATGGGAAATTTAAAAAAATAAAATTTGCAAAAAACGTGCTACTGCCCCTTTAAACCAAGCAACCTTTCTTCTTGATGTTTGGCTATCATCCAAAAGTAGAATAAAAGTAATATTCAACATGTTTACAGGAGCAAGTTCTTTATGTTTTACTTGTTTAATTATGTATCCCACATGATGAACGTATCAAAACGCATTCGTTCATACCCGTCCCTTCACATGCAAACGGAGTAAACACTGTCTGATAATTCTTCAACGTACTAATGGGGGGGATCACACTTACGTTAAGTTACGTAGTTTAACCTAGTTCATTGAACGTAGCCACAAAACCTCTAACCTGATGGACCTTTGTGCATTTTTCGTTAACGTTTCATTACAACATGGTTCACTAAGTGGACCTAGTTAGGTGTGGTTTATCTTAGCTGAGCGTAATTATACTTACTTTAGAGTAGTTAGATGTATAGGAACTTGCAATGCGTCAATAACAAACCTACGTAAACGTAGTTAAAATGCTTGAGAACGCAGACAGCCGACTAACACCTAGTCTTCTGCTCTGAAACAAGAACCTCACTACCACAGAAAAACATGGCAACAACAACCCCACCGCAAAATGCAAACATTGGAGCAACATACCCTACACCACAGACAGAAAGGGGAACAAATACCCCACCACCACAGATAAACATAGGAGCAACATCTCCACCGCAACAGACATACATTGGAGCAACAACCTCATTGCAACAGACAAACATGGGAGCAACATCCCCACCGCAACAGACAAACATTGGAGCAACAACCGCATTGCAAAGGACAAACATGGGAGCAACATCCCCACCGCAACAGACAAACATTGGAGCAACAACCTCATTGCAACAGACAAACATGGGAGCAACATCCCCACCGCAACAGACAAACATTGAAACAACAACCCAACTGCGACAGATGCACATGAGAGCAACTTCTTCACCACCACAGACAAACATGGGTGCAACATGCCCACCTTGACAGATACACATGGAAGCTTCTTCACCATCCGACTAAAATGGGAGCAAATATCCCACCACCACAGGTAAACATTGGAGAAACAACCTCTTCGTAACAGACAAGTTTCAAGTTTGAAAGTTTGAATCATCATGTTACAGTTTTGCACACGGGATGTTTTACACCTTCAATTGATTTTCATCAATTGAGTTTACTTTTAAAAAATGTGTATGTATTTATTTTCCATTAGATGTTTACATGTACAGGTATATAATTATACACATCGATAGAGTTGTCAGGATGTCAATATAAACTTGCATTGTATTACTTGTATTGAAGTTCATGGACATTTGCAAGATCTTTATGGTTTTTAATGTCTATCTGTATTATTCTCAAACGGTGTATCTCAATTCTCACTTGAGTCACTTATAATATAATAATGTTATCAAATGTTTGATTTTCTGATATTCGCTTTCATTTAGATGTCCATGGCTTGATATTACAATATTAAATGACTCAAGTTTGGTTTTCAATTTCATGTTGACAGTTGGTTACTCTTGATCTCAGCATTCAGCATTTTCATTGTGATTTAGTTGCTCATGACTTCATATTAAGTCTCTCCAGTGATAACAGATTTTGTGATTTCTAACATGTTCATGAAAACAGTTCAAGGTGTTAATTTTGTTATGTATAAAAGTTTACTTCATTTAAACATTGTTTTTGTTGTGAGGTTTGTTTATTGTTGAAATGCAATATCATGGATTAGAAGCAAGCTGTAAGTATATTCTATATATTCTATCGCCACCCTTATATCGGGATACGTATCGTATCGCAACTTATAGGTAAGCAATTTTTAAAAAATATATCATTGCGAATACAATTTTTGTATCATGAGTTTTCGCATCGCAGACTTAATGCCAATACAATCCCTAGTAATAAGAACTTTAGCTTCTTACATTTTAGTCATTCATTAGAACTATTCATCTCATTTACAGTTGGCAAAGCATAATTTAAGGTTATTTAGTTGTTATATGAACAAATGTTTTTCTTTCAAATTTCTGCTAGTGCTGTCCTTGTATATGCATCCTCGATTATGGTTGTATAAGATAAACCTTACATAATTCCAGGAAATTTTTCCTTGTGTTTAATATATGAATAAATTTTCAACAACCTTTAAAAGAAATAAAACATTAATTTTCTTCCTTCTCAGTTAATCATCTTTTAAACTATAAGTATATCGTAACTCTTAAATTGTATATTTGTCACCCAATACTATACATCAACATCAGACTCAATTTGGACTCAAAACTTTCTGCAAATATACAGTTGATACACATATGACATCTTGCCTGATCAACTGCACACAATGAGCTACGTTTGCTTAGAGAACTGTGTTAAACGAAATGTCCTCGGTTCCATGTTGAAATGACACACATTGTCCCCGTTTGCATGTGTGAAACTAAACATGCACACATATCATAGGAGAATATATTCT
The DNA here is from genome assembly GCA_936450465.1 of Gibbula magus. Taxonomy (NCBI): domain Eukaryota; kingdom Metazoa; phylum Mollusca; class Gastropoda; order Trochida; family Trochidae; genus Gibbula; species Gibbula magus. Next base: position 60,780,792 of record OW388303.1, read on the forward strand.
CATGTTTTGGATGACAGTTTGACAGCACAAGATACACACCAACACATATTTCCTCAAATTAAGCTAATTAGAAAACACTTATTCACGCCCAGTTGGTTTCCATAGAGACAATATTAATACACAATTAGTGTCCCCGCTTCCATGGTGTAAATGATACACACTGTCCCCGTTTGCTTGTGGACACTTACACATACACACTTATTGCAGTAAAATGGATTCTCACGATGAGTATGACCGTCAGATTGCAATAATATTTTAAGTACACACATATAGCCGTGATTTGTATACAAAAATGAACCCAAATGTCCGAGTTTTCATAGGGAAATACCTGATAGACACATGTCCCCGCTTCCATAGTGTAAATGATACACACATCCCCGTTTGCTTGTGAAAACTTACACATCCACACTTATTGTAGTAAAATGGATTCTCACGATGAATATGACCTTCAGATTGCAATAATCTTTTCAGCACACACATACTTTGTACACATAAAAGAACCCAAATGTCCCAGTTTCCATAGAGAAATACCTGATGGACAGATGTCCCCGCTTCCATGGTGTAAACGATACACACTGTCCCCGTTTGCTTGTGAAAATTTACACATACGTACTAAGCGTAGTAAAATGGATTCTCAGGCTGTGTATGACCATCAGATTGCAACAACCTCTTAAACACACCCATGTATACTTGTTTTGTATACAAAAGTGAACCTAAAATGTCCCCGTTTCTGCAGAGAAATGCCTGTTACACACATGTCCCCGGTTCCATGGTGTAAAAGATACACACTGTCCCCGCTTGCATGCAAAAAAGCACACACACACAATCGGTGTGTGTCCCCGGTTCCTACATGAAAGTTCATACTCGTTCGAATGTATCCCATATAGCTTGTCAATGTTTAGAACTAACATACTTAACAGGGGAGGTTAGCCATGCAAGTGGTACAGCTGTACAGCAGCTAGAAAAAATGTCCCCGGTTACATGTGTTTTTTAAGTGTCCCCGTTTGCCACCTTTAACATCACTGTGTGTGTGTGTGTGTGTGTTCTACCGTCCAAGTATCCGTGTGTGTTTTCAACCTAACCTTCTTAAAAATAAAAACTGTCTCCTTCACTCGATAATATAATTCAAGAAAAGACAGATATCCTCTAAAATGGACACTCCGTATGTTATTGTTGTAACATAGGTCAAAAGTTACAAAGGGTGTTATTTCATCGAGAAGTAATGACTGTTGGCGAAAATTACCATGTTGGTGCCAATCTGTTCGGTATAGCTTCATTATTAAGATGTATAGTCTTGATTATGATAAAAAAAAAGGACAATGTTCCGCAGCTGTCGCGCGTCAATTGTTCAAACGTACTTTTGAAAACTTATATGTAGCAGACAAAGATACAGATAATAGTTGGTACTGTTCAATGGAACATATAACTGGCATACATGTAAATTGGGCGCATGAATTCGGCTTTTCATCGTGTATTAAGCCGCTGCTCGAGTTTCATTGAAAACAAGTTATTGTCAAATATTTGACGTTAGGGGATACATATGCAAGTCGCATGAGATGATTTGGACGTATTTCAGGACATTTGATGTTCTGTATGTATCAAATCTAAATAAAATTTCATGAAAAACACGGAATGTCCCTTTAATACAGGTTTTTTTGTCGCTTAACGCGGCCAACCGCGACTATCATTGGTCAGAGGAAAAGCTTAAAAAGTGTAAACGGCCTTCAAAGTTTAGTCCTTCGTATGAACATTGCCCTGAAGTTTTATAAAAAAACCCAGACATTGGGGCAAGTTTAATTTGGTGAAACAAGCATATCCTCTTAATAGAGAAAATGAAGTAGAAACTCTTAAACATCGGCATAACTTATGCAAAAAAGGGTATGATACATAACAAAGGCAGATATACACTCGATAATGATTATATTGATCATGTTTGCAATATATGAACAATTATTTCAGAGTTATGAGCGGAAATGACGGCCTGTTATTGAGGCACTGTTCCTGTAATGTTTTCATGAAAACCGGAAAATGTCCCAGACTAGAGATCGACACCGTTATGAAATAAGGTTCCACCACTGTCACATTATGTTCACTCAAGGAATTATAGATGGATATGTGATATACGTCTTTGGTTCACTATTAAATTTCAGTATGCAGACATATCAGCGAGTCACATTATGTTCCATATACAGACAAATCACCGAGTCACATTATGTTCCATATGCAGACAAATCAACGAGTAACATTATGTTCCATATGCAGACAAATCAACGAGTAACATTATGTTCCATATACAGACATATCAGCGAGTCACATTATGTTCCATATACAGACAAATCACCGAGTCACATTATGTTCCATATGCAGACATATCAGCGAGTCCCATTATGTTCCATATACAGACAAATCACCGAGTCACATTATGTTCCATATGCAGACAAATCAACGAGTAACATTATGTTCCATATGCAGACAAATCAACGAGTCACATTATGTTCCTTATGCAGACATATCAACGAGTCACATTATGTTCCATATGCAGACATATCAGCGAGTCACATTATGTTCCATATACAGACAAATCACCGAGTCACATTATGTTCCATATGCAGACATATCAGCGAGTCACATTATGTTCCATATACAGACAAATCACCGAGTCACATTATGTTCCATATGCAGACAAATCAACGAGTAACATTATGTTCCATATGCAGACAAATCAACGAGTCACATTATGTTCCTTATGCAGACATATCAACGAGTCACATTATGTTCCATATGCAGACAAATCAACGAGTAACATTATGTTCCATATGCAGACAAATCAACGAGTCACATTATGTTCCTTATGCAGACATATCAACGAGTCACATTATGTTCCATATGCAGACAAATCAACGAGTAACATTATGTTCCATATGCAGACAAATCAACGAGTAACATTATGTTCCATATGCAGACAAATCAACGAGTCACATTATGTTCCATATACAGACAAATCACCGAGTCACATTATGTTCCATATGCAGACATATCAGCGAGTCACATTATGTTCCATATACAGACAAATCACCGAGTCACATTATGTTCCATATGCAGACAAATCAACGAGTAACATTATGTTCCATATGCAGACAAATCAACGAGTCACATTATGTTCCTTATGCAGACATATCAACGAGTCACATTATGTTCCATATGCAGACAAATCAACGAGTAACATTATGTTCCATATGCAGACAAATCAACGAGTCACATTATGTTCCTTATGCAGACATATCAACGAGTCACATTATGTTCCATATACAGACAAATCAACGAGTCACCTGACAAGCCTCATGTTCACAGCATCAACAGAGGTGACATATGGTATGCACCTGTAATGGCAACGGTAAGACGTGTCCTACAACATGGGGATAAATGTTGAAGTGTGGCGTGCGCGTATAGGGTGTTTCGTCCACCCTAAAGGGACCAAAAGTGAGTTAGTGCATGGTATACAATTGTGTGTGGGGTTGTTATCCCGCCAATTGCAGATTTTGTTAATTGTAGCACTTCTCCTACTCCTAAGCGGTAATGTCGAAAGCAACCCGGGCCCGAGGACCACGAGGCAGAGTCAACTGTCTGTCTCTGCCTCAGGTGTGAGACACACGGGACAGCAGTCTAGCGTCGAACACGGAGATATCCTACGGGGTATAGAACAACAATTAAAAACCCTCAACACAAGATTCACCAATTTTGAGACATCACTTCAAGCAATTAGAAGCGAACAGATCGACATGTGGCGAGAGATAGACGAACTAGTAGACGCAAACATGGCGCTGGGAAGGAAGGTAGAGCAGCTCGAATCCCAGTCTAGGAGAGAGAATTTACTTTTCTTTGGGATATCGGACGAGGGTGGCAAAGACAACTGGAGTGACTCGGAAACAAAAATAAGAGACTTTATGAAAACTAAACTCGAAGTCGAGTCAGGCCTACCCACCAAAAGACACCCCGTCCTATTATTGTGAAATTCTCTTCTTTTAAAGACAGAGAATACATCAACAAAACAGCTAAGGATAAACTTGGGGGTAACAGGGAGATGCGGGTATCCCCTGACTACACCCAGGCTTTGAGGGACACACGGAGACAACTTGGGAAATTTCTTCAATCTTACAGAGAAAAGGGGGATGATTGCTATATACCATACGACAAACGTGTGGTCAATAGCAATATCTACATATATGACTGGGAGAAGGGAACCTTAACATAGGCGGGTAGACGGCGGTACCCCCAACAGGTCGTGTTCAATCACTTCTACCACCACCCCCAGCTCTCGAGACCACCTGAACAGACGACAATGATCAGGCCGGTCGAGTAGTAGCAGACGACGAGACACTCTAGACGACTCACAGCTGAGTTAGCGAGGTGGCCGAGGTCATACACCAGCATCGCACACGAAGCTAAGTAACAATTCAACTGATAAGATTACTGAAACAATAAAAATAAGAACATATCTACAATTAACTGTAATGATAACGATAACAACTGTGATGAAAGTAATTTCAATCCACGTCTATGTTGGAATATTAATGGCCTTAATTCTAAATTAAGTCAATTCGCTGAACTAACTGAGTTGTGTCAATCATTTAATATCATTGCATTCATTGAGACATGGGCAAATAACTCAACAGATTTTGCTACTATGTTTCAAGGGTATAGTTCCTATCAGTGTGTGCGGAAACGCACACATTCTATCGGACGATTCAGTGGCGGTATCGCTGTTTATACCCCACTTCCGGTCTCGTTGCAATGGTTTATTTTGTTACAAGTGTAGGTGTATTAGCCGACACACCTACACTTTTTCTGATATACCTATACTTTTTCTGATATACCTACACTTTTCTAATATACCTACACTTTTTAACAACTGAGAAATAATGTAGTCAATTTCCAAATTCTAAGTGATGATACTTTATAAAATATCAGATTATAAATGAACATATAAGGAACCTGGGATCGAATCCGTGTCCTGTTGCTTTCTGGCCGAACGACCTATCCATTACACCACGAAGTCAGTTAAAACTCTGAACATGTTTTCATGACCAATTGAATGAGGTTCTTATAATGCGTGAAATAATATCACAAATTTATGTTTTTCTTTTTACATAAGAATGTAATTTAATTTTGGGTGCAAAATGTCTTAACATACTGAAAGTTGTTTCTGTTTTCTCTACACTTTGGCCACGTTGACATTAGCCATGCTGTTTATAGCGTTAGCTGTGCATTTCAGCAAGATGCACGTGCATCTGCGTTGACAATGCCGTCGTTGGGCCATATCAATTAGATTTCAAGCCCCAAACATGGGTAACCATACAACGCAGCACGGGCTGCGTTGTCACAGACGAGGCCGTATTTGGGTTGTGCGTTTCATGCACAAGCTTGTTTACAGCTGTATTTGTTTAGAAATATTATGAAATAGTATCCGCTTACACTCGACCGTAAGTGGGGTATAAGACAGATATACCCATACTTTTCCTCGTGTATCAAATGATACCCTACACTTTTCCCCGTTGGAGCCTTACTCGGCTCCGCCTCGTAAGGGCCCCACGGGGAAAAGTGTAGGGTATCATTCGATACACTCGGAAATGTATGGGTATATCTCTCACGTATGTGAGACAGTCCATCGCATCACGAGTCACCCGCTTGCACGACGAGTGGACAGACTGTGTATTTTTCAAAAGTGACATTCTAAATGATCTCGTCAGTAAACCCGTGATAGTTGGGTTTGTTTATGTGACTGATACACAGAACTCTGTTGATGAAGGACTTTCAGGAATTGGACTCCTAGAGAGTAGACTTTATGGTTTATCCCGGGAAATCCCTGAGGCATCGTTTGTTTTATTTGGAGATTTCAATGCCGGTATAGGAGAAAAACAGTGTTATATAGAACATGATTCTACGGATTATCTACCAATTGAAGATGTAGATTATGAAAGTGATACATTTAGAATCCCTAGAAACTCCAAAAATAAAATAGTTAACTCAGAAGGATGAAAACTTTTAGATGTATGCCGCAATTTTAACATGCATGTATTAAATGGGCGAAATGGGGCGGATAAACTAGGAGAATTTACATTCATTGGGCATAAAGGAAATAGCGTCGTTGACTAGTGTGTGGTATCCTCATGCTTATACAAATATTTTGAGAATTTTTACATTTTAACTCGATCAGAATCCGACCATTTGCCTGTAACAGTAAATATGAAAACATCCTATGACACATCACGTGACATTAATCAGGCCGAGCAAGCACGTGCAGACGCACATGACATCGAGAAAGAGTGATGGGACTCGAGCCGTAAGGGTGAGTTCATAAATTTGTTTAATGCATTACGGACAATATTAGTGAATTCAGTATCATATTTCACAAAACATTATATGACAGTGTTGATGGAGCCATTACATTTATCTAAATTATTTCATATTGAAAGCTATGCATGCACTCAGAGAACATCCACGCAGACCCACGAGATCACACTCTCATTCACGCTCTCCCCCACACACTCACTCACAGTGCACTCGAATGCAGCCACAGTGGTTCGACCACGAATGCGAACAAACAAAGCGACATAAGTATGCATTACTGAATAGGTTCAGGAAATCCAATAACCCAAAGTGTTGTCAACTTTATTTAAAAGCAAAGAAATACTTTAAATCACTTTGTGACAGGAAGAAATCAAATCATGAAAAACTGATTTATTCATAAATCAGGTGCTACGGACGATCCAAATAATTATATAGGTATTGCATTGTTGAATACACTTAACAAAATATTTACTACTATAATATACTGGCCCAAAAAAGAAACGCATAGCGAAAATGTGTTTTTCAAAGTATGATATTTTTAAAATTAAGGCTTGAAATTTTGTAAAAGTTATTGCTAAAGTTAGACTATAGTTTTTACAACAATTTCTTGCACTTGGACACAAAAATTGTGAATTGCCGCCAAAACGCAGCAGCTTGAATCCAACCTGAAAAAATGTGCATGGAGAAAAATCCTAAAGCATGTTGCACGTGCAAATATGGGTACTTAGGCTTGATACCGATGGGTATAAAACCTGGGTAGTCCCATTGCGAATCACTCTCAGATGCTCCGTATACACGACTCTAAAGATGCCAGGACTTAATGAAGATTGCAGAAACCAGGCCATTGGACGTCTAGAAACTGGCGAAAGTCAGTCAGCAGTAGCCAGGCACTTCAACGTTACTCAGAGTACCATATCTCGTCTCTGGCACCGCTACACAGTCCACAACTCCACGAGAGATCGACCGAGATCCGGCAGGCCAAGGGTGACAACTCCGGCGCAGGACCGATACATCCGGGTGATGCATCTTCGCAAAAGGACAGTCAGTGCCACCTACACAGCCAACAACATTCCTTGACTTCGTAGAGTATCAGCGCAGACCATCATCAATCGCCTTCGTCAACATGGGATACGTCCTATGCGACCATATACAGCGCCATCTTTGCAACGCCATCATCGTCGTGCACGTCTGCGATGGAGCAGAAACGTTCGCCCATGGACTCTAGTGCATTGGAGAAGAATCTGGTTCAGCGATGAGTCGCGGTTCATGCTCTATCGCCACGATGGTAGGATGAGGGTCTATAGACGGAGAAATGAACGTTACGCTCAACACTGTATCCGTGCAATCGATGCATACGGTGGAGGGAGTGTAATGATGCGGGCAAGCATATCCTTTAATGGTAGGACAAATTTGGTTCACGTGCAAGAAAATTTAACTGCTGTACGCTATCGAGACGAAATCCTGCAACGTCACCTTCTTCCCGCAATTGACGTCAGACGTGAAATTTTTCAACAGGACAATGCCAGACCGCATACTGCGCGTGTTACCATGGATTATCTTGCCAACAGCAATTTGAATGTACTGCCATGGCCCTCCAAATCTCCAGACTTGAACCCAATCGAGCATTTGTGGGATTTGTTGGATAGACGGGTACGACGTCGACAACATCCACCGCAGACGCTTCAAGAACTGACCCACGCACTGCTGGATGAGTGGGGAAGAATTCCACAACGCCAGATTCGACGACTCATTCAATCTATGCCCAGGCGATGCAGAGCAGTGATCCATGCTCGTGTTGGTAGCACCCGGTACTGACTTCGTCACAGTGATGTCACAATCACAGACGTCCACAGGAGGATTAAATGACTGCATTTAGTGGAGGAGACATGCATTTAATGCTGTGAAAAATTTGGTTGTTGTACATTCCATATTTAGTGTGCAATTATGCTGTAAACACATGGCAATAAACTCTGATTTTTCTGTTATGCGTTTCTTTTTTGGGCCAGTGTAGATAATCGTATTAAGGCCTGGGTATCAACTCGAGAACTTATATCAGAATGTCAAGCGGGTTTTCGAGAAGAATACAGTACTACTGATCATATATTTACCCTAAATAGTATTAACGGTTAACGTTTTCTAAATATTGTCCACTGCGGTAAGGTCAAGGTCACAAGGTCAAATATGATGACCTCATCTGAAAGGTCTCATCACAAGGTATGCTCATGCCAAGTATGAAAGCCGTAGCTCTGAGCAATCTAAAGTTATGGCAAAGGTTAAAGTTTACTGAAGATGTCCACTGCGGCAAGGTCAAGGTCACAAGGTCAAATATGATGACCTCATCTGAAGGTCTCATCACAAGGTATGCACATGCCAAGTATGAAAGCCGTAACTCTTAACAATCAAAAGTTATGGCCAAGGTTAAAGTTTTCTGAAAATGTTCATTGCGGCATGGTCAAAGTCACAAGGTCAAATATGATGACCTCATCTGAAAGGTATCATCTCAAGGTATGCACATGCCAAGTATGAAAGCCCTAGCTCTGAGCAATCAAAAGTTATGGCCAAGGTTAAAATCTGTGTGGACAAACACACGGGCGGACAGATGGACAGACGGACAAACGGACAGGTGAAAAACAATATATCCCCGGAATCTCCGATTCGGGGGCATAAAAATATTGAACAAGTACATTCGAAGTTCTGCAAGTTCTTGTTACGTGTTAGCTACAGGACTGCGAACAAAGTTGTTTTATCTGAATGTGGACGCTTCCCATTATTTATTAATGCTTGCTGTCGGGTCATTTCATACTGGCTAAGATTGATAAAACAGCCAACTACACAATACTCAAGAAGTAGTTATGAAATGCTTAAAACATCAGACGATGCAAAGATATATACCAGCAAGACTGGTATTATGAAATAACGTCATCAACTTGTGTACGTTTTTATACAGAATTTAAGTATTGTATTAATACAGAAGTTTATCTGTCTGAAATTAAATCATCACAACTTAGGCGTGCGCTTACTAAATTTAGATGTAACGCCCATAACTTCAAAGTTCAAGAAGCACGTTTTGCCAAAACTGTTAACGAAATAAACACTAACTGTCCATTTTGTATAACTCTCAAGAAGATGAGTACCATGTACTCCTTATCTGTCCGAAATATGCAGAAATAAGAAAGAAATATCTGCCGTAATTTTTCTATAACCAGCCATCAAGATTTAAATTCCGTATACTTCTTCAGTCAGAAAATACTGAACTACTATTTGAGCTATCCCTTGCGTTCTACCATATGTTTAAATTAAGAAAGCTTTTTGATTGTTGAAGTGAATTGTTGATGTCATACAGGTTGAGCAAAAGTATTTTACAAACTTTATATATACTTGTACTATTGGCCTCAGGGCCACCTATACGAATACAATCTGTCTGTCTGTCTACATATGGTATGGCTACTCCCCAACAATCATGAATAGCCATACCCATTCAATAGTTCATACTGAAAAGGCCACAGACCTATAGTACTAAACTAAACTATAGTTTTTACATAAATGTAAACATAAATAAATATTACAGAGATGATACATGATTTCTATACAGCATTACATAATGGATGAACATGGCAAGATTTTGTAACAATGTTTGATTTTTACTGCTCATAAGAGTTGAACATTTTATGACACATGGATGGGCATAATAGTATCTTTTGATATATTTACATCGTAGTGGAAGATAACATGGACAGATGAAAAGAAAATGATATTCGTCTTCAATCTGATTTAAATCACAAAGTTTACATATTCTATCTTCTTTATTAATATTTGTATATCGAAATCAATCAAAATATCATGTGATGAACATCGAAATCGTGCTAATGATCGCTTAAATTTCTTTATAGTAACAAATGATAGGTAATCCTCACTTAATAAATCACATTTGAACTTGGAATAATAAAAACATTTACTTGACAATTAACTTTTTCACACCATGTTTGCAGGTATATATCTTTTAGTCTTGTTGTTATTGACTGAATAAAATCTGCGTGTGACTCAACATACTGAGGATTCCAAACGTTTCCGAAGCCAAATAAAAAATGTTTGACGTTAGAAACCCATTTTCTTTGTCCATTTTTCTCGTACAATAACATCATATTATAACACATTTTGGGCATTCTATCACGGGGCATATTTAACAATTTTAACCAGTACTTAATTACTTTAATACTTGTAAACAAGTGCATCGGATATCTTCCACATTCACCATATACCATTACATTTGCTGCATTCACTTTGACACCAAGATATTTCTTACATGCACATAAATGTATTCTTTCTAACTGATGAAAATCTGTTAATCCTCATATTTCTGCCCCATAAGTTAAAATTGGGTTTATTTTGGCGTCAAATATCTTAAATTAAGTCGTATAATTAATATCTCCTAGTTGGCTAACTGTTTTAAGGATGCCGAATAGCGCCTTTTGTGTCTGAAGCGATGCATATTTGACATGTTTAGTCCATGACAGTCCATTTGTAAAATACAAGCCCAAAAATGTGTAAAAACTAACGCAATCCAGATTTATACCCTTGAATTACCATTTTTCTAAATTTAGATAGTTTGCCGCCATTTTTATCTCTATTAACTGTTAATTTCCATATATCGCAGTATTTTTCAAGTTCATTTAATTGGTTTGGAGGCCAATAATAGTGCTCGAAAACAGGACAACGTCATCTGCGAATAAAAGGAGGAAAATTTGGACTATTTCGGGATGGAGTAGGATAGCGCTTGAACAGTTCATTTCGATTTGAGTGGCAAGTTCATTGATGAAGAATGAAAACAAGAACGGACTTAAAATACACCCTTGTCTTACACCAAGTTGTAATTCGAAATGTTCCGAGAATTCGTTATTATTTTAACGCATGCTTTCACGTTTTCATACATATTAGATAAAAGTTTACTCATTTTGGTACTAAGACCATGATAATGTAAGAGAGACCAAAGTTTGTTTCGTTTTACAGAGTCGAAGGCTTTCGCAAAATCTTTCCTCCTTTTGAATTCAAATATCGTTGGACTAAACTTTGTAAAATAAACATGTTGTCAACAGTGGTATAATCATGTCTAAAACCCGCTTGTGATTCACCTATTTTATTCATTGTATCTCCCCATGTTACAAGTCTCTTATTAGTAATATACGTGAACATTTTGCTAAAATTACTAATCAATGTTATTCCTCTAAAATTGTTCGGATAATTGATATCACCCTGCTTATGAATTGGAACAATGATACCAACCGTCCATGAATGAAGGAAAGTGCCATTTTCTAGCATAACGTTGAAAATAAGTTCTAGGTATGGTGCGATAAGAACTGCTGAATTTTTAAAGAATTCTGATAATATTCAATCAATCACAGGCGATTTATTTGGTTTAAGATTTCTTATACTTTCTAATATCTCATCCCTTGTGACTGGAGAATCTAGTATTGTTTCCGTAAGTTCGGAATTATGGCGGTTAAGATTAGCCATACATGTAGGAGAACCCAGGTTTCATTTCAACTTTCGCTTTCGCTTTCTAATTGTCTTCCTTTATTTAGCATTAAGTGAAGTATCGTATTAATTTAAAGTATAAAATGCCATATTTGTCACATTTTAAACTACATTAAATTCTCCTTGAAATACTTCCAAACATTGTTCATCATTTAATGATGTATTTACCTATCGACATAAGACATACATATGTTCATATTTGAACGATTACTTATGTTTCAGACTGCACGTCATGACTAGTGACCCATGTCTAACACTGTTTACCTACCTGGTTATACCAGTAACTCCCCGCCCACCTCAGTAGGTTATCTACATCCTCCACTTAGCCGGTCTGCGCACTCCGGACTTCCTCCTTCGTCAGCTCTGTAGAGCCTGGCTTGACATGCGCACATCGCTGCTTGGAGTTTGGGTTATCTAGTTGCTGGTAACCCGGTGAAAGGGAGGTAATCAGATCAGAAACTGTGTCGTGTTCCTTTTTAAATATTGGAGCTTGTAATTAAGAACAGGGGTTCGTATCTTACCATTGCAATATAATTCCACTGGTACTTTTTACACTCTAAAAAAAATTATTTTCTAAATTTTAGATGCTTAAAATAAAGATGAACAATTAAAGCATATGATACTCATTCTGTAGATATTACTTTGTCCCTAAACGATGTACTGAATACATGTTGTTCTTATGAGGAATAGTATGCCGAGCTAGTGATTTAAAATATATTGGTCTACTATTGTCGGTGTGAGTGAATGAATGCTTAACTTTAAACTGCGTCCTTGATATTGTCAGAATGTTATAATGATACAAACATCAATGCGCATCCAGTGTCTTCTTGTGATCTCTCAAGCAGCAGTGCTGATCTGGTGGTTGTACAGTGAATATTGTGCTGCAGGTAATGTTAATGTTAGTTTCAGATAGGTTTAGTTCGTATGTGTTTTTCCCCTGATACTATTATGTATAGGATAAAACATGCCAAAGGGTGTTTATGAGATTTAAAACCCGCAACCCGGGTTTTATTGCATATATTCCTTATATAAAAAGAAGGTAGTTTATGCTTCTTGTGACAACAATTCATATAGCCCAGTATCGAGTTCGTTATTATATTTCTTACCCTATTTAATTTAAATGCATCAAAATAGAAAAATTGGAATCGAAGTAGACCCTTCATTAGACTGTAGAATAAAAACTGTACTCATGCACTATTCATACAGTCTATATACTTCTAAGAAATACGTATCTAAATAGTTCTACCTACCTCTACTCTTTATTCAATTAGTATTATTCATACTATGGCCTTTATTTAAGAAATTAGAAGACGGGTTGGCGTGCTTTATCGTTGAAGAAAACATAGCAGGGAGCATAAAACACGAAGGACGCAGTCCTGAGTGTTGTATGCCCTTTGCTATGATTTTATCCTACGATAAAACACAACAACGAGTCTTCTATTTCTTATATGAGATGCCATTAAACACTTACTCGCTTTTATATAAAAACCGTGGAGATATTATGTTGTTTGTATAAACTGTTTTAATTTTTTTTTATAAATGTCTCCCGTCGTAGAACATTGTCACTAACATTGAACAATAGACCGATCCATTAAGCTCAGCCCCTATCAGTTTTCAACCAATCAGTGCGCCGTATTATTGACCTACTGAGGCGAGATTACTTCCTCGGACATCATATTACCTTTATTAGTACCATATTACTAATGGTTTATTCTGAAATTGTCGACAATTTAACTGGTAAGAAAACACTGCAGGCAGGCAGATGCCGACAGTCTCCACGCACTGCTGGCTGGATACAATAGGATTAATCTGTTGTTTTAGTCACTTGGGTAGCACAAAATTCGGAAGCGATAGACAAACGAAATACGTATTCTGTCATTTATTTCGCATTAAATGTGAACATTTCACTGTATAATATATACAAGATATATGCACTAGAATAAATATAGCACAGAACTTGGAAGCAACAGACAAACGGAATACATATTCAGTCATTTATTTCACTTTTATATAATACATACAAGATATATACACTAGAATAAATATAGCACTAGAATAAATATAGCACAGATTTAGAGGTCAGTTTTAGATACAATACAATTTTTAATAATTTCATACGATGTACAATTTGGTGTATTTAATTTAATTTTAGCAAGTGGGATGCTGCATCTGCATACTCCATCAGGGGAAGGACCCCGATGGTCAGACGGTTCTTGAGGTTGTTGATGTGCCTTGTTGATGACCTTCTTCATTCGTCCATAGCTGAGACTTGACGGTCGCGAAGGTTGGCATGGATTCGATCACTGAAGTGTTGTCTGCTGTCCAGGGACCTTCTCTGAGAGACAACAGTTCCTCGTTGTAGAGTGACGGCATAGGCTTCAGGGTTGTCTGGGCCTTCAGCTTGAGTCGGTGCATAGTCTTCTTTATCTACAAATGAAATGGATTTAAATATAATAATAAATAAATCATTATAAAATTAAGTTAAGTTAAGTAAATGTTCATATTTTAAAGTTAAATTTTCTTTGAGATATAGTTCATACGATTAAAGGGATTAATTGTCATTTATTATTTTTATTCTGATGACTCACCTGAATTTTCGCTTCAGTTGCCTCATGGTTGTGCGCTGATGGTTGTTTTGAGACGAGATCATTGACTGTAGAAATTGTGGAACCACAACTAGATTTCTGACATTTCCAAGAAACCCAGCCCTCTGTCCTCCTCTTGTTAACTTGTATACATGTATCCCCCCCATACACAAGTATCTGCCACCATGAGAAGTCGGAAGAAAGTAATGCTGAAGCTGTGCGTTTGCCATGATGGAAGTGATGTTGAGATACAAATGTCCCGACATTATATAGTGACAATGATTGGATACACTAAGCAAATTGAGTGAACTCATCATATGTTTGGATTAACTAGGTAAATTGGGTGTAAAGTAAGTGAACTCCACTGACTAATCGGTGAACACATCTCAATCCTGTTTCGCACTTGAGTTCAACTTTCAGTGACACCCACACTTTAATCCGTTGAAACAACATCACAAAAACAACACGCCACATCAAAGGATTTTTTGGGTCGACCCCAACTGTCGACAATTTCAGAACACACCTTACATTTACCCCATATTAAGTCCAACCTACTTGGAGGCAATGGACCAAACTAAATCTCGCCCATCTTTCACACTTCCGCTAAATAACCGTGCATCATATTCAACCAAATACACCTTTTCCGATCTTTCAGTAAATATTTTAAAAAATATTCCAAATTCAAAAACGAAAAACCAAAATGCAAATTTCCTCATCGAGAAGGAATTTCCCAATCTCACACCACAAAATCTCACACCGCAAAACCCTACTATGGATTTCGTAGATCCACCAATCAACAAACGAAAGCGCACATCAAACACACCGCCGGCCGCTCAGCAATCTGCTGAAACAACAACAAGCGCATCCATTACATCTCATCACCACTCTCCCATCACACCAACAAGCGCATCCACCACATCTCACCACTCACTTATCAACACAACAAGCGCATTCACTACATATCAACACAACAAGCGCAGCCACTACATCTCACCACTCTCCAAACACAACACCCAGCACACTCATACTCACATACATAAAATTCGCTGCTAATGTTGAACACCAGCTCACAACGCTGGTAAACCGTGAAAGAATCGGCTACGTTCTTCACAGCCAGGGATATTTCTACACACAACTCAAAAGGGCTATGTACTTAAATTTAGAAATTCCGAAATTGCCCGTAAAGCCCAAAATTGCAGGGCAAAACATTAAATTAGAGATTCCAATTTGGCTTCAGGAATCACGCGGCATAATCAACTTCTCCTCATTGGAAGAAGATCTACAAGCCTACCAGGAGGAAGCAAACCGTTCGGAAAACCCTGTCAAAATTAAATCTTCTCGGCGCATCACCAAAACCCTTCCAAGTGATAGGAAAATAAACACGCCAAAAGTAATTCTAACTTTCGGAACCCCCACCCTACCAAAATCTATCTTCTTCGGCGCATGCACCCGTACAAAAGAACCCATGGATAGGCCAATCACATACTGCACAAAATGCCTCAAATATAACTCTCAAACGGCTGCGACCTGCAGGGGTAAGAAGAGATGTATGACATGTGGCGACCAGGCCTGTGGTGGAAAGGATGCCAATCCTTCTTGCACCAGGTACTGTTTGGACTGCAAGTCACACGATCATACGACTCTTCACAACTCCTGCCCGACTCACCGAAAACACAAAATAGCAGCCAGTCCTCAGAAATACAAACAAGACAACACCACCGCAGGCACGCATCCACCACACTCATCCCACCCACCTCGCGCCCAGCCCCTAGCCCCCCCTACAGCCCAACCAAACCCTCTGGCCAAACCCCACCTGCTCCCACTGCCCAACCCCCAGCCCCCACCAATCCTACCCATTCCATCTCTACCCCCCGTCGCACCTCTACACCCTCTCTGTCCTCTCGCCAACAAAACACCTCCCGCCGCCCTCTTTCCGCTCGCACCGCTCTCTTCCTTAACCACAAACCTCTAACCGATGTTTCTTTCATGGACAACGGCACATCCCAACCTAACAACTCCTCCCCAACCCCTCTCCTTAACCAAACCGAGTCCATGGACACGGAAGCTCCAACCTCTCCTAACCAACCCCTCTCTCCCACTCGCATGCCTCTCCCCGATACCCCTCTCACCTCTCCCTCAACCCATCCAAGCACCGCCCTTCTCCCCTATCCCCGAACCTGCCCCAACCCACCCACAAACCCGCAACTCCCATACCAAATCCCCATTCTTCCTTACTTCTAAAACCCCAAACCAAGACCCCCGCATCACATCACATCAACAGCAAGCAAACACTTCACCTCGTGGCTTGTATTTTCCTCGCGCTCACATCCTCGGGCATTAACCTACGCAAACTACACAACATGGCCTCAAAAGCCAACCTCATCACATGCAACTTCCAAACTTTCTCTATCTACCTCAATAAATTTAAGCACTTAATAAATAAAAAGCCAAAGTACACCATAATTAATTCTTTCCTTAAACCAATAATGCAGCTCAAAATAAATACCATCTAAATCTACCTCTACTATTTTTTCCTTTTTTTTACATTCATGCACATTCTCCAATGAAATGCTAATGGCCTTTCGGCACACGTCCATGAACTTACAGCTTTAATCAATATAAACCAATTAAACCCCCATATAATTATCATTCAGGAAACCCATTTCTGCCCTAGGTCAAATTTTAATATTCCAAGATATAAATCGCTCAGGCAGGACCGGCCCAAACCCAATCCCGGTCGCTCCTCAGGAGGTCTAACTATTTTTATTCAGGAACAACTAAAATTCTCTACTCTAAACCTAGATTTAAATTCATTAGAGGCGCATGCCGTAACTATTAAATATAACAACCAAAACTTAAATATATTTAACTTATACAATAAACCAGGTTTACCTTTCCAAAAAGAGGACATATAGGTCCTACAAAATTCAGCCCCCGATCGTTCCATGTACTTTGGGAGTAAATGATAAGGTTGATACCAACGGCAAACTAATTGCCGATTGGGTCATAAATAACGACTATGTAATCCATAACTCTAACATTCCAACTAGGTACGATAGCTACAGGGACACTATGTCCGCTATCGATTTGTACTTTCTACACTCTAAAAAAAATTATTTTCTAAATTTTAGATGCTTAAAATAAAGATGAACAATTAAAGCATATGATACTCATTCTGTAGATATTACTTTGTCCCTAAACGATGTACTGAATACATGTTGTTCTTATGAGGAATAGTATGCCGAGCTAGTGATTTAAAATATATTGGTCTACTATTGTCGGTGTGAGTGAATGAATGCTTAACTTTAAACTGCGTCCTTGATATTGTCAGAATGTTATAATGATACAAACATCAATGCGCATCCAGTGTCTTCTTGTGATCTCTCAAGCAGCAGTGCTGATCTGGTGGTTGTACAGTGAATATTGTGCTGCAGGTAATGTTGATGTTAGTTTCAGATAGGTTTAGTTCGTATGTGTTTTTCCCCTGATACTATTATGTATAGGATAAAACATGCCAAAGGGTGTTTATGAGATTTAAAACCCGCAACCCGGGTTTTATTGCATATATTCCTTATATAAAAAGAAGGTAGTTTATGCTTCTTGTGACAACAATTCATATAGCCCAGTATCGAGTTCGTTATTATATTTCTTACCCTATTTAATTTAAATGCATCAAAATAGAAAAATTGGAATCGAAGTAGACCCTTCATTAGACTGTAGAATAAAAACTGTACTCATGCACTATTCATACAGTCTATATACTTCTAAGAAATACGTATCTAAATAGTTCTACCTACCTCTACTCTTTATTCAATTAGTATTATTCATACTATGGCCTTTATTTAAGAAATTAGAAGACAGGTTGGCGTGCTTTATCGTTGAAGAAAACATAGCAGGGAGCATAAAACACGAAGGACGCAGTCCTGAGTGTTGTATGCCCTTTGCTATGATTTTATCCTACGATAAAACACAACAACGAGTCTTCTATTTCTTATATGAGATGCCATTAAACACTTACTCGCTTTTATATAAAAACCGTGGAGATATTATGTTGTTTGTATAAACTGTTTTAATTTTTTTTTATAAATGTCTCCCGTCGTAGAACATTGTCACTAACATTGAACAATAGACCGATCCATTAAGCTCAGCCCCTATGAGTTTTCAACCAATCAGTGCGCCGTATTATTGACCTACTGAGGCGAGATTACTTCCTCGGACATCATATTACCTTTATTAGTACCATATTACATTTACCCCATATTAAGTCCAACCTACTTGGAGGCAATGGACCAAACTAAATCTCGCCCATCTTTCACACTTCCGCTAAATAACCGTGCATCATATTCAACCAAATACACCTTTTCCGATCTTTCAGTAAATATTTTAAAAAATATTCCAAATTCAAAAACGAAAAACCAAAATGCAAATTTCCTCATCGAGAAGGAATTTCCCAATCTCACACCACAAAATCTCACACCGCAAAACCCTACTATGGATTTCGTAGATCCACCAATCAACAAACGAAAGCGCACATCAAACACACCGCCGGCCGCTCAGCAATCTGCTGAAACAACAACAAGCGCATCCATTACATCTCATCACCACTCTCCCATCACACCAACAAGCGCATCCACCACATCTCACCACTCACTTATCAACACAACAAGCGCATTCACTACATATCAACACAACAAGCGCAGCCACTACATCTCACCACTCTCCAAACACAACACCCAGCACACTCATACTCACATACATAAAATTCGCTGCTAATGTTGAACACCAGCTCACAACGCTGGTAAACCGTGAAAGAATCGGCTACGTTCTTCACAGCCAGGGATATTTCTACACACAACTCAAAAGGGCTATGTACTTAAATTTAGAAATTCCGAAATTGCCCGTAAAGCCCAAAATTGCAGGGCAAAACATTAAATTAGAGATTCCAATTTGGCTTCAGGAATCACGCGGCATAATCAACTTCTCCTCATTGGAAGAAGATCTACAAGCCTACCAGGAGGAAGCAAACCGTTCGGAAAACCCTGTCAAAATTAAATCTTCTCGGCGCATCACCAAAACCCTTCCAAGTGATAGGAAAATAAACACGCCAAAAGTAATTCTAACTTTCGGAACCCCCACCCTACCAAAATCTATCTTCTTCGGCGCATGCACCCGTACAAAAGAACCCATGGATAGGCCAATCACATACTGCACAAAATGCCTCAAATATAACTCTCAAACGGCTGCGACCTGCAGGGGTAAGAAGAGATGTATGACATGTGGCGACCAGGCCTGTGGTGGAAAGGATGCCAATCCTTCTTGCACCAGGTACTGTTTGGACTGCAAGTCACACGATCATACGACTCTTCACAACTCCTGCCCGACTCACCGAAAACACAAAATAGCAGCCAGTCCTCAGAAATACAAACAAGACAACACCACCGCAGGCACGCATCCACCACACTCATCCCACCCACCTCGCGCCCAGCCCCTAGCCCCCCCTACAGCCCAACCAAACCCTCTGGCCAAACCCCACCTGCTCCCACTGCCCAACCCCAAGCCCCCACCAATCCTACCCATTCCATCTCTACCCCCCGTCGCACCTCTACACCCTCTCTGTCCTCTCGCCAACAAAACACCTCCCGCCGCCCTCTTTCCGCTCGCACCGCTCTCTTCCTTAACCACAAACCTCTAACCGATGTTTCTTTCATGGACAACGGCACATCCCAACCTAACAACTCCTCCCCAACCCCTCTCCTTAATCAAACCGAGTCCATGGACACGGAAGCTCCAACCTCTCCTAACCAACCCCTCTCTCCCACTCGCATGCCTCTCCCCGATACCCCTCTCACCTCTCCCTCAACCCATCCAAGCACCGCCCTTCTCCCCTATCCCCGAACCTGCCCCAACCCACCCACAAACCCGCAACTCCCATACCAAATCCCCATTCTTCCTTACTTCTAAAACCCCAAACCAAGACCCCCGCATCACATCACATCAACAGCAAGCAAACACTTCACCTCGTGGCTTGTATTTTCCTCGCGCTCACATCCTCGGGCATTAACCTACGCAAACTACACAACATGGCCTCAAAAGCCAACCTCATCACATGCAACTTCCAAACTTTCTCTATCTACCTCAATAAATTTAAGCACTTAATAAATAAAAAGCCAAAGTACACAATAATTAATTCTTTCCTTAAACCAATAATGCAGCTCAAAATAAATACCATCTAAATCTACCTCTACTATTTTTTCCTTTTTTTTACATTCATGCACATTCTCCAATGAAATGCTAATGGCCTTTCGGCACACGTCCATGAACTTACAGCTTTAATCAATATAAACCAATTAAACCCCCATATAATTATCATTCAGGAAACCCATTTCTGCCCTAGGTCAAATTTTAATATTCCAAGATATAAATCGCTCAGGCAGGACCGGCCCAAACCCAATCCCGGTCGCTCCTCAGGAGGTCTAACTATTTTTATTCAGGAACAACTAAAATTCTCTACTCTAAACCTAGATTTAAATTCATTAGAGGCGCATGCCGTAACTATTAAATATAACAACCAAAACTTAAATATATTTAACTTATACAATAAACCAGGTTTACCTTTCCAAAAAGAGGACATATAGGTCCTACAAAATTCAGCCCCCGATCGTTCCATGTACTTTGGGAGTAAATGATAAGGTTGATACCAACGGCAAACTAATTGCCGATTGGGTCATAAATAACGACTATGTAATCCATAACTCTAACATTCCAACTAGGTACGATAGCTACAGGGACACTATGTCCGCTATCGATTTAACTATCACTATCCCGGAAATCGCTAGTAATAACGAGTGGCAGGTATATGATGATCCGTGGGGAAGTGACCACTTTCCCATACTTATTACCCTTAATAATTTCTTACCACCAAATAATTCAAACGTTGAAAATTGCCCCCAAAACCCTAAATTTCATAACAACAAGGCTGACTGGGATAAATTCCAAACACTTTGCAGTCAGTTAAACCCAGCAGACCTTGAAAATAAAGACCCCGAAACCTTTTCCAATAATTTTACTAAAGCTATTATAAATGCTGCCAAACAATCCATCCCTTTCTCAGCATCCAAAATTTCTTAACCTACAGTTCCTTGGTGGTCTGAGGAATTAAAGTTGCACGCAATCAGCGTAAAGCGACCTTTAAGAAGGCAAAGCACAACACTTCAAAATTACCTAATGCTAGGCAATTAAAAAATAAGGTAACCTCTCTCATAAAACAAACCAAAACACAACACTGGGAAAAATTCTGCGAGGAGTTGAATGGCAGGGCCAATTCCAAGAAATTTGGAATAAACTCCGAGTCATACGTGGCGGCAAACGCAGGGGCAAAATCCCACCTATAAATAATCTCCAAAAACCTAAAGATAAAGCTAACGCATTTGCATCACACTTTGCTACAGCAAGCAGCAATAGTAATAACTCTCCGGAGTTCTTACAACACATACATAACACCACAAGCACCGCAAAACAACTAACAGACAACAAGACAATCAACTAAGCATTCACTAAGGAGGAGCTTCACTTTGTATCAAATAATAGGAAAAAGGGCACGGCCCCAGGGCTAGACCTAACTTCTTACCAAATAATTAAGAAGCTACCCCCCTCCACCCTTAATATTCTCCTAACACCATTTGGCAACAGGCAGGCACCCAACCAACTGGAAGGAAGCTTTAGTAATCCCAATTCCTAAACCAAATAAACCCTCTGGGGACCCTAATTCCTGTAGGCCCATCTCCCTAACCTCAAACCTCTGTAAAGTAATGGAATCGATGGTAAAACATCACCTCCAATCTCACCTAAACACCAATCCCTTAAACAATGACCAGAGTGGCTTCAATCTTGCTCGCCTAGAGCAGGATATTAAATTAGGCCAAAACAAAAAGCACTATACACTTGCTATCTTCCTGGATTTTTCCAAAGCTTTCGATATGGTTTGGCATAACGGCCTCATCCAAAAATTAACTCAAAAAGGCCTTTCAGGCAACATAATTAATTACTTCCAGGTTTTTCTACACAATAGGCAAATAACTGTCGGGGTCGAAAAATTTCTTTTGGAAAATGGCACCCCACAAGGTAGCATCATTAGCCCCACTTTATTCAATATCATGGTGGATGACCTTTTCGAAGGCATCTCACCAAAAATAATCACCTCCAAATTTGCAGACGACGGTGCCCTATGGGCACGTTGTAACAACCCCCATCCTTCTACCACCTTACTCCAATCCGCACTAAATAAAGTCGACCAATGGGCCCACAAATGGGGTTTTAAACTAAATGCGGAAAAAACCATAGGGGTCGTATTTAAACATAAAAATATGCGCCCTATCTCCCCCAATCTTTACCTAAAAAATAACAAAATAAACTTCCAAAAACAAACTAAATTTTTAGGGCTAATCTTTGACGAGCATCTCACCTGGGAAGCTCATGTCAAAGACCTTAAACTTAAATGCTCGAAAGACCTTAATGTCATGAGAGCAATCTCCGGCACATACTTGGGAGCAAATAGACAAACCTTACTCCAACTCTATACCTCACTAATAAGGTCCTAATTGGACTATGGCGCTCCTATATATAACTCCCTAAAACCTACTCTCATCAACTCCCTTAATTCTATCCAATACCAGGCATTAAAATTAGCCACCCGCAATCAAAAGGGCACCTCACTCGAAGCACTCCAGAGACGAGACGGGACCAACTCACCTTAAACTACTGGGCTGGAACTTCAGAGGACCCTCTTATAAGGGATATGTTTAGCAGCATATGTTACGACGTAAGTTGTAATAAACGCGGTAAGATGTAATAACTGCGGTAAATTGTAATAAAAACGCGGTAAGATGTAATACTGCGGTAAATTGTAATAAAAACGCGGTAAAATGTAATAAAGTTTACTGCGGTAAATTGTAATAGGATGTGCGGTAAATTGTATTATTTTCTTTTATAGAAGTTGATGTTGATGAAAGTAAAATTCACCAATCAAAATGTCCGTCTGACAATTCGTCCGTCTGATTTTGTTTCACTAACAGCTCTGATACTAATTGATGATATGTTTCTAAACTTTACAAATTTAATCACTATGATTTGCAGATGTGCTGTTTCAAAACATGGTACCAACTATTAGAGGACGGAGTAAAGACGACATGGGCGTACTAAGAATTGTCTATCGTATTTGAAAACTTCTTCATAACAGTTAGCTGTCTCTGTCCCGTTCGAGGCCGTTTTACAACATTTTTTGGAAGGAAAAGAACGAAGTAGGAACTTCTTTTGTGTGACGGAGGCATATGCTTTCGCCAACCAAATGCTTACTACTGCAATAAAATCGATTTATCAGAAAAGAGACTACGTGATATCTATATGCTATTTCCACAGTTTAAAGGGTAGCACATGTTTTTCTCTGAAATAAATCAATGTCATGAACTTGACAAATAATGTCGCCATTCGAAAAACACCATTTTTCTTCGCAATATTAAAGTTAAAAAACATGTGCACATCTTTTTTTAAAGCTATGGGAATCATTTTGTACTTGGCGGCCAGTCAAAGGTGTTCACCTTGAAAAGTCCGCCAGTGGTTTTCATTATGACCACTACACAAATTTCTGCGACTACGGATAGATGGTTCATGTAATGAGAACTATTACCCTCTAAAGTAATTAAAAATTGCATAAATTTGTAATATAAATGGTAAAAAGGAAAGAATAAAATTGGCAAAAAACATGCTACAGCTCCTTTAAGCAAAATATTGACCAAACATGTGTGCCAATAACAGTTTTACACAATAACCTCAAGAAAAATAGAAAATATTTGAACGACGGCGCTAGTTTTCTAAATGAATTAACATTTGAATTCAACACACACACAGGCACACACGCAGCCATGTAAACGTCTCCCAATTGACGCATTTCCACCCTGGGATGTTGTGCAATGATACTAGCCATCATGACATAAGTGAAATCATTTTGAAAATGACATTAAACCCTAATAATAACACACATACGCACGCACAAACACGCACACACACACACATACACACATAATTATTTATGTTTTAAAATGTCTATCGAGAGTTTGGCTTGCCAGAATAGAGCAAAGGTACTAGCAGAAACTAATTTCAACTTCAAAAGTTTCCGCTATCAATTAGGTATGGAATTAAATTATTTTAAGCGTTGCATGTAACATAATTTTTTCTCTCATATCAACTGTAAAGTCATATACCCTAGGCTCATTTTGTTGGAATGGTAACACTTCATGACACCGGAAGTTACGAACATGTTACATGGAACCTTATACTTTAACAGTTCAAGACAATATGATTACCGTTACATAAAAATTCAAAAACTTGCAAAATGTTAATCTGTGGGTATGAATATGAATACAGTTTAATGAAGTGAAACATATGATAGTTTCAGCGATTCTGCAAAACAATGGAATATATATTCTTCCATTATACACATAAAGTCACTGTTTCGTTTCCATAGAAACTCAAACAAACACAAGAGTCATCAGAAGATAAAATATCCAAACGGTCCCCTATTAACTCAGAGTGCTTTATTAGCATGTATAATCGATCTTTGATATAAATGATGATAGACTTTTTAATTATGTTAGTGGATAATACACGACATGAATAGGTTTCAGAAAGATATGATGAATGGTTATCAATCTCTTCTCAGGAAACAACCTCGGCATTCATGGCAGCTAAAAATTAGATGTATGGTTATTACATTTTACCGCATTATGTATTACATTTTACCGCACTTTTTAGTAACATTTTACCGCACCCCCTTATTACAATTTACCGCAGTAAACTTTATTACATTTTACCGCGTTTTTATTACAATTTACCGCAGTATTACATCTTACCGCGTTTTTATTACAATTTACCGCAGTTATTACATCTTACCGCGTTTATTACAACTTATGTCGTAACAAGCATACCCTCTAAATTCTTGAAAGCTTTATTCAATAAAAACCCACACCGCGCACCAATCTCTCATCGCGTATCCATATTAAACTCCCCACAAAATATACGGCGCTTCACCCTATCCCCCATTTTTCTGGCTCCCAAAATAAATCTCCATCTCAGCAAAATAACTTCTAAACAAAAACCTCAACTCGCACTTCACTACATACAGGTCCGACTGGTGTCACATTTACACAGACGGGTCCAAGGACGCGGAAGCATGCACAACAGGTGTAGGCATACATTTCCTCATACTCCAATAGGCTTCCCAACGACCAATCGATTTACACTACTGAGCTTATGGCCATCGCAATTGCCTTAAGCCATCAAAATTTAAAAAAAAGGACAAAATTCTGATACTTTCGAACTCACTCACTGCTTAAGAGGCAATCAAAAACAAATCTACCAAAAACCGTCCTGGTTTAATATCCAAAATTCTTCATTCCATCCAATCTCTTAACAAGCAGGGCAAGGCAGTAAAACTCCTATGGGTTCCCGCCCATGTCGGCATATTTGGCAACGAAAAAGGCGACAAAGCAGCAAAGAGGGGCCTTAAACTTCCAAATTCACTTCCTTTTTACCATTCGAAACAAGAGGCAAAAAGCCTTTCAAAATATTATGTAAAGCAGGCATCGCATAAGCAATATTCAAACTCCAACAATGCTCACCATACCAAACAAATTCACCCTTAACCACTAGGCAAACACAAAATATTCTCCAAAAACAAAAATATTGATAGGGCAATATTTAAGCTCCAAACGGGGCATACTAAACTAAATTCCCATCTCCATAAAATCAAACTAAAAGCTTCACCCAAATGCCCACACTGCCCGCAAGCAGAAACAATCCACCACATTCTCACAGAATGCCCACAATATGCGGCCTTCCGCCAAATACTCAACCTAACTCTAAGGGCCAACAACATCCCACCACAAAACATTAATCTAATATTAAATCCAAACAAAAACCAAAATACCTTTCAAGCATTAGGCACTTATCTCAAAGATTCGGACCTCCTGGCCCGAATCTAAAAACATAAACAAATTCAATTCCAAACCTAACAACTCATACCTCCTCCCCCACATTTACAATTGCATGTATACATTTGATCCCAATAATACATATTTTGCAAATAGGGACACATTCTTGTACATGACAAATTTTAATTTCTATATAAATACTTAATTTGTCAGGTATAATAATTATAGTCTGACAAGGATGAATTTTAATGTCTATTGATGAGAATGAATCATATTGTTATGACTAGCTAAAACATATATAACCTGGGATGTACATTTCCCTTATATGTACAATTGATTAAAACCATAGGCAGCAGCTTAAAATTGGGTTATAAGTGTTGTCATTAATTTCAACAAAAACAAATATTTATGAATTTGCCTTGAACCATTTGTTATTTGGATTCTTTAAGAATAATCGATTAAAGAAAATGTAACCTCTCTGTTTTTTTCGATGTTTTTCGTTTATTCATGTAGACAATACTTTCAAGAAAACGGAACGCAAAAGATTATTTTGAAGCGTCATTTACTTGCCAAGATATCGCATTTCAAAGTGAGCAAAGTTCGCCTGCAAATTATCGCACTCTTCAAACACTTTCGTATGGCCCGTCGAGTACAGCCTTGCTTTCGTTAGCGATGTGACGTCATACTCAGGAGTTGTTTACATTGAAATCCTAATGCAATTTGTCGATTTTCGTCGATAATTTCGTTTAAAACATAATAACAACTTTTGACATTGCAAGTTTCCGATAGAATGTGTATTTGTGCTTCTGTAGGGAGTTTTTTGGAGCAATTTTCGATATTCAATCGTTGTTTTTAGATTTGTTCTTCTCCCAATCGAGATGAGTGTTAGGTTATTTTATAGACTACAATATGTTTGAAATGAAAAAACTGACAAATAAAAAGTAAAAACGATCATTCAACTTTTTTTAATATTATAAACGTCATTATCATTTTAATGTTTGTTGTACTTGAGTTTGTGTTTGAAGTGGCCTATCGTTTTAGGTCTACTGAGACAATATTTCTCATGGTGACACTTTTTTTATTGACAAAAGAATTATTGCATTATAACTAAGAAAATCATATAATTTTCATCATTGTGACTGGTTTACAGTTTTTTAGAAAATAAATTTTCGGGCTATCGTTAGATCTATAGTTGTGTACATTTACAACCACTTCGATTCAGTGTAATACCACTGACCTAAAATATACATTTATAGTTTCGGCTTCGCATGAGCTTTACTGAAAAACCAGACTCTCATTTTCCTAACATGATATCAAAAGAGGCTTAACTTATTTATAATGTTTACATTAGTTGAGGATATTAGGTTTTCAAAACTGTATTGTGATATGGGATATTTCAAATATTTACCAAGTACTGTACTGTACTTAGTCTAGGTAGGCAATACAGTAAATGGAGAACATGTATTCATCTTCAATCAGATCAAGATTAGGTAATTTACAAAAAGGAAAAATCTTAAAACATATATCTAACAGTCTCTAAACTAAGTTTAAATTTTCCACGAAACTTAAGATTCTTAGGAAAAGAAAGCATCAGTTCATCATTAAATGTAAAAATGTTTTTAGGAGAATTTGCTGATTCATTTTCCTTACATTTATATTGCAAGTTATTTTTGCTGGTTACTTCATGTGTTTTTGGAAATAAAATACTGTTTAAATCACATGGATAAAAATATGGAATATGTATCTTTCCCATTTTCAAATGAATGAAATGGAACTATAATTTTTTTTATCAACTCACAGTGGTCGTCTGTTCGTTGTAACATCGGTACAATTACGAATGTGCAAGAGGGGGCGTGCTGGATGGGTGTGATATAGGATGTTCCGTAACAGTCAGAAGAGGCCTAAGCTTTAACGAGATGACAATCCTTTGATGTCACGAGCACGGTGACACGATTGATGTTGTAATGGTAAATTGGCAGTGTATTGTTTGCTATATGTCAAACATGAGCTAAGAATGTATTGGTCAAATCAAACAGTCAATGAAATTTCCAAAGTGCAGAAAATCCATAGAAGTAAGTAACAGATATGATTAATGACAACGGATTACCAAGGAATGGGAAAGTTACCTGACACGGTATGTTTTTTTTGTACATCTCTTTCTTAAAATTGATAAGTTATTTTCATTATGTCCAGTACTTGATGAGAGTTTAACAATTCCCATAGTTATCCGTCGTAAGTTTCACTTTCTAGAATCAAAATACTTTGAGATAGCATAAAAAATATGTGTTCCATTTCATTTCAAATGTTAAATAATGGATTAGAAAAAAAACGTGAGACATAGAAACGAGTAGTGTTGGTGCTAGCAAGATTATCTTGTTCTTCATACATATCTTCGTTATCACAAGACTTAACGTGTTCAAAGCGAGATCTTATTGCTAGAATCATAGTCTGACATAGCGGGAAATGGTCAGTGATAGACAAACATACGAAGTTACGCTATAGAATTGACACTTCAAAATGACACAAAGAAAAGACATATGGCGGTAGATTTACGCTGGGATCCACTCGACATTATCGGAGATTAAACAATCTAAACACATGTGTACAACAGCCAACGTTAATAAACGACTGAACAGAACATGCCGACATTCTTTCTAATAGCTTTGATCACTTTGAGGCTGTTTGACAAGTGAAATCAGCGAAAAATACGTGACGGCTATACGAGTGTATAATGTAAACAATAACATAAGCCAGATACTGACCCTTGAGTAACACGTCACACCTCTGCTAGCAGCTGATTGGCTAATGAAACGTTTGGCGGCTGTGTTAATGAAGTATTTTTAAAAATCGTTTTTTCCTTAATTTTGGGTTTGAATTTTAATCCAAAACTTTTGTGTCGTTATTCTTTAGTGTTGTAAGAATCATTTCCGCGAAACCTACCCCCCTGAGGTTAGAATATCTTTAATAGTCATTTTAAAAAAATAATTATTTAATAATATGGTTATGTGACTTTTTGGATTTATCATTGCTTTTACTTACTTGGAAAGTGTGGACAATTGTAAATTATTTGTTGACCTTCTGTTATTCAAAATGTATGAAAACAATTTAATTTTCAATTATAAAAATTGCCAGAATATCTTTAACATTTTCAAGTTCACAATTAGATAAAACTTAAGAGAATTATATCAATAATTGCAAAACTTTAAGCATGGTAATAATTATTATTTAATTTTTCAGACTCACAAAAAAAACCTTAAGTTCAGAAGAAATAGGGAAAACTACAGGATGTTTGAGAGTATCAAGCTGAACATCCATTTGAATCTAAGTAAATAAGCAGCATGACAACATGTACTTATTTGTTGTTTTTGTATAGGATAATAAATGCACTCATTGATTATTATCTCATATATTCGTGAATATAATAAACTCTGAAACTCTACATAAAATATTATTTGTTTGTTATTTGTCTTGTTGTTTCATATCAGAACGATATACTTTGTTATTGTGTTAACATGTAATCATCTTCAGTGAATGAAAGTGTTCATATTAATTCTGTCTCACTATATGGAGGTACTCGAGATCACGTGAGGAGTGCGAGTGACGACGAGGGATTAGGGTGTGATTCGATCATAGCAACAATTTGCTAAATAAAATAACTACTATTAAGATTGAACTCAATCTTATCATTGATAATACTGTATTACTGCTTTATGAATATAAAGTTAATGTAAATGCTATAAGCGACAAATGACCGTAAACGGTAACGGAAGTGGCGCGCAGTTCTTTGCGCAGTAGCAGTAATCTGATAGCCATTCTGCAAGGGGAATTCGTGTTGACAACACGTGATTGACTCTAACTGTGCACATGTTTGGTCAGTTCAACTTAGCGGACGAAGTTTTCCCAACACAAACCATGAATTCTAAAGGGAAACACATGAAGAAACAGAATGACGAAGGTAGAAACAAAACTACCGTCGAGGCAGAGAAATCTTCACCACAGCCGTCAGTACCAACTGTCAGTGTCAGTGTTACGCCGCTTGTCCCGTCAACTTCCAAAGGTGAAACACACTCTAATGACAATATGAACCTTATTTTGGAACAATTAATGATAATGAATCAAAACATGACGAATATGTTTGACTACGGCAGTGAGGATGACGACCGCATTGAGCCAAGTCAACAGGTGTGTGGTGGTGACATAAATGATGTCGATGCGCAATTAAATGCCTTGCTGGGGACTGGCACAACAGTAAATGAGAGCGCTGTTCCATCTATGTTGGATTTCATTGAGGAAGACTTCCAGCTCGGAGGGGATAAAGGCCCTAAAGTATCCGATAAAATGGCGGAATACTGGATTTTCCGCCGAAATTGTCGCATATGCGCAGAGTTGTTTCCGGCGTAAAAATCACGTGACGTGAGGACAAACTCATTTCCAAAATGGCGGTTTTCTACTAACGGTTCTCTAGCGCGTCGACAAATATGGGAGTAAAACGCTGTGCTTGGGGCGAATGTAACAGCGATTCACGAATGTATCACAAGTCTAGCATGTCAGGGGTAACATTCGTTAGGTTTCCAAAGCCTAAACGTTATCTTGAGAAATGCGATCGTTGGATTAGAGCTTGCTCACGTGGTGATGGCTTCGGAAGAGATCGCATCACCAATGACACTTATGTGTGCTCTTTGCATTTTGTTGGAATGAACGGCCCAACTTTTCAACACCCAGATCCACTTCCCGCTACTGCAAGGCCTTTGGAAATAAAATTGTTGTCGCAGAAAAAACGTGCAGCACCGAAGGAACGACTTATCACGTCCACAACAAGGGCACCAACGGCAAAGAGGAAAAAGTTGGCCATTCCAAATGCATCTTGTGCTAGTGTAAGTATACTATCTGTAGGTCCAGCATAAGCATTCAACATATTTTGTGTTATAATGAGCTCTTGGCAATACATTTTTAATTCTAACTTCATTTTTCATAAACATGTAAATAAATTCACTATTTTATTAATTATTTTTATATTGTTGATTTTTTTTTTAATTTCAAACACTTATTGATTGTTTATTGATCTCTGATATCATATGTTATTTCAGCCACCCATTCAAAATGACACTGGCCATGCTGAAGAAGTGAAAGAAATGAAAGACCACATACAACCTGAGCCAGCGGTATTTAAATATTTTTCAATTTTAAAATACATTTAATATTATGAATATAGTGAATTATAGAAATATTTTTAAAAACTAAATGCAAAATTGAAATATTTAATTTTGCATCACTGTAGGTTTTTAAATAATATTTTTTATAAATAACATTTACTTTCAACAGCATATCACAATTAAGTTTGACATTGAATGATATCTTAGACCTATTGGTCTTGTACTGTAACATTGGCAATGAAAATTAAACCAGAAATAAAAATGACCAAATTCTATCTTTTTACAGCATGTCACTGATGACCATAGCTACAGTTGCTCTCAACCCTTGTCCACCCAGACCCCCAGACTGGTGACAGGTAAAGTCAAAGTACATTGAGAAACACCTGGCAAATAAGTAAAAGTAAATAAATTTGATATCATTTAATGTAATGTGTGTTAAAGAAAGACTACATAAATGGCTACATGCCAACATCTTTAGTTTTAGAGGATATCTTATCTAGTTACGGTAGAATAATGTTGCTCCGTCTTAAGATATTGATATTTATTTCCTTTTTTTCCCAGATAATTCCACTGCAGTCAAAAAGACCACCTTGTCAGTCTGTGATGCCTCAACACAAACTTGCATCGATGCTACACACCTTGCAGACTACAGTGATCAGTGCCTGCAAGATCCTCAGCTCCTCAAAAGGCATTTGGTGATCAAAGACATCATGAAAGATGACAAGTCCTGTAAATTTTACACTGGTATGTAGTTCTGATGCTTGCATTTTACCTTATAAATTAGAAGATACATACCATTATGACTATTCCAATCGAGGATACTAAACGACCTTCTATTTAATACCATTTTTATTAAACAAGTTAATGATTTTGTATAGAACGAGCGAAAGCGAGTGGAAGGTAGTTTCGTATACTCTTTACCAAAATTATTTAAATTATTTATAAATTCCATACCTATGTGTATACAGCTATATCACAACACTAACAACAGCGTAACACAAGAACATAAAAATATTATTTTCTTTATTTCTTATAATTTAAAGAAAAAATTCTGTGATTGATTAGACACACCAAAATGGGTTGTTGATTATTTGATAGAAAATGATTGTTATCTTGATCAGAGTTTAATATGCTGTTATTCTTACTTTTCAGGCATCGGAAATCTACAGTTACTTCTACTTCTCTTCTCCTTGCTGAAAGATGAGGCAGAAAGGCTTACACTTTGGAAGGGAGACGAAACATCGGTGTGTGTCTAACTCTGCACTTTATCAGTTTTTATTCAATCTTTTGTCTTTCTGTGGAACGCACATATTTGTGTGGTTTAGGAACTATTTTTTTAGTGTGATAGGTGGTATGAAATTGTAACAATCACAGGAAAACTTTAAAACATATAAAATATTAGTTTGGAAAAAAGTGTTGATATACCCGATATCAGAAGATGAAATGGTGATATCACTGTGGTGTCATCAGCAATATGACATAGGACCATAGCATTGTTTTATCATGAACTTTGTGATGTCATAGCATTGTGAGCATTAACTGTTGATTTAGAGTATGTATCTGTCTTTTTTTACAACTACCATGTTTATCTAATCGAGTGAGGTAGAAAGTTTATATTTTCACGAGTGTCCACATGTGAAAATATATAGCTTTTCTACCTCACAAGAATTTCTATTTATTATATGATGTTATTCTTGTAATTATGCCACAACAGCATTTTTTCCATGTTGCGCTGCTGCTAGGAACACTCCATCACCACTGTCATAATGTAATTGTTTGTTACATCAGACGATTGTTTAATGACGTCAAATGATATCAGTCACTGGTCAAAGCAAAAATATGACAAATATAAATAATATATTGTTTGATCTCACTCAGAGCCAGTTTTGGATGATGAAATAAATTGTTGAATAAAATATTTTTTTCCTTTTTTAAAATTTATACCTTTTTCATTTCAGAATTTTCCAACGTTCAAGCATGACGGCCGAGGTCGCTCACTGAGCACATTTGAGGCATTTCTCCTTACATTGGTTCGTCTTCGTAGGGGCGTAGACACAGAACATATTGCCGATTGCTTTGGTGTTTCTTGTGCTACTGTTAGTAGATACTTTCGCACTTGGTTAGAATTTATGTCCCGAGAGTTAGAATTCTTAATCAAATGGCAAAGTCAAGAGCAAGTGAGGTCATATGTTCCAAAAGCATTTAAGCATTTCAAAAAGACAATTGCCATAATTGATTGCACCGAATTTTTTGTTCAGAAGCCTTCTTTACCCTCTTGTCAAAGAATTACATGGTCTCAATATAAAAGTCACAATACTTTTAAAGCTCTTGTTTCCATATCTACCAATGGATCCTTCAACTATGTATCTGAATTATGGACAGGATCAGTGTCAGATAGACGCATTACTCAGGAGTGTGGATTTCTTGACTTGCTAAGATATGGTGATGATGTTATGGCTGATAGAGGCTTTTTGATCCGAGATCTTGTGACTCTGAGAGGAGCTACATTGAATATACCACCATTTGCTCATGGAAAACAGCTAACCACCTCAGCCGTCACTAAGACCAGGCGCATAGCCAGTGCTCGCATTCATGTTGAACGTGCCATTGGGCGTTTGAAAAGTTTTAAGATCCTACAAGGTATTTTGCCTCTGAAATCCAAGAAAGTATGGAACAGAATTGTTAGACTTTGTGCACAATTATGTAACATGGACAAAGCCCTAGTGAAGTAATGATTTATAGAAAACACAAAGAGCAAACAAACATTTAGATTCTTTATGTACAGTTGTCATGTTATTCATAATTGAAGATCAAAGTCACATAAACATAGGGAATTAATCATATTCCATTTCATGTTCATCAATGTATTGAGAGCATAACTAATTGATGTTAAGATGTATATATGCAAATCAGTTATTTCATGACTTAACTTTTTACATGCAAATAAAAGGATTGTCTTTTATAATGGATGTCTCTGTTTTCTATCAACATTTCAAATCTTGGAGAAAAGTGTAGGCAGGACACAAAATTTGTAGAAAAACTCTAAACACAGTGTCATGTCTCGAAAGTAGTCTTTATCAAACGGCACCTTCACCACGTGCATACCAAGGTTGGTGTATATGACCAGGGAGCACTCATCCATGTTGTATATTCCCAGCTGACCCTGGATTTGGGCAAAGTATTGGCAGGTCTGCGGCATCTTCCAGACA
Source organism: Gibbula magus (assembly GCA_936450465.1). NCBI lineage: Eukaryota > Metazoa > Mollusca > Gastropoda > Trochida > Trochidae > Gibbula > Gibbula magus. Next base: position 60,815,603 of record OW388303.1, read on the forward strand.
CCATCCAGACAGATACAACCTTTGGTTTTTGCAGCCTCTTTTGGGGACACATTCCTCAAAGAATATGGACACTTAATCTCGATAAGGCGGGAGGAATGCCCCTCCTTACACTTACAGGTTACAATACCATCAGAGGAACATCCAAGGTATGGCTTGGGTCCAAATAGCTTAAATCCTGGAACATGGACTTTGGGTCTGAAATGTTGTTTCCTTTCAATTCTCATATAGAGACTTCTTGCTGTTGCCTCTTTCTTCCTCCCCCACTTAAGAGCTGTGACATCATCCAAGGAACCTGTGGGTTGATGAAGAATAGTGTTGACTGCCTTACTGGGGTCCTTGGTTGGGTCACTGATGATACTCTTGACTCTGCTGTAGATCCTGCTGAAATTTGAGGCTGTTATGACACCCTCCCTCATGGCAAACCATGTAGAACTGTCATGCTGACCTTCAGTCTCCTTTGAGATGTATTCTATATCAGCACTACTGTATGACAACTCAGATAGGAAGTTGCTTGGAACTTGGTCATCAGATGTGTCTTGAGTACCCTGGATGAAGTCTCTGGCTTTAGACATCAAAGAGAGTTTCACACAGTCTAGCTTGGGTTTGCTGTTCACATCCTGTTGCATTGGTTGCTGATCTAACAAACATCCTGCTGCAGCCAAGGGAAAGACCTGAAATGACAAAACACAAAATTAAATTCCAGAGTACTTATTTTATGGTTGATATTATAGTGACTAATATATGGAGATTATAACCCGCGGAAGTGCGTCATATGACTTTCACGAAACGAGTGTGGATTTGTGTATTGCGAGAGCGAGGGTTATACACACATTTGCACGAGTTTCGTAAAAGTCATATGACACACTTTCGAGTGTAATTATTTCTTTATTACCCATTTTATTTCGTCTGAATCGCGTAAGAATAGCCAGGAAACGGCCAACTTCTCTTGCGACGGCAAGCTACAGTGACGTCACGAACAATCGTTTTATGACGTCACAGACAACAAAATAGGGGATGTCGTGGTGAAACAATGGTTGCTAGGCAAACGTGATATGTGCACATGTGCTCATATCAATAATATTAACTCGGTTATTTTCAACCATATGGGTAATACAATATTATTAAGTGTGCTGAGATTACACAATTCATGGCAATTGGGACGACTGTAACATACATTATTCAGAATCCTATTAAAAGTATATCAACCTTGAAGATGACAAAATAAGACTAATTATCTCTAGTTTAAACAATAAATTGAATCTTGGTACAATATACACTGTAGAATTAGTGTAACATACCTGGGTAACACTTTCCAGAAATGCTTGTTGTTGAGCATGTGACAGTTTTGTTCGGTCTAATGGATGCCGGGGATCAAAACTATCAGGATCATCTTCAATGATGACATCTGTTCCATATCTGTGAACACAATTAAATTAGTTGTTGTAACTTGTAATATGTGCAATTTCTTTTTAAAATAGAGCCATTGGCCCTGTAGCTCAATCGTGAATTTATATGATATATTCTAAAAGTTAAAAATAAACTTAAAACAAGCAGAATTAATAGGGGCCCCAAAGTTAACAAATATACAATTGATATTCCCCATTGGCCAAGGTACCTGTATACAAGATTTTAACTCCCTAGAAACGGAATTAATGGTTCACGAGGAGAAGTCAAAAAGCTAAAAGTTTAGCTGATCAGGTCTGATCACCTAATACATATTTTCTTTCAGAAACAATTACTTTAATTAGTACTATAATAACAATACATCTAACTTTCATTGCAATTTGAGTTTCTCAAAACTAGAATATTACTTCAGTGTCTATATTTTTTAAAGCAACAAACCTGGCTTGTTGTATACACATTCTCTTCACAGGCACAGGTTGATCATGAGCCATAGGTCTCCGTTTCCATATACATGGGCCATCTGTAACCGAGGTCTTCTCATGTGCATCTAGGGCATACAATGCTGCAGCTGTATGACGGCAAGCACCATCAGCACTGAAAAGGAAAATCAATACATAATTTCACAGACAAAAATGCACAATGGATAAAATAAAATGTTGTTTATTCAGATTACAGGTAGATGTAGATTCAATACTCATTATCCATTAAGACGTAATAATTCAGCACAAAGACTAGCTGCTCAATAGATATAAATTAATATAAATAATAAATTAAATTTTAAAATGTGATACTCATGTAGCATCATCTACTATATTTAAAAGGAAACATTAAAGTGAATTTTCTTTCAAGTTTGGAAAAACATCCATTTGAACCCAATAATTAAAAAAAATCTACTTATGATTAATGAAGTGCATGGAATAAATGACATTGAATTTCCTATTTATTTTCCTATTTATAATGCTTCTTTCCATTTAATTTTCAAAAAATAATGTTGAATTGATCACACACATTATTTTTTATATTACACACAGACTTGAACAATCGAATAAAACATTTTTTTTAATGAACAACTGAAACCCGGAAGTTTTCTCTCCATCTGTCAAAACTTTGTCAGCAGCAGGGCTAGGCACTGTCGAATTAACACAAGCGAATCCTTCAAGATGATACAAGGAGCTTGAAAGCGAATCCTATGGAGGTGCATCGAGCTTATCGGCGATTGGATCAAAGAACATTTGTTTAGAATAGATCGCAAGAGATCTACACTTTTGCGTCTGATTACCATTTCAACTGAATTATAAACATACTAAATAATAAATTCACAACGAAATACTGATTTAGAGATCTTTCATTCATCGTTCACTGAAAAATACCACTGATAAAATAAATAGTGACAAATGGGTTTTCACACTTACCCCCCGGGACATTGGCAGTAGGCAGTCTTGACGTCTCCTGATGATTTTTCCAGCACAAACCACAATGAATATGTGCTTTTTCCAAGATAAGTTTTCGCTTTTTGGGTAGGTTTTACCTCTGCTTTACATACCGCAAAGTCACAGAGTCCACATGGATTATATCCAAGGTCAAGTACATGACCGTCAGCAAAAAGACGGTAGTCTTCGCAGGACTTGAATGCCTTTAATTTTTTCTTGTCATAATCAGCACGGTGGAATAAAAGATAATTAAAAATATCACAGAGTCCAAAATCGGGAATGAGAGAAAGATCGGCTGTATAGTTTAGTTGGAATGGATCATCGAAGTCAAAACCAAATTCCCGAAGATTGACCGCATCACATGTTCCTTTCTCTTCGCAATCAGGATCACATTCTAAATTTAAGTCAAATACACACCTTGACAGACGGAGTAAAACTTCTTTTCTATATCTTGACGTCTGTATGCCAAATTTTTTTAAGAATTCTTTCAAGGCTGGTACAGAAAATGCATCAAGATCTTTTTTGACAGCAACGATAACCATGTTGCCATGGCTAAGCTTGACCCAGCTTCCGTTACCCATAACCGGTTGCTAAGGCGTCTCACGCTATCTCGAGATATCTCGCTGCCGTCGGAAAATGGCTTATTGATAAACAACATCACTGAAAAGAAAATGGCGGACGACAAAATCAAGTCAGTGTTAGAAAAGTATCAACAGCCACAGAATATCAACGTGACAACCCCGGCAGTAAACAAAGAAGTCTGGGATTTCTCATTTCATGAGACATCAAAATGCAGACCAGACTTGTGAAATCGCTCATTCCAGACATAAATCTGGCCGAACTTTTTCTCAAATACCAAACGAAGGAGACTGACGTCGGCTTCATGGATCCGGCAGAGCAGTTCAAAAAGGTGTTCGCTATCATCGCCCTTATCATCAGTGCTAACAGTGAACTGAACCAGAGGAGACGAGATCTCATTCGTCCCAATCTGAACAACCGCTACCGCCATCTTGGCTCCAATACAGTGGTCACAAAGAAACTCTTCGGCCAAGATCTGACAAAGAGCATCAAAGATATCAGTGAATCCAACATAATTGAAAACCGAGTGGGTCAAGACTATTCCAGTTGGAACAGCTTCAGAGCCAGAGGTAGAGGGAGTTACAGAGCTCGATTTGCATCATACCGAAGGCCTTTTTTAGGCAGGCGAGGGACAAACAGAGGTCAGGGCATGAGTCAAAGACAAAATGTAGACCCACAACAGGTAAAAACAAAGGTTGATTTTGCTGCTGGTAATTTGGCTTATCATCTAGATTTCTGGAAATCTCTTACTTCTGATGAATGGGTTTTACAAACCATTCAAGGATATCACATAGAATTAGATTCGTTACCCGAACAAAAATTTGTTCCAAAACCATTTCTTTTCAATGAGTCAGAGTCAAGAAGCATTGACGTACAAATTGAACAATTTCTGGAATACGGAATCATTGAGGAATGTAATCATTCTGTTGGAGAATTTATTTCGAATATCTTTATTAGACCTTAAAAAGATGGTAGCCATTGAGTGATTTTCAATCTGAAATCGTTTAACCATTATGTCAGTTACTGGCATTTCACAAATGGTAAATGTCAGAGATGCACTGTGCTTAATCAAACCAAATGCATATATGCAGTTTGGGATTTAAAGAATGCTTATTATTCAGTACCAGTTCTGAAAGAACATAGAAAATACCTCAAATTCCAGTGGAAAAATCAGCTATATCAGTTTACATCATTGTCCATCGGTCTCTCTACTAGTCCAAGAGTGTTTGTTAAAATCAGTAAGCCAATATATTCAACACTCAGACAAGATCGGCATATGATATCCGGGTACATGGATGATTCTATTTTGTGTGGAGATACACTCAAATCTTGTGAATGTAGAGAAGTCGGTTAAAGTATTTACCCAGGCTGGATTTGCAATAAACGATGGGAAATCTCATCTAGATCCACAACAGGAAGTGAGATATTTGGGATTTATCATCAACTCTGGGACAATGAATGTCAGATTAACAGATGAAAAGGCTAATGAGATTAAAATGCTATCCCAAAATGTAGTCGTCTTTTAAAACCCAGTCATAAGAGATGTAGCAAAATTGCTTGGTGAATTCGTTGCTGCTTTTCCTGCTATAACACATGCTCGACTATTTAACAGAATACTGGACAATGAGAAAACCCACTGGCCATCTCTGAGAAGAGGAGATTTTGACAGCACAATGAAAATTTCACAACAAGGTAAGCAGGATCTCGAATGGTGGGTAGAAAATGTGAACACTCAATCAAAACCAAATATGAGAAATAGTCCTGACATAACCATTCAGACTGATGCCTCTCAAAAAGGCTGGGGGACGGTGTGTGACCCTGAATCGTGAGGTGGCCACTGGTCAGTAGACGAGACGAAATTGCACATAAATGTGTTAGAGCTCAAGGCAATTGAGTTAGGTTTGGTTTCATTGTGTGGAAATATGAATGGTAAACACATTAACATTCAAACTGATAATTCAATTGCAGTTGCCTACATTAATCATATGGGAGGCAGAACAGGGCAATGTAATGAAATTACACGCCAAATATGGTTGTGGTGCAGAGATAAGTCTATTTGGTTGACAGCTACGCACATTCCAGGAATACAAAATGTAGAGGCTGATAGACTATCTAGATTAGACGATAGTTGTTCTGAGTGCCAGCTTAATCCATGTCTTTTCAAGGAGATAGTATCAATTTTTGGAAAGCCAAACATAGATTTGGTTGCAACTATGGATAACTTCCAAATTGAAAGCTATGTATCTTGGAAAAAAGATCCGAGGGCGGTTGCAATCGATGCTTTAGCTCCATCTTTGGGCGATATGTTCTTCTATGCCTTCCCACCGTTTAATGTGAAATCTAGATGTTTACAAAACCTTATGGAAACAAATGCAGAAGGAATTTCGATAGTTCCATATTGGCCAACACAAACGTGGTTCTCTCGACTAACCTCAATGCTTAAAAACTGTCCTTTTCTTCTACCCAGGGGGAAGGAAACACTCAGGTGGACAGGGAGCTCGCAGAAGAAGGCCCACTCGCTACCCAAGATAAGACTGATCGTAAGACTAAGAGACAGTATAGACCATACCTCAGGAAGTGGTTTGTATTTTGTAGTGGAAGGTGTAAAGATCCACTTTGGGAATAGTGTTAGATTTTTTGACAAGTTTATTTGAAGAGAATGTAGGCTACAGTAATACTGCCAGGTCTGCTCTTTCCACGTGTGTGTTTATTAATGGACAAAGTGCTGGTTCTCACCCCCTTGTTGTGAGATTTCTTAAGGGCGTCTTTAATCGCAGACCATTATTTCCCAGGCGTGAAATGACATGGGACACAGATATTGTTTTAAGTTATTTGAAGAAACTTTCTCCAGTAAAAGAGTTATCATTGAAAATGTTAACACTTACAGCAGTGACTTTAAGTGCTTTATTGTCAGGGCAGAGAGTCCAAAGCTTACACTTGTTAGATACAAGAAATATGAGGAAAACAAATGGGAAATATGTTTTCAGTATTGGTGATCTTCTTAAAACTTCGGGACCAGGTAGACATACCACTGAGATTGTATTACCATGCTTTCCGCCACATAGGCGTTTATGTATCGTTACAGCGTTACAGGAATATGTAACACGTACAGAGTTATTGAGACAGAACTGTACTCAATTGTTTATTAGTTTTGTGAAACCTCATAAGTCAGTGAGTAGAAGCACCATTGCAAGATGGATAAAGACTACTTTGACTATCGCGGGAGTAGACATGTCTCCACATTCCACAATGTCAGCGTCTGTAAGCGCTGCTTAAGCAGCAGGCGTTCCTGTTGATCTGATCATGAAGACTGTAGGATGGGCTTAGGAGTCTACCTTTGCACGTTTCTACAAGAAACCAATTTGTAATAAGGATAACCTCGCTCTTGGCAACCTTAAGAGGTGAATTTATTGTCCAAATCTGATGTATAAACATGTGTATGTTATAAGTTGTGTTTTTCTTAATCAGAAAGTATTTACTTTCTCTATAACATACAATTATTCAATGCTTTGAAGTCTCACGTGATCTTGAGTACCTCGATATAGCGAGACAGAATTGAAGAATTAAACCAGCCTTGCCTGCAAGGTGAGGTTTCATTATAATTCTGTCGAGCTATGGAGAGTACGTAGGGATCACGTCCCACCCTTGGGTTAAATATACACCCATCCCAAATCGTGATATTGAACAATTGTACTTTAAAATATGATCCCTCGTTGTCACTCGCACTTCTCACGTGATCCCTACGTACTCTCCATAGCTCGACGAATTATAATCAAACCTCACCTTGCAGGCAAGGCTTGTTTAATTGTTAATTTTGTTTATTACATATTTTGATGATTTGTTGAATTTTTATTTAAATGGTATTTTCTTATACATCCAACTTATACATAAAACAGCACATATTTATATTGATTTCATCATACAATACTGAAACATCATAAGCAGCATAACATACATAAATATTACATTACTATAACTCTAGAAATTCAACATAATATTTGGAAGATGATTGCAGCTCTTCAGTTAGTCTGGAAAACTCAGTCAGTGTAATACTTTCTTATGCTAGTAATTTACAACTGTTGAATAATTATATTTAATATGGCTTATTTGCAAAAATGTAAACAAAACTTAAAAGAAACAATATAATTGATTGGAGACTATAAAGGGAGATAAGTCTGAAATGCACATGTCTGTGTCTTAACACTTTTACTTAGGAACTGTTATCAACAAACGGAGAAAAAGAACAACTCTAATTTATTTCTATATTCAACATTCAGGAAATTCCTGTGTTGAAGAACAATTAATATTTTACGGTTCCATGCATTTCTATAAATAGACCAAAAACATTATATGGATGAGCGGAGACGTCCATCCTCGGTTACCCATGGTTTTATATATTCTCCGTTACTCTCCAGTATATCACCCATGGGAAACCTTATCAGGGGAATCTGTTCTCAAATTACCCGCCCTTGGCCGGCGTGAGCCAATCAAACTGCTACGCAGCTTGGACCCGCGAGCCAATGACAATTCATATCACTTCGTTTCAAAGCAAGCGAGGTCATTGTGTTAGCCGGTTATCTCCCTTGATCATTTCCGTCTTATCCCATTGAGCATTTTCTTTGGTAAGTGACTTCGTCTCGCTGGCCAAGGGCGGGTAATTTGAGAACAGATTCCCCTGATAAGGTTTCCCATGGGTGATATAGTGGAGAGTAACGGAGCATATATAAAAACATGGGTAACCGAGGATTGGACACGTCATGTGTCGAAGTCTCTTCAGGGCCGCATTCATTTAGTAAATATGACAACATATACTGAGTTAATCACCCTGTAATCTTACCACAAAAAATATATGCAAGTCAAGACAAAATGGCAGGAAATGTATTCAATCTCGGCCTTGGCAAAGTAAATGTCTGACCTTTTATATCTATTGTGAACCTTGGTCGCAAATGGTCAACTTGGGCTATAATTCTATCGAGTACTCAGGCGATTAAACCTGAGTACTGGCCAAACGGGCAAGGAGGCAAAACTCAACTTACTAGGCGTGTGGCTGCTACAGAACTACTGCTGCGCGGGGCTTCATCCGGGCTCTTGGCTGGTCTGGCACTCTCGTGCTAGCTCCAGACAGCGAGCAACCGCTCCGTGACGTCACTAATATAGAGCTACTCGGAGGTAGAGCGCCCTGACTTGGAGGTTGACTCTCGTGACCTCTCGTGGACCCGGAAGTCATCGCCGATCACCACATATCGTTACGGTAGACCAGTTTTTTTGTGATCTAAACATTATTTCAACGTAGATTGTGTTCTAAAATTTACAGTTTGATTATCAAAAGACATCATTATTTTCATTTTAGTCGTTTCCGTGACATGACAAAGCTTCAAAACGCCTTAGTCGCCGGAAAAACATCACGCTATACGTCTTAGTTGCGCGCGCACATTATCGCGGAAAACTTGTCTGAGCGAAGGATTCGACTGCCTTGTGTCATTTGACACCTGTTACGTTTTTTCACCTCGTAAAGCATGGTAAAACTTTGCAGCCATGGCCTGTGTAAGACAGACGACCGATATCAAGAGCAGATGGAAGGTGACATCAAGTTCATTCCCTTCCCGAAGCCAAAAACCAACCGAGAATAGTGTCTACGATAGACCACACTGACAGTCAACTGAATGCATCCGTTATTAACAGCAACAGATATAATCTGTATTAAGGTCATATTTTTAATTACAGAAGAAAATGATTGATTTTATTAACATTATTGTCTACTTGCAACGAAACAATTAAAGGTACATCCGTTTTGTTGTTGGGGGGTCACATATTGCAAACGTTATAAATGCTGTTACTTTATCGAGAAGTACCGATTGTTACCGAAAACAATCATTTAAATGATAGTCGACATAGCATATTGACGATATGAAGGTAAAAGTATTGATTTCTGATCGAAAACCGGACAATGCACTAGCGTGTGGCGCGCGTCAATGAGTCAAACGTAATTTTGGAATCTTTATCATAATAGACAGAATGACAATTTTTTTTAGATAATGTTTAATGGATCATATAACTACTGTGCATGTCAATGGGACGTGCAGTTTCGGTTTCCACATATGAATAATTATGATATATTTGGTGATTGGGGATAAAAATGCAAGCTGAGTGAATTCATTTGTATTGTAGACAGCACATGTGGTGAGTTGGAGCGTATTAAAGCCAAATAAAATTTTATTAAACACAATGGATGTACCTTTAACATTTCTGACGAGACATGTCTGTTATCACGGTATCGGTCATCTCGGTTTTAAATAGCTACAGCCTACATGATACAGTAAGCGTGGCTTGTTTTGATATCTGTCAAACATCTGGCTGACTGCTGGTTTACTCAAACATGACTGGTCATCTGACATGTGTTCAGTTTCAATAGGATTTTTAACCCCTACTATCTACATGACAAATAAAATAAATACATTTTCAAGTTGTCTATTTTCTTTGTCTCTAAGCTTAGAATCTACCTGGAGGCTACATACAATGTTTTTATATCTTTGTTAGCTGATAATATCATGAATTTATTTTTGTCGCCCGCCGCCGACGCGAAGCGCGGAGCGGGGGACATAGTATTCAGCTCCGTACGTCCGTACGTCCGTACGTACGTCCGTCCCGCTTCTTGTTAGCGCGATATCTAATGAACCGCTCAACCTAGAATCTTCAAACTTGGTACCAATCTTCATCTGGGGAATACGCAGACCTGAAAAGTTTTGGTGACCTTGACTTCATTTTCAAGGTCACGGCGAGACTTTGACCAGTTTTGAAAATGTTGTTAGCGCGATATCTAATGAACTGATCAACCTAGAGTCTTCAAACTTGGTACAAGTCTTCATCTGGGGAATATGTAGACCTGAAAAGTTTTCGGTGACCTTGACCTCATTTTCAAGGTCAGGGCGAGACTTTGACCAGTTTTGAAAATGTTGTTAGCGCGATATCTCATGAACCCTTCAACGTTGATTGCGGCGGGGGACATGGTCACGTTTGTGACCATTACTTGTTATCCCCCGCCAACATAGTTTGGGGGGGGGGGGGGGGGGGGGGGGGGGGGGGGGGGCTCCGTCCGTCCGTTCGTCCGTCCGTCCATCCCGATTTTGTTTCTGGAGCAGAACTCGAAAACTATAAGACATATCTCAAAAAAAGTTGGTGTGTGGAACAATCATCATGTCTAGATGTGCCTTTTGGGATTTTAAACTTCTTCGAGTTATTTTTTTTTACCGTTTCCATGGAAATGTAACTTAGAATTTCGTTTCCGGAGCAGAACTCGAAAACCATAAGACATATCTCAACGAAACTTGGTGTGTGGAAAATCATCATGTGTAGAAGTGCCTTTTGGGATTTTCAACTTCTTCGAGTTATTGTTTTTGACCGTTTCCATGGAAATGTAACTTAGAATTTCGTTTCCGGAACAGAACTCGAAAACCATAAGACATATCTCAACGAAACTTGGTGTGTGGAACAATCATCATGTGTGGATGTGCCTTTTGGGGTTTTCAACTTCTTCGAGTTATTGTTTTTGACCGTTTCCATGGAAATGTAACTTAGAATTTCGTTTCCGTAACAGAACTCGAAAACTATAAGACATATCTCAACGAAACTTGGTGTGTGGAAAATCATCATGTGTAGATGTGCCTTTTGGGATTTTCAACTTCTTCGAGTTATTGTTTTTGACCGTTTCCATGGAAATGTAACTTAGAATTTCGTTTCCGGAACAGAACTCGAAAACCATAAGACATATCTCAACGAAACTTGGTGTGTGGAACAATCATCATGTGTAGATGTGTCTTTTGGAGTTTTCAACTTCTTCGAGTTATTTTTTTTTTACCGTTTCCATGGAAATGTAACTTAGAATTTCGTTTCCGGAACAGAACTCGAAAACTATAAGACATATCTCAACGAAACTTGGTTTGTGGAACAATCATCATGTGTAGATGTGCCTTTTGGGGTTTTCAACTTCTTCGAGTTATTTTTTTTGCCGTTTCCATGGAAATGTAACTTAGAATTTCTTTTCCGGAGCAGAACTCGAAAACTATAAGACATATCTCAACGATACTTGGTTTGTGGAACAATCATCATGTGTAGATGTGCCTTTTGGAGTTTTCAACTTCTTAGAGTTATTTGTTTTTACCGTTTCCATGGAAATATAACCTAGAATTTCGTTTCCGGAACAGAACACAAAAACTATAAGACATATTTCAACGAAACTTGGTGTGTGGAACAATCATCATGTGTATATGGGCCTGAAAGGCCCGATGAGCTTATGGCATTGCACGGTGTCCAGTCGTCTGTAAACTTTTCGCATTTTGTCTTCTTCTCCAGAACCACTTTGTCTAAGGAGCTGAAATTTTGTGTGTTGTGTTTGGTGGAAAAAAGGTATATAGTCACTGTTATTCAACAACTATTCTTCAATAAATTTTCCCAAAGGCGGGGGATATGGCCGACTCTGTCTGCTTGTTTTTATTGTTTTATGTATATACGAAATATATTTTCAGATATATTTCAGCAGCTGCAAGGCCCCCGTGATGAGGGAGTTCATGCATCCTGTTGAAACTCTTGCACAAAGGTTAGTTTACTTCATTTTTCAGAAAAATTATTATAAGCCCCATTTCCAAAGGCGAATATTTATGTATCTAACCATCTACAGGTATAAATTACATTGCAGCTGCAGTTTTGTTTTCAGCCTGCTTGGTGTAAAAAAGCTGTGGCTGTTAGTTTGAATTTGATTCCATTTTATCTATTCACACCTAATAACACATCTTAAAGTTCATATCCAACTAAATGAAGATTTTAAAATTACCAAAGCCGGCCTAGCAATATCAAACTTTTGCGAGTCTACAGCATTTCTTATTGTCTTGATTTTAGGTCTGTATATATTCTCTGGAGCTTTGCATATATAAAGACACAAACAAATATTTGAAGTCAACAGATATTTTTTCAGTACAAAAAGGTCATTCATGAAACGATCACGACAGATTATGTGTTAAACAATATTTTTTTATACAAAACAAATTAAACCATCCCCTAATAATTTATTATGAATATACCTAAAATAAAAACAATTGCAATACTTTTAAATGTTACATTTCTTATCTGACAATAGTTAATTGAATCTTTTATTTTCTAGTGATGACATGACAATGAAGCCTGAGGAAGAAGAGGCAACAGAAGATTGGACAAACCCCTCCTGTGAATCTCAAACTACTGCAAACTGTAAGTTATGAAATATATTCACTATTACCTAGGCACTAGTTCTCAATACATACAACCAAAACATTCTTTCAAACAAAATTGTGGTGAAATAAAAGCTTCATTTATGTATATATCCCTATCACTATATGGGTATGTAATTTCTATCTATACTGTTGGGCAATGCACTCAATAATAGACTTATTAGCGTGACCACTGCTCTTTTCCTCCATCGCTTCACTCTGCTCTTGTGTAATACTTGTCGCAGTGGTGGACCGATCACTTGTCAGGGGTGAAGCTTGGGGAAACATAGAGAATACTAAACGACGTCCCGTTTAATAACATATTTATGAAACGAGTGGATGGTTTTGGTATCTAGCGAGCGAAAGCGAGTTAGATACCAATACCATCCACGAGTTTCATAAATATGTTATTAAACGGGACGGAGTTTAGTATTTTATTTATTACACGCTCTAAATTAATGAAATATGTAATTAAAGTTCACTCTTCAATCATGTAGATGTGCGTAGGGATACATCTCTTACCATGGACGCATAACGCCATCTCACTAAACACCAAAAATAGACCAAGCAAATATCCGTTAATAACAGTTTCAATTTTGAACAAAACAATTTCAAAACACTCATTACATTGTGTTTATGTTGAAACAATAAGAATCGCAAATTGGCGAGTAAACAAAAACATCGTATTAATCTCGCTAGATCTTATGAATGATGTCAGGTGAGTGTGACGTCATCGGAATGCGACTGTTTTCGATTCAGTTATGCTAGTTACAGCTGTACGTAGCTTCGGTTGCTTTGCCAAAATAGGCTCTGTAACACCAAGATGACAATGATACTGGGGAGTAAAGTTACATAAAGTTCTGCTGCTAGTTTTATCTAGCGAAATTGTGGGGATCAGTGTCCTTGTTGCCGATGAAGTTAACATTGACGGCAAATATTGCTAACAGAAGGCCTGAAAATGGAGTTCCGACATTTTAGTGAACGTTAAAATTTTAGGCATAGGCTATATAAACATTGACAGTTACTTTGAAGCATTTTTATTCCTATATCTTGGTATGGTATCCTCTGTAACAACAGACAGACATGAACAATGCCTCCACAACCTGGAAAACTTATGTGTCGACACGAAGTTACAGTCTAGTTGTTTACATTCTAAACAATCAAACCCATTCCGCAAAAAAGGGATACCTTATATGATTACAATGTAGTCGCATTAATTATAATACTCAACTGACGATTGTCACATGATTCGTGGGTTGAACATGAAGTTTATTCCTTATGAATTTAGAATCTAGACTACGTCAAGTTGCATGACAAAGCCATGCAAATGGCGGTCAAATCGCGAGAACGCTAACGAGATTCAAGGGAACTAACTCTGAATCAACCACGTGATACTGGTTGACGGTAAATTGTGATAGAAGCGTCCGTACAATATTAATCGTAACGACGTTGTATGAAACAACATGTCCCAAGAAATCCAGTGCGAACCCAAAGGCCATGTGACTACTGGAAAGTAGTTCCGACTGCGACCGCTTTCACGTGCAGTGTTTCACAACAGTGTTGAATAACATTTCGATGTTTCACAACAGTAGTATCTTCAACGAGAGTGTAATAAACTAAGTTACCACACTGAGTGGACTTCACATGGTTCGAAGAATTTTGCCTGGAAGAATAGAATAAGTTTTGTCATAGTGAAAGTACTAAACATAATATGCAATGGTAACACTATCACTTTATTGTTTTTGTTTTATTTCAGGGGTGGAGCATATGGATCTAATGGGTTTTTCTGCTGAAAATTAGATAATGAAGAGGGAACTAGCCAGGAACACCCTGGAGCAAGTTGAATGTGAACATCTCAAGAAAATGAAAACTGTCACTTTCACTATTGACTCCATTTTAGAACAAGAAAACCTGTTCCAGTATTATACAGGATATCAAAATGAACTCTTTATAGCCATATCATATTTAACTTTTTGGTTCCATGAAATGATAATTGTTCATTGTTTTCAATCTATAGAGAGTAAAAAATACCTGTTTATTTCCTATATTAGACAATGAACAATTATCATGCCTAGGTAATAGTGAATATATTTCATAACTTACAGTTTGCAGTAGTTTGAGATTCACAGGAGGGGTTTGTCCAATCTTCTGTTGCCTCTTCTTCCTCAGGCTTCATTGTCATGTCATCACTAGAAAATAAAAGATTCAATTAACTATTGTCAGATAAGAAATGTAACATTTAAAAGTATTGCAATTGTTTTTATTTTAGGTATATTCATAATAAATTATTAGGGGATGGTTTAATTTGTTTTGTATAAAAAAATATTGTTTAACACATAATCTGTCGTGATCGTTTCATGAATGACCTTTTTGTACTGAAAAAATATCTGTTGACTTCAAATATTTGTTTGTGTCTTTATATATGCAAAGCTCCAGAGAATATATACAGACCTAAAATCAAGACAATAAGAAATGCTGTAGACTCGCAAAAGTTTGATATTGCTAGGCCGGCTTTGGTAATTTTAAAATCTTCATTTAGTTGGATATGAACTTTAAGATGTGTTATTAGGTGTGAATAGATAAAATGGAATCAAATTCAAACTAACAGCCACAGCTTTTTTACACCAAGCAGGCTGAAAACAAAACTGCAGCTGCAATGTAATTTATACCTGTAGATGGTTAGATACATAAATATTCGCCTTTGGAAATGGGGCTTATAATAATTTTTCTGATGAGAAAAATGAAGTAAACTAACCTTTGTGCAAGAGTTTCAACAGGATGCATGAACTCCCTCATCACGGGGGCCTTGCAGCTGCTGAAATATATCTGAAAATATATTTCGTATATACATAAAACAATAAAAACAAGCAGACAGAGTCGGCCATATCCCCCGCCTTTGGGAAAATTTATTGAAGAATAGTTGTTGAATAACAGTGACTATATACCTTTTTTCCACCAAACACAACACACAAAATTTCAGCTCCTTAGACAAAGTGGTTCTGGAGAAGAAGACAAAATGCGAAAAGTTTACAGACGACTGGACACCGTGCAATGCCATAAGCTCATCGGGCCTTTCAGGCCCATATACACATGATGATTGTTCCACACACCAAGTTTCGTTGAGATATGTCTTATAGTTTTTGTGTTCTGTTCCGGAAACGAAATTCTAGGTTATATTTCCATGGAAACGGTAAAAAAAAATAACTCTAAGAAGTTGAAAACTCCAAAAGGCACATCTACACATGATGATTGTTCCACAAACCAAGTATCGTTGAGATATGTCTTATAGTTTTCGAGTTCTGCTCCGGAAAAGAAATTCTAAGTTATATTTCCATGGAAACGGCAAAAAAAATAACTCGAAGAAGTTGAAAACCCCAAAAGGCACATCTACACATGATGATTGTTCCACAAACCAAGTTTCGTTGAGATATGTCTTATAGTTTTCGAGTTCTGTTCCGGAAACGAAATTCTAAGTTACATTTCCATGGAAACGGTAAAAAAAAAATAACTCGAAGAAGTTGAAAACCCCAAAAGACACATCTACACATGATGATTGTTCCACACACCAAGTTTCGTTGAGATATGTCTTATGGTTTTCGAGTTCTGTTCCGGAAACGAAATTCTAAGTTACATTTCCATGGAAACGGTCAAAAACAATAACTCGAAGAAGTTGAAAATCCCAAAAGGCACATCTACACATGATGATTTTCCACACACCAAGTTTCGTTGAGATATGTCTTATGGTTTTCGAGTTCTGCTCCGGAAACGAAATTCTAAGTTACATTTCCATGGAAACGGTAAAAAAAAATAACTCGAAGAAGTTGAAAACCCCAAAAGACACATCTACACATGATGATTGTTCCACACACCAAGTTTCGTTGAGATATGTCTTATAGTTTTCGAGTTCTGTTACGGAAAAGAAATTCTAAGTTACATTTCCATGGAAACGGTCAAAACAATAACTCGAAGAAGTTGAAAACCCCAAAAGGCACATCCACACATGATGATTGTTCCACACAACAAGTTTCGTTGAGATATGTCTTATGGTTTTCGAGTTCTGTTCCGGAAACGAAATTCTAAGTTACATTTCCATGGAAACGGTCAAAAACAATAACTCGAAGAAGTTGAAAATCCCAAAAGGCACTTCTACACATGATGATTTTCCACACACCAAGTTTCGTTGAGATATGTCTTATGGTTTTCGAGTTCTGCTCCGGAAACGAAATTCTAATTTACATTTCCATGGAAACGGTAAAAAAAAAATAACTCGAAGAAGTTTAAAATCCCAAAAGGCACATCTAGACATGATGATTGTTCCACACACCAACTTTTTTTGAGATATGTCTTATAGTTTTCGAGTTCTGCTCCAGAAACAAAATCGGGACGGACGGACGGAGCCCATTTCAATATTATACAGGATATCAAAATGAACTCTTTATAGCCATATCATATTTAACTTTTTGGTTCCATGAAATGATAATTGTTCATTGTCTAATATAGGAAATAAACAGGTATTTTTTACTCTCTATAGATTGAAAACAATTTTGACCAGCAAGATTTGGCTTTTTGCTTTTCATTGTTTTGAATATATTTTGTTAATGCTTAAAAACTTTTCCTTGTGGCAGCATTTATCAAGTGTAAGCAGCAGCTGATCATAATGCACTGTACTTCAGTGTATCATTGTCAAAAACTTTGTTAAAATATTCTCCTATTTACTGTGTAGTGTCTATTGTTTTTGGCAATAGTCCTATTGTAAGTTCATGACAAGGTAAATTGTACAAAATCGTTATACAATTGTAAATAAATGACAAATACCTGCAATCTGTGAGTTTTCTTTATTGGCCTTTTCTTTCGATCTGGTTTTTTGGTTTACGAAGATGAGATGAGGGACATCGACCGGCTCTATCTCCTGGCACGCTCCATTGTTAAGGTATTGCATCAGCTGCCACTGTTATAAGGCGATGGTCAGGCCAACTATGTGGGAACAAGATCCAACCACGCTGTCAAGGATAGGCAATATATTATCAGAATATATTACAGAACTCAAAGACCTAAGTAAACAGTTTAGTCCAGGAGTGAACAAGCAGTGTGCATAGGATATCTCGATCGGTTTGACGTCCAGATGTAATCAGTGAGCACTTCCGTCTTTTGCCACTAAATGACGTAATGGTTAAAGACTTCACTAGCCATTTCGTCATTGCAGATCAGTCGGCGACTCGTGCATACTGCCCCGCCCTGCAAATTAAGTACTGTAAATAAGGTCTCGGAATATGATTTTCAATTTTATGTTTCACAGACATGTGACATAAACTAGGTAAGCATGAAACTTATCATCTTTATGATTTAGCTAAAATAGAAGATCTAAGCAATTCATGAATGGATGGAAAGTTGTTCCGTCAACCACTCAAAATGCTATAATAAAGAAAGTTATAATTAGGAAAATTTTGATTCTCATGACCATATGAAAACGTCAATGTCTGTTACATCTTAGAACGCTTGGGTTGCGGTTTATAAAGGACTTTTCCAGATTGGGGATATCATATCAAAATCACCTACCAATTCATTACACCAACACCTTTACAGTTGTTTATATGTGGGTACAATCCTACATTGTTTGGGAATTTCTTCCATGTTTGAGTTTCTAACCAGAAATATCAATTTTAATGTGAACATGCACATGGTAGACATGTTGTGTTGTAATGCCAAATTGTAGTGAAACTTGAAATTTGATTTAAAGAAAATTTAAATACAGTCATCCTCGATAATCCAGGGTATACGTTCCGATAATCTACACTATATATAGTGATATACGATTTTTTCTTGTATTTTAAATTCTAAGATGTCTAGCGGTTAGAAGAATCACAAAAAGTACTTTATCAGACAATAAAGGTATAATTATTTTGATGACGTAACAATCGTATGACGTTCCCGCTGTTCCACGCCGCTCCCTCGTGATCAAGTGTGCCCATGGTAACGTGACGTCTTACATCGCAACCAATAAAGCGTGTACTCCTTTCCATGTTTTGTGTATTGTCTCGATTTTATACTCAATTTATTCCGATATATAATGTATGTAGAGATAATAATCTGTCATTTTTGAGAAAAATCAATTATACCGGATCTTGATACGATATGATCAGACAATCTCAATTCCAACTTATTTTACATTTGATAGCAATGTACATTGATAATATGAAAAATTAAAGTTAATTAAAATCTTCACTTTTTTAGAGGGATCATTACAGTTAACACTGACACTGTTGCTAGTGGCAGTTACTAATTGGCAGATACTAAAAGTTGATTTGATTTGAAGGAATGACCGGAGACATTGCACTTTAAAGGTATCTTTTTCAGATCAATTGTAGACCGAGTCTATAGTTTTCCAAAGCATTACATTCTGGTGGATATCACACTGTGAACAATGATGGTGACACAGGGGCTTGTATTGCTGGGAAAAAAAACAGTTCCTGGGTCCAATACTTCGATACGATATACCTCAATAGTATGGGGTATATAGTATCGAAGTATTGGATGGTATATCGTATCGAAGTATTGGATGGTATATCGTATCGAAGTATTGGATGGTATATAGTATCGAAGTATTGGATGGTATATAGTATCGAAGTATTGGATGGTATATAGTATCGAAGTATTGGATGGTATATCGTATCGAAGTATTGGATGGTATATGGTATCGAAGTATTGGATGGTATATGGTATCGAAGTATTGGATGGTATATAGTATCGAATTATTGGATGGTATATAGTATCGAAGTATTGGATGGTATATAGTATCGAAGTATTGGATGGTATATAGTATCGAAGTATTGGATGGTATATCGTATCGAAGTATTGAATGGTATATCGTATCGAAGTATTGGATGGTATATCGTATCGAAGTATTGGATGGTATATAGTATCGAAGTATTGGATGGTATATAGTATCGAAGTATTGGACCCAGGACCGCGGGTGGTGACAAGAGGACGAAGGTTGAAGACAAATTGAACGATTTGCACTGTCTTTTTTCATTTAAAAATTCAATTCATCTAATGACATCATATTAAGTGACGCGCGTCAGTCCAAAAAGCGCCAAAGGACGTTTTTTGCATGTTATGTATTCTCAAATTTGCCATTTATTATTAAAGTGTATACAATATATTGGTACGTTAATGGGTAAAACAACTCATTACACGACCCGATAAGCGGCGTTCACACGGCAAACTAAAGTTTGACAACACGCGTTGGTCAACTCCAGTTGGAGAGTGTGAACGGTTAAGCAACTCTTCACAAACACCAGTGCCCGAGTTGTCAAACTGTTGGCGAGATATCCATGTAAGATCAGTCACTATTCTCACCAAATTTTCCATCAAACTTTCGGAGTTAACAAACTGAAGTTGACTTGTGAAGTGTTGTCAAACTTGTGTTGTTTCTTGGTGGCCATTGAAATACGACTTTTGAATCACATGACTTCATGACATTACACGTATGACGTCATTTAAACCTAAGTTTGACAACATGTGTTTGAAGTATGAACACGCGAAGTGGGCCAACATGTGATGTCAAACTCGAGGTTTGTCGTGTGAAGGCCGTTTTAGACAGCAAGGCTCCTGAAGAGGGTTTGAGATGTTGTCTGATCAAATCATCATCTCTTTGATCTGTGGAAGCGAGATGTGTCCAGATGTTATTCACACACTCCTCCCAATGAGACAAGTCCCAATCAACATCATTTATAAAAAGTACTTCTTGTAGAGATCCTCCCGCCACGTTCATGTCAAACGAGTTTACTGCTTGTGTCAAGTTGTCAACATTCTCTGAAATTTCAAATGTCGTTTGATAAGAAATCCATCTAATTAAAAAGAACATTTTGTTGAATGTTCTAACCACTTTAAGTGTACGTTTTATTTTTGAAGTTTTAGTCAACAAACCATCATATATCTTGTCACAATCATTCCGAAATGGTTGTTTAATCTCATATGAATAATTAGAAAACCATTAGCATTTGATTACACCTAGAATCATTATTATAGGGGCAGTAGCACGTTCTTTTCGCTCAAATAAGTTGATGAAATGTTTTGAAAAATAATGTCACTACTAGATAAACACTCTCTTCGGAAAATCAAGTTAGAAAATGAGAGTACATGGTTCTGTAAAGTCATGGGAATCGTTTCTGTAATTCGAAATAATGAAATGTGTTAACATTAAAATGGCCGCCATGTTCTTTTTCATTTAAACACAACACCGTTATTACCACTGCGGATAATTGGCTTGTGTTATAAGATGTTTACCCTCTAAAATAATTATAAATGGCATAAACACATTATAAATGGAAAATTTTCATAAAAATACAGCTACAGCCCCTTTTAAGCTTTTATAAATTGTTTTTGTCATTGTTGTGAGTAGTGGTAGTAATGACAGCTACAACGACGTTCATCCCACATAGTTTCGTTGGGAGTTGTGTCATTCTTAAAAACAGCGTTAAAATTACTTTCCCGCACGTCAACTGATGACGTCAGGACTGAGGGTCTCACTCGCTCGATAAGAAAAATATTCTTCACATTTAATATAAATGAAAAGGTAAGCGCATGAAACATTACATATATAAACAAAGTATTTAATTGAAATAATGTGATAATAGAAACTAAATAGAATGTTTAATTAATCTAATCCACAACCCTATACAATCGATACATCATATACGTGTATTTGAAAATAGATATTTGACAAATGTTATCCATTATTTTGTATCCAAGCTGATTATCGCCTTTGTTTTGTATCAGTTTGTTGTTCAATAGAATACATCACCTTTTAAAAATATAACATGTCTTTTTATGCATACATAGTAACAACCTTCCCAAATAGCGATTTTTATTTTTTAGTCGAGGGGAAATTGATGTTAAGAATGAAATATGCAAACTAGAAATAACAGAGCATCATTTTCTGGCCGGAGTAGAGGAAAAGTAAATATTGTTGATTAATATACCTACTTACAGTGCACTTCCTCATGTGAACATCTCCAACTGAAAGATTACACTTGAATGTGGTGACATAATCTAGGCGTTCGTTTACTCTGCTTAAACACATCATTACAAGTAATTTTATTCTTTGGTGTTTTGATTGATTAACAAAACGCTGCGAGTGGAGGAAACCTCGCTACGGCAAATTGTTTATTAGTTTCATGATACGTTAAGTGTTAATATTTGAATATTCTATCAGTATACATCTTTTATTATTAGAAAGTTATAAAAATAGGCACAATATAGCGTGTTTTCATTTCATGTAATGCCAAACAAAACCGAAAAATCAAGATGGCGGATTTTGACGATATGACACTCTCTTTAAGTCACATTCCGGCCTATCCTGTCATTTAACGGTCTCAGCAAGAGATACACGGAAAACATATCAATGCCAACCAAGATGTTAGCGATACCACTATTACACTTTTGAAAACTTGACCATATATGTCCATAAGGTCAGTTGACTATTGGTCATCTCTTCCACTAACGACAATATTAGTGTTTCTTGGGAAAATATCATACAGGGCGTTGAATATTGTAGAGTTTTTGTCTTTGGCGCCACCTTGTTATTATTATTATTATATACAAAATTTATATAGCGCCTTATTTGATATGTATCACTCTAAGGCGCTTCACACATGTATAGTGATGAGTCTATGTTGGATAGGCTAGCTTAAACAGATGTGTCTTAACAGCCTTTTTGAAGGTTCCATATGAGTCAATGTTTCTTATCTGGGATGGCAGTTTATTCCACAGATTTGTTGAAAAATCTGTTAGGCCAGGACCATTAGACATGAGGTGGAAAAAAATAGTAGAAAGCTGATTTTCTCTGAATACCTTAAAAATATTGTCCTTATATCAATGGCATAAAGTTCTGCAAATTCTAGCTGGTGGCTTTTTCAAAATGGCCGCCATTTCCAAGATGGCCGCCGACGTTTTGGTAAATTAATAAATTATTTTTATTTTTAAGTTTATCATGTCATGTTATATATCAAATGAAAGCCCTCTTCAAGTGCATTCCAAAACTAAATAGTTCTTCCACATTGGGTGATTAGTTTATCCATTATTGGGTTTTGAAAATGTCTTTATACCTTTTTTCGGTTTACTATTTAAAACATAATTTCCAAACCCAAACCATGCTTATTATGAGTAATGATGATACATTAAAATCATATAACGTGTATTGATGATTAAAACATTTAGAAATACATTCGTGCATTTGGAGGTTTCAGTTATAAAGTTGACTTGAATATTCCAGCTGGTGGCATTTTCCAAATGGCGGCCGTTTTGGACGGGGATTTGCTGGATCATCGACTCGTAAAATACATTTGTGCCAATCATGGCATGAAGTGTATCAAAGGAAACGCTAAAATCCTTTTCACAAATGTGCAACTCATTATTTTAGAAAGGAAATGTAGTGTAATAATGACTATAATCCTCGTCAAATACATATATCATATGTTCACAGTAAGTCAAAGACTGGTGCAGTTTCCATGACATCCAGTACACAGGCTTGAACACTCTAACCTAGCTTTAAAACAAGTTCAACCACAATGCGTGTCGTGCATCCAAAAGAAAAAATCTTCATAACTTTTACAACTTCATTGCTTTTACTACATGTCTGTCTATGTGAGGTATGCTCTGAAGATGTTGGAGGGAGTGATTCCAATTTGAAATTGGATGATAATCTAGCTCTATGGACTGATTTGAAATACATCAATGTTTGTTCAGAGACAAAGAGTTACAAGAGGAATGTTTCTCAAACACAAGTTATGTCATCCTAGGAACTTCCATGCTGATCGAACATATTCAAAGAATCCCAGTTTTGAGCATTGTCCAACAGGAGGGCTAGAGCTTTCTTCTTTCCTTGATTATAAAGAGTTGAGATTGTGTCACACCTAGAAGCTGCATGTGCGAACATTAGATGTTCATGCTCTAAAAACACTGTTTGCACATGGGATATTATCATATCCATCAAACACTACTATGGGTTCTGAACCACATAATGATTATGTGCAATATATAAGGGTCACAGATCTGACCATATGTAACATCAACAGGTCAGGAAAGACAACAGAGAAGGTGACCACCATCATAGACAAAGGGTACATCTCCCGGGAGTTCATCCTCAGGAATCACAGTGATATGAGAAACGAAAAAAAAATCAGAAATTTGAAAATATCAAAATGCAACACTTCAATTAGTGGGTAATACACATGCAAAGTTTCAGGAAGATATGATGAATAGTTTTGGAACTGTGCTCCGGAAACGAACCTATCTCTGAACAAAGTCCAAATCCAACACGTTTCTATGGAAAATATTCAGAAATCTCAAAATATCAAAAGGCACCACTTCAGTTGGTGGGCAATACACATGGAAAGTTTCAACAAGATATCATGAACCGTTTTCGAGTTCTGCTCCAGAAACGAAATGATTACGGACGGACAAGGCGACGACTATATCCCACGGTATTACATACAGGTGGGATAAAAAGTGCTATCCTTGGTGCCATGGCCAAGTGTCATATCTCCAGATACTTTCAACAATCTCATAAGATTCTTCTAAATTGTTTTTGATCACTAAATTCCCACTCAAGAATGTGTCTGTACTTGTAGGATTGGTCAGAAGACCATCTGGTCAACATAGAGGCGAGCAGACTTCGCATGAGCAAGATGACCTGCAGCATGAAACAGTGGAACCATTTCTGTGATTGCATCAAGATGCAAATTCCAATTTCTTGTGCGTTCAGCTCGGATTTAAAGTAGAATTGATACTTGCTTAACATATGCAGTCCAGAGTTTGCCTGTCCTACTCGCATTGGCAGCAGATTTTGAACACATTCTTCATCTATGACTGCATCAGTAGAACGACAAGTTCCCCATTCAGCAGGGATTGAGCAGAGTGACATCCATACAACCAGGTGTTTCTAACAGAGAAGGCATGATGACATGAAGAAAGAAATGGGCACGTTGGGCTCAGGCATATGCATGACCACTTATCAGATGAATTACACAGTTTGGAGCAAAGAAAATAGCCCATAAACCTTCCAACCCACTGCCTCCCACCACATATCCAATAGATCCCATATATGACATCAGTAAATGAATAGCTCCAAGGTGAATAATAATCTTGTTCATCTTTAAAGATTTCGCAATGTCAACTGCTCTGAAATATAGAAGTAGATCAAATGGCAAATGCATGTTTTTCGGCCAATTGTAGTGCAAAACACAGGTCAGAGTGGATGGTGTCGGGCCGGTAATGATCTTCATTTACATAAAGCAAACAAGTGATTTTACTCTTCTCATGTTTGTCAACTTGGACTGCACACTACATTAAGCTGTAACAGAAGTGATAGTGAGATCCCGAACCAGTAGCCCCGTAGGAAGCCACTAGTAACACTTTCATCTCACCTTGCCACATACACCCCCTCCACAAAGTGACTCGTCCTCGAGTCAAGCTTTTGCGAGTTAGCAAGCACCTCAGTTCGATGTACCCAGGGTGTTGTGAGCACAAGGGAGTTGCGACAATACTTCAAGGATGTTCCTCTTGGACCACTGAAGCAACTCATGTTGAGCGTGCAATTTTCAAAACCCAATAATGGATACACTAATTACCCTTTTAAACTATGCATTTTTGGATTCCATTTGAAGAGGGCTTTCATTTGATATATGACATGACATGATTAACTTAAAAATAAAAATAATTTAACAATTTACCGAAACGCCGGCGGCCATCTTGGAAATGGCGGCCATTTTGAAAAAGCTACCAGCTAGAATTTGCAGAACTTTGTGCCATTGATATAAGTAATATATTTTTAAGGTCTTCAGAAAAAATCAGCTTTCTACTATTTTTTTCCGGGTTGTCCATATCTTTTGACTAATGGTCCTGGCCTATGTTGCCGTAACGGGATGTTCTCGTCCTGGGGACTGTAACCAGACATTCTTTCTCAGACCGTAGTGATCGTGCTGGATGATATGGATGTATCAGCTCTTGCAAGTATGAAGGAGCATTTCCATGTAGGGCCTTGAAAGTGTAGGTTAAAATTGTATGTTCTCTTCGAACATGTACGGGTAGCCAGTGCAGGCTTTCCAGAATCGGAGTAATATGTTCACCTTTGCGTGAACGCGTTGTCAGGCGAGCTGCTCTGTTCTGCACAAGTTGCAGTCTGTCCAGGATATATTTTGGTAGGCCATTTAGTAAGGCATTCCCATAATCCAGACGGGAAACCACAAGAGACAGAACCAGCTTCCTACAGGTATCATCACTGATATAATTCCTGATTAGTCCTATATTTCTGATTTGATACAGACAAGATTTGCAAATAGCATTGAGCAAACCTTGTGATTGGGTATTTGCTCAAGACTTATTTCCCAGCTCCATATACGTGTCTTTATAACTTATCTGTTCCTGAAAAGCTAGAGTGCTGTGAAGGATATCGTTGAGAAATGAAAGGATACCTACCTCGACAATAATGAAATGCAATCGATGTTAGTTTTCTGTTGGCAGCTTCACAGAGACACTTGATGGCGCCCTCTCTGACATTACGTACACTAACAAGGCTGAAGAGTTTCTTGCACGGAAGACGACCAGCATCGGTGACAACAACTGATCCAGTAGAAGCCAAACCGCTATCATCTAACAATCTCTCTACCTGCTCTGCTAGCTGAGAACCCGCATTAATGTTGACATGTCTTACAAATAAATTAAAGACTCTTTATTTAAACCTTTATAGTTTCTTTTATCTGAAAATTGAATAAGCAGTCTCCTTGTGATTCAGTCTAAGAGATGTAGTAAGTTGCAACAAAGTTATTGTAATTTAAGAATCAGAATACTTTAGTAATACTTCAGTACTTCCTAATTTCAAGGATAGCTGACCCAAGTCAGTGCCGACAGTTAGTTAGATGAACAGTTTTAGTTTTAATCCTGCAATCAATAACAAATCTCTTTTCGTGGGGTACAGTCCATGGATTATTAGCAGACAGATATTCAGTGAAATAAAGGGATATGAGTGAAAACTTAAAATTTCCCCCGTGACAGTTACAATTGCTCAATTCAAAGTTGCTTAAATGACGAAAGGTGGTTGTCAAATCCGACAAATTGTTGAACGAATTTGGATGATTTTCTTTTATTGTTGTCCTCGGTAAAATAGATAAATTGTTACCTGCCCCTGGGAGGTGATATCATTTAGTAAATTGTCCGCCAGCATATAAAAGTATAGTCTCCTACCTGGATATGGTGAATCTTGTTTTCCAAAATCTCCAAAATGTGCCACCAGTCCATCAAATGCTGTTTTCTGTGTTGGCAAGAAATTGATCTTGTGTTCATCGAATCTCACATCAGCAGCAAGAGGCTGAAACTGCAAGTCAGCAACAAGTCTCTTGATAGCAGAGTACCCCTGCAGTATCTCCACCTTACTGGCTTTCTCTTGGGTCTCTTGGGACTCAATGGCAGCAAGATAATTATCATAAGCTGCGATTGACTTATAAATAACTGAAAGCATGGCTGAACTTTCTTGCTTCAGTTCAGACAATAGTTCCTTCGTTGATCAAGCTGCAGTTTCATGTCAGCAATCATCTTGTTGATGTTCCTTTCAGACTTCCTCCTCATCCATTCTACAGTTTTTCTCTGTGCTATCAGTCCTCTTTGACGTTGTTGAAGATCAGTTTTTGTCTTGTAAACGTACCGGAGGTACTAAGTGAGGGAGGATGTTTGTTTCCCGGCTACATCCTGAATCTTCCCACAATCACGATCCTTGTCATCCATTACTCCGCAAGCATAGTCCATCCTCTGTACTGCAGTGGAACTCGACGTGGTGTGTGCGACGTTTAGAACAGAACTGTCTTTGTGAAACTATCTTAATGGTACTTACTGGTGATATTGTGAGTTCTATAAGAATGGTGTCGTTTATAGGCTTTTATGCATTCCTTGCAGAGAAACATTTGGCATTTATGATATCTCCAATCAGCATCACTTCCATCTTGTCAATGTTCTCTTCTTCTGACGCTTCATGTGCAGGAAATCCACCAGCTTGCTTCTCACAGGATCTGCAGGTAAAGACTTAGAATTCCCTTCGACCTTTTCAACATGTCTGCAGATGGGGCAAGTGAGCTGTCCTCTTCCGTCCTTCTTTAGCAGCTGATCTATACACTCAGTACAGAATCCATGTAGGCAGTACTTAAATAGACGGGCACGCCGGTTTGTGTTGTTAAAATATTTCAAACAAACACTCCAAGATCTTAATCTTCAGGGAAGGAACTCCACATTCGCTGGTTATCTAGACATTGAAGTGATAATAACCTGAAAAAATAGTTTGAAAAGAGGAAAGATGAACAAGATATTACACAGTACGGACATTATCATCGAATATATATCTAATCAGGTATATTGAGGGATTGGTAAACTCATGACATCGAAAGGTTTTTAGCACCAATTTCTCTGTGAAATTTAGAAGAAAGATACTACTGACTTCGTAGCGTATGTATGTTACTTTAGAGTATTTATGTTACTTTAGAGTATTTATGTTACTTTAGAGTATTTATGTTACCTTAGAGTATGTATGTTACCTTAGAGTATATACATCATTTATTGTCACACCAGGAAATCGTCAATTCAAGTTAGTTTATGCATGGGTGTTTCCAATAGCGGGACGTTGATTTAAAAACGTATATTAATTAGTGTTCTTCAGTTCTATTTAATGTTTGAAATAATATTACTACAGTGAAATTGTTCACCAAATATGTTCGCACGAATTCGTTGAGGGAACAATTTCACAACATGCCGTTTTCGACAAGGGAATCATCAGGGATTATTTTAATCATTATATCTAAGGTAAATAATAACATATAACGATGAAGCATTGGCCTCCCTGTTCACCTGGCTACAAGAGCTGATGGTGATGACTACGTAATCGTCATTATGATAGAATATTCATGGTTCACTGACTGCCAATATGTGACCGACAGTGTATTGTGGGTAGAACGCGAAGTATTTTATAGATTTCATGACTTAAGGATAAAATCATGATTCAAACATTGCATATGTTGATTAATAACGACGAAATATTTTCCGCGATTAGTTATGTTTCAGACTCTGACTACATGACTTGATATATATGTATCATACATGTACAAACAACCTGTTGTTGTTGGTGACCGGTGAAAGGGAGATAACCACAGTACACTGTCTCGTATTCCTATACTGAAGCTGATAGTTCACGGGTTCGAATCTTAATATTGCGTCTTTGTTCCACTGTTTCTGCTTTACATTTTTTAAATTAAGTAATGTCTTATATCATTAAGAGTAGATAGTGCTTACAATAATACTAACATTTAGGCAATGAAAGGTAATCACTATATACGGTTGAAATGTAGACTATTACTAAACTCAGATTAAATTCAGATCTTTTATTATCTCTCATTGTACTGGTAGGAGAGTATGCGTGATTAACTTAAAGTGACCTTAATGTCACATTGTCTAATGATAAACAAATATAAACGCATTTATTTACTGCGTGATTTCTCAATCCAGAATTAGTGACGTGTTAATTCTACAGTGTATATTGTCTTTCATGTGATTCTAATTTCAAGTTTGAATTCTTAACCATCTAATGTTAATGTTTGGTAATGATATCAATTCATATTTCAGATAGTAAAGAGTAATGCAACAACCTAAATGTGAAATTTAAAAACGCAACTTAATGCAAATGTGAGCAATAAAGAACAGACCCGAATTTGAATGTAAAGTTGTTGTTGCCGAGCCTAGTTGGACCATGGTTCCAGATAGAAAAAATTACAGTAAAATGACTACCGTCTTTGAGTAAACGCTTCTTAGACAGGGTTGGATCCTCGGACCTCTTGATCCGAAGCCGAACGCGCCAACCACTGAGCTATTCCGCCCCTCTTTTTAAAGCACTTTAGATATTTGTATCCCTAATATCTGTTCATTCAGTAAATGCCTACCTCGTAGGAGTTGGTCCTGTTTAGAATTACTTGTTATTGACCAGGCCCCCACTTAAGTGGCGCTTTACGCCACTCACGGTATATTGTCTGAGCGAATAAATTCGTAAAATATAATGCAGTATATTCTCATATCAAATAAACAAAACGTCGAAAGGAAAATGATAAATCCGGTTTTATTCATACAAAAAATATTTGATTGAATTGTAACATGTAAACAATGTACATAACAATACAACCATAAAATAAAATCAACTTTTAATGGTAGTTGTTTGCAAAAAACACTTAACGTCAAATGGTTTAATATTCTAATATTTGTACAGTAATGTTTATCTCAATGTACCAACCAAAATCTTAAAATTGAAAGACTTACGAAGCGTTAATAAAATCTCCAAAATAAGCAAATTCGATATTTGTCTTTGTGTAATTTAAAATTGAAATATATCAATGGGAGTTACAGATTTCATTGATAGTTATTGCACTTTAAAATTAACATATAAGTATATTATTGTTCACTAAAATAAAGGACAAAACGTTGTTACCGAGACCTGAATTTTGTTTACATATATTATACTATATCATTTATCATATGCGAGATCTCTTTATGTACGTCAAGTTTTTAAAATCATAAAGTAGACATCATAGATGAACTATGATCTCCGTATCAGATAATACTTAATGACTTAATGTAAGGTTTCCCCTCAGTCTCAGCTATGCTGTAACTAAAATAACTCGTCTAGTTTCTTCTGAAAACTTAGTACAAATCTACAAATATCCACGTTAATACGGACGAACAATGCAGTTAATTATTCAATTAACATAATTGATATTGAAATCCATCTTACATTATAGACACAGAATTCAACATGGAAGAAAAACTGAGGAAAATGTGACACAATTCTTGAAATTGAATAGAAGTCGAAGCATGACTTTTGTATATCAACATAACCTATAGTTATCACAGAGGCTACATTTCTTTTTATTCCCTGGCTATTGTCAATTTAATTATTTTAATTGGGGTAAAAACGAAGTGGTAAAATTGATGTTAAGGTATTAGCTTCAAGTTTCATAATATCATAATCACAAACAGCGTAACTGAAACAACCCTAAAAGACAATCTGAAGTTTGGATGGAATGCTGACAGTGATGTAGAGGTTATGTATCCTTGTAAGAAATCTTGAGTCTAAGGCACACTGTGAAATCGTCGCACCTTCAAAGATTCGACGAAAAGTTTTTACAAGTTAGTCACAACATCTTCATAATATACATGTGCAATCATGTTCATATTTGTTTCACCATTTCTTGCAAGCGCAGTCAGTTCAGTGTTCATGGACAGTCAGTTCAACTTCATCTGTGCGTAAATGTCCTGTTCTCTGTATTTCATATACATCATTGCTTGCATGGACCGTCAGTTCAGTGTAAAGTGTGCATGTCTGCCCCGCTGTGTGTATTCTACATACAACGTACGTACGAGCGGTCAGTTCAGCATTTCCCTTCCTTGTGTCACTGTTCTCGCTGATGGTTGAAGCAACTCTTGCACATACACTACTACATTGAGTGCATGTGTTAACCGTAAGTATTCGTTGTAGTTCACATGTTAGCATAACAAATCAGCATATTTACAAACACTTAAGTTGAATTACTTATTTTTCAATTAACCCAAACCAGTATAATATGTATTTGATAGAAAACTATTCACGTTAACATGAATGTTAAAATAAAATTATCCGTTGATAATACTGTTGATCAACCAAAACTTTTCGTATACCCATTGTCTTTCAGCTTGTGTAGTTTTAGAATTCCATTGTTTCAAATACAAGTAAGCTGCTGTCTTTTATCTCCATTTTGACATCTGTTCTTTTATCTGATCCTTCAACGTCCGGGCTATGCAAATGAGGAACGCCTGAAACATGATAAAATGTAAACATAATTTATACAATCTTTGAAGAAGATATTTTGAGTTATAAGGTATATACATCACTCTAGTCTACATATTTGGATCCAGTGAAGGAACACTTACGTAGGGGCAATTTTTTTTGGAGCATACTCTATAGGGGCACATGCATTTATGGTCATATGTTCAGAGATGCGTACAAGGGCACAAGTATAGAGAAAACCTCATAGGGACACAGGTGTAGACAACAACAACAACAGAGACAAGACTACAGAGACACAAGTACCCACCTGAGGTAGCAGGACCCCTATTGTCACACCTCCTATGATGAGCGCGTACTGGTCGAGGAAGGTTTGCAATCCCTTCAAGCAGCCGTCGGTGTATATGCGATCTGACACAGCTGTGGGCTGAACATAGTTGGAATTAAATTAACTACAATATACTTGAAATATACCTGCATCATATTGATATTACAAAAGATTAGTGTTAATTATTTACAAACAATTAATGACAATGATACTGGAAACAAAACGAATCTGTGATCTCAATACTAACAACCGTTCCATTGCCGTATTGGTCATATATATATATATATATATATATATATATATATATATATATATATATATATACTTTATGGTACAGAATAAATGTCTCAAAGCGAGTTTACTTACATCTGTTTCCTTCAACGTCCCACCTCCACAAAGCATATTGATCCTATCCCCCTGAAAACAAAAATATATCTTAGTTTCTAGTTCAAATTAAAAGCGTTAATTTGAAAAAGAAATATAAAATAAGAAATATAAAATAAGAAATATAAAATAAGAAATATAAAATAAGAAATATAAACTAAGAAATATAAAATAAGAAATATAAAATAAAAACAAAACATATTACAAAAAGGTTACAAAGATTCCAAAGATAGAGATCCTCAATCATTGTTCAAGGTCATTTTGGTAACTCTGAATTTTAGTTACTTTTCAGGTGATTTATAAGTTTATATGAAACGTGGATCCAAGATGTTCGACTGCTGCTGCATATATCTATATCTATATCTAATCTATATCTATATCTATATAGGTACAGTTGTGCCATTGTTCAAACTTCTCATACCATGTTCTATGCAGTCGAGTATTTAATCATTCACAATAATGTCAGCTGTTGTATTGCATCAGTACATTACGGCTTAATATCGCCAAACATAGAAAGGTCCAGTAAAATCCTCCATGTGTAGAATACAATCATGAAATGATCTGAATAAAAACATTGATAAAAGTTACGCTTAAGTTTCTCCTGAAATCACATGTATAGAGATTTACAGATTGTTTGTAAACACGACTGGCTTCGTCTGAAATCTCAAAGTGGTCAAAATAGTTAAACTATAGATGTAAGTTATCTCGGATAACAGCTCTATGAAACAATTTAGTTTGAATGTTGTCACGATGACATTTGCCAACAGTCCGCCAGGTGACACCGACAATTTTTTGCCAAAGTAACGAAGAACACCATATCTTCATTGGACCTCCTTTCACAAACAAGATTAACTAAGGTGAACCTTAATTCTCATCCTGTAAACACTGCACAAAGATTACCTTGGTGACTTACTCGTACGACAACCATCGTTCCTTCTGAAAGAAGGCAAAGCACACAATAGCATTATCGGATATTTCTCTTTTCCTCTCTCGTTTCAGAGATTCAAACCCCGGACCTACCGGTTGTATTTTGCAGCAAGAGAAAGGAACAGCGCAGCCTTCTGGACTAGCGTTACTGTCGCTGCAGTTGAAGTAGGGGTTGAGGTTCCAGTCCTGGTAGCCCTTGTCGTCGTTACTGAACCCGCAACACATCAGCTGGTCAACACAAGCAGTATAAATGTAACCGGGGGAAAGCTTAGGAAAATGCTGTTAATTGTTCTTCAAATTGACCAAAACCTTACATAGTATACACATTTCAAATAAATAATTACGACGGTACTTGACTCGTCCGAAGACCTACATTATGCTGTACATTATCAATGCAATTCTCTGCAGAGTCCAAATTTATTTATTTCAAATTGTGTATAACAACGATATTTGAGTTGTCTGACGACTCACAGTCTGTTGTACAATATCAATGAGGTTCTGCATATCTTCATCGTCCCTGTACTTGACTATAGCCTCCTTCATGTAGTCTTCAGGGTAGAGACCCAGTGTGGTCCGCGCGTCAGGAACATAGTAGAACACGAACACGAACACAATGAAGGTGAGCTCCAGGAACAGAAAGATGCTCACTGAGATGTAGTACTGGAACAGAGGAACACAAATAACTACACTGCTCAATCAAGGTAGAGGGGGAACACATAAGATTGTCTGGATAACAACTTCTTTATTGTGTAGAGTATATCGGTGTATATGCTCACTCCTTCATCAGGTGGAATGTGGGGATTTAATAAGGTAGGATACATTTATATGGCATGCTAACGATTGTGAGAAAACGGATGCTGAGTTTCTTAGAATTGTAAACATTATGTATAAATAACTTTGTTATAGCCCCACATTCCACCTGATGAAGATGTGAGCATTTAGAAGTTGTTATCCAGAATATTTTTTCATTTAGTTTATTTGTACAAGCCTCCCAAAATGACCTGAGTGTCATCGCAGCTCCTGCCACGTATCGCGCAATAAATAACCAGCCAATCAAATTGAGCACCATTGGCAGTCCCCCGTTGAGAAGAACGATGATCGATCAGTTCAAATCAAGTAATTTCATTGGCTGACAAACTACTTGCTAAATACAGTAAAGAGGAAACAGAATTCAGCGATAGGAGCTGTGAAAACGATCAGGAGAGCCTTACTAGAATTAACAAATTTACAACTGCTTTATTGAAATGATATGCGACGTTTCGGTGTATATACTAACACCGTTATCAAGCAAAAATGATGCTTGTTAGTATTTACACCGAAACGTAACATATCATTGCAATTAAGAAGTTGTAAATCCATAAATTTGTTAATTCTTCATATTACCAACTTCTTAATACCCCTTAAACGACCGTTATGGAGCAGGATGGGGAATAACGGAAAACGGATCGTTCATATTGAGACTTTACTATTATAATATTGATTGACATTAGAGTTTTCAACTGTTAATTATTCGTTTACCAAACAATCGACATTCACATAATGATTCACTATTGATTTGTTCAGATTGTATATATCGCTGCTAATGGCTGCAATGCTGCCCAAGCGGCGTTAAACAATAACTCACTAACTCAGATTGTATGTTTATCAGGATGAGAAAATCTTCTTTCAAATCACTACACTACTTACAATTTTAAGAAAGATGATGTTTTCCCTCAACGACCCTGCAGTTCCTAAGAAGGCGATGACAAAGGTAAGACAACCAATGAGACACAGCCAACAGGACGGGTCGAAGAGGAAGTCTATAGGGGTGTTGATCACCTTCTCCTTCAGGTGCAGTACATAGGCGCCCACCACCAGTGCAGCTATACCAACAAGCTGAAAATATAGTAAATAGTAGATATCTTATTGTGAACTGAACAATCACAAATTATATTTACGTGTTATCATAAGAATGAACTGGGGAAGATGTTCAAAACGAAAATTGATACCAAAGTTTTACATTTGGGAAACTCTCAATACCGTTGCTTTTACTTTGACTTCGAATTGACAGAGTACACGGTGCAATGGACATGGAGTGCCTTGCCCATGGATACAGGACAGTAAGAGACATAGATCACAAATTTGTGGTGCTTCCACCGGGATTCTAACCCGGGTCTTTGCGGTGAAATGTCAGCATGCTAACCACTACACCACTGTGATCCACGGTCCGGGTCTGGGGATTTACCCAGCGAGAACGAGGTATATGGCAATATATAAACAAGATCGTTTTAAAAATGTTTAATAATTTGTTATCGAAAGCCTACAATTAGGGTACAAGTGACGACATCAAAATTTAAACACTTTAAACACAGGCTAGCTGTCTGTCCTCTACACAATTAGAACGTAACGTCAATGGGGTCATACTAGTATTTATGATGTTACATTACCATGACAAATGCAATTTTCCCTATGAAATGGAATGGAAATATAAACTCCGAAATTGTGCCCACGTAGGTAACAAACGCCATTTACGTCATTAAACCCTGAAACATATGCAACTACTGAGTAATTGCCAATGGTGGTATATATAAGATGTGACTTATTGGTGTCCCCATCAGCGCTCGTTAAATCTCAAATCATCATCATCATGTCCCCATGTTTGGTGTCTAACATCAAGCGTACACTAAATAAGTGTTGACGTATAAATTCTTAATAAGTGAAGTGGCAGTGTTCCCTGGTGTATTTCGCTACTGTTTTATAAGCTCAGTTGATAGAACATCGGATACTCACCAATATATATTTTTGTTATTTTATATTGTTTTAAGATTGTAAATGAGGTGAGACTTTTAATAAACGACAAATCTGTATGATTGTCTGTTAAATCCCGCAGAAAGTCGTTTAGAGATCACCTTTGTTACTTTAACGGCGAACTTGTAATTGTACTTGAAATACGTCTATCACAAAATTCTTACCATAAGAGGCAAAGAGGTCAAATGAGTTGACAAAGCACATTCGACGGGAAAATAGAATTTGAAAAACATTTTAAAATACCCATAATAATATCTAATAACAAAAGAGAATACCAAAACTATAGTGCTTGACATACAGCGTATTGTGTAAAACACCTAAACGTGAGATAAAACAGGTCATGTGTGAAACCCTTAATATGATTTCCGAGAAACAAACAAAGATCTGTGGATATCCGGGTCATGGGCAATACAAACAGACATAACGCAGTTGTTCATTGTGTAGATATGCTTTATGCTTGAAAAATACTGCCTGATATATATCTGTAGTACTTATTATGGTCTTTAACATCCAGGTAATAACGAATACACAGAAACTGTTTTAGCTTCGGGTACAATATGTTGTGATTTATATGACAGTTGTTGAATGATAGACACTGACATAGAAGGAGACAGAGACTCGATCGGTGTGTTTTACGACACTGTCATTGTCACATTATGCCTTATGGAGAGTGTCCTTTGCAAAGGTAACAGAACTACTGCTATAATTCAATAATTTCAAACTGCAATGATGGGGTGATATGTTTGAATATTTACAAGATATGTGGATGAAATTACCTATATCTCTTTAAACGTTCTTAAAATGGATAAAATCGAATCATTTCGATGTATACAATACATATTAGATGAACCTATGTGTAGCTGTTGTTCTGTTCTTACATGACGTGTCGTGTAGTTGACAAATTCGCAAAAAATCTTCCTGCTTTACAACATCTAAAACAAGTTGATGTCAGGGATACCTCTTTCATCTTCCACGGTAGTTTATCAAATATTACAGAATCTGAACTTACCAATCCTTGACTAAACATGTGTCATCGACTAGAACATGAATTAAACTTTCGCCGTTGTGCTAGACTAACATAATAGTATATATATATATTTTTTCGTACCAGCAACATTTTACAAACAATTCAAATAGTTATACCAAATGGAGCCCTAAAGACGCCTTAATTTCAGACCTAGAGCCGAGTAATCTAGACTTGCTATAATTTTCTAGACTGGGTTGTTCGTCGATTGAATATTTTCCTCTGGGGTCTGGATGACAGACAACTGTTGTGCCAAATGTGTAATAAATATTATCCTTATTTTGCTTGGATATATATATATGGTGAACAATGCATCATCATTCATCATGCTGAACTAATACGCAGGTATACGACATATATAGGTACGTATGTAGGTTTATGTGAATATGAATGAAATGTGACTATGTGAGTGATTAATTGGAAATGGCAGTCGTGTTTTGGACCAGCAACGTGTATTGTGTTTACACTGTGTCCGAACATGAAGAAAAACTTTGGGAACGCTCCTAAATTGGTTATTTCTGTGATGAAAAGAAATCTATATTTGTTTTGGAATACTTCGGCTAGATATATTGAACCTCCTTTCTCAGTGTTTACATATACATACCATAGCAATATAACGTTTAGCATAGGGAAATAGGGAATGTTTGCTTACTGCTTGACCTCTATTCACTTATGGAAGGTAAATACTGTTTTATTGTCAACATGACTGTACTGTTTGAAACTCTTTAAAGGATGTGTTAGCTTTTATATAAACTAAGAAATATTGTAAAGACTTAGACTCGTGAAGACAGTGCGATTATTCTGGGAGTGGTTTCGTAGTTATGTAGGGTGTGTTTATAAGTGTTCAATATGTTAAATTTGTTCAATACTGTCTTGCAATTGATTTCCCATTTAGCAAGTCTAGCAAAATTACATATACAAGGAGCCTAAACGGAAAGCCTAAGTTAATTGTAAAACAGGTAGTTCATGGATTATTTGTCTCTCTATCATTCATCCTGAATTGGTATATTTTAGCCAATCACACTTATTGAATACTTATTAAATATAATAATCTAAATATACGGGGATGCTCAATTGCACGAGGAGGTGTATATTCTGCCTCCAATATGAGAGAACCTGATAAAGGAGACGGATTAAGTCTATATATTGCTCGCTAGGACTGTTCCCAAACTCTATCACAGTTTTCACAGCATGTTCTGCATGAGATTATATCAAGGACTAGATGCTAGTCTAGATGGTAATATCAGGGGACTAGATGCTAGTCTACACACAGGAATACATGACGAGTTCTATTTAGAGTTGGCGAGTCAATCCTCTATCTGCAGGCACCGCGGTGCAGAACACTGGAATGTCTGTAATGCATGAGAGAGGAAAATAATATGGAGAGGGGTTGATGGGGTTGTGATCTCGAGGGGGAGGGTGATGTAAAGGGCGGGGGTGAGGGAGAGGGAGGGGGTGAGGGAGAGGGAGGGGGTGAGTTGATGAGGTAAGTAGGTAGATGGGAACCACATTCCGCTAGCTTCTCTAACAGTAGCAGTACACACCGTGTACGCGTATATCTGACTCACACCAGCTGCATCACCGTTACCTATTCTCCTACAGGTCTAGTCCACCTCTGTCATTGCTTTTTTCTGTCTTGTTGACTTGTTCCTTTGTCTCTTTATCTTATATATCTGTCTTCCATTCTCTCTGTCTGTCTGTCTCTGTCTCTGTTTCTCTGTCTGTCTCTGTTTCTCTGTCTGTCTCTGTCTCTGTCTGTCTCTGTCTCTCTCTCTCTCTCTCTCTCTCTCTCTCTCTCTCTCTCTCTCTCTCTCTCTCTCTCTCTCTCTCTCTCTCTCTCTCTCTCTCTCTCTCTCTCTCTCTGTCTCTCTCTCTCTCTCTCTCTCTCTCTCTTTATCACTTTCTCTCTCTGTCGCTAATTAATATTAAACTCAAACAAATAGACTGCCGAATGCCACACTAAATCCAGTACCGTGACAAGGAGATCCCATTATACACCCCAATGTAAGACGGGACGGTACCCTGGGTATCACATATCACCTCTAATCTATAAAGCCGGAGTCGTGACGGGTACCTTCGAGTAACCTGATACGTCTCCTCCACACAGGGGACTCGGTCTCTACACTACATGTACCTCCACCTGGCTGAATAAAGAAGCTCGCTCAATGTACACATACAGTCACGCCTTCTGGCGTATACGGTCATATGTGAAGACGACAATTTACCTATCCTGCCTTATCGTGGTTCTTGATTCGTCATATTTAAATCTACTTGGTCGTTTACGTGGATAAAATCTAGTATATGATCCTTTTAAAAAATAAATTTGATTTTATGTCTTTAGGAACAAAAAGATTGTCCAGATATCAGCTCCTTAATGTGAAAATAAACGATGTTTCGGAGTTTTTACTTCAGGTGAAATGTTATTGCTTTAAGGTTCTCAATTTCATCCAATTTGTCAAGACTAGCTGAATGAGGATCTAGACTTAGCTTAGACTCTTATTGCATACACAGCCATGGAGAAGGGATATTCTTGTACTATTCTAGCTCTTGTAATATCTGGTGATTTGAGTTGGTTTTGGTTGTTAAAAAGGGAGGAACCAATTACTGACTTTAGTATGAAAATATATTCGAGGAAATCGACAATTATTCAACATATTCGCCCTTGGTCATATTCAATAATATACGTATACATATATATATATACGTATACATATATATATATACGTATACATATATATATATATATATATATATATATATATATATATATATATATATATATATATATATATATATAGGGCATACGTATTTTAAAAACCATTTAATATCACACATATTAATCATATAAGCAACATCTGCAAGAAACAAATACCAGGAGACATTAGGTGACAATATCACTCCGAGTGAACCAATGCTAGCTAAGTTTCAATATTGGTATTCAGAATATCCAAATGCTTTCCTCGTTTCTGATTGGTTGGACAACACATTTGAGTACGACTATTCCCAGGTATAATACGTGAAGAGTAAAGCTGATGATTATCACAGTTGAACTTTGAAAGGAATGGAAAGATATTGAAACAAAAGTAGTTATGAGATGATATTATGTAACTTATCGATCTTAACATCATAGTCATTCATGTTGTGTAGACGATATATATTCGATAAACTACACGTTGACTACTGACGCTGAAATACTTAAGAACTTTATTTTCCCACCCAATGTTGATTGTGAACGTTCCCATGTTACCCTAACCTCAGCAAACATTACATATCTTTGCATTTCAATAGACATGGCCATATTCATATCCATTTTTGCCAATGTTATGACGTCGTTAGGTTACAAGCGAATGCACGAAATGCATATAAAAATGTATATTGATTGAAATTGTATACTATGTATACATTCGTTGGATCTGAAATGCACATCCTATGAATACAATGAATAAGATTTGTATTTGAGAGAGTGCACATTCACATCCTGTTACCACTGTTTACTCAACGAACGGTATAGAATATTGTATATGTAATTACTTATAAACATATTCAGTGTTTGTCCATTTAATGTATATGATAACACTATAGTATAATAAGTATAATAGTAAAATATGGCAGTATAATATTTTTTTGTTGACAAATCTTTGCATTCTTGGTTTAAACAGTACTGGTCCCTGAGACTGACACTTAAGCAAGAAAAGACAATTAATGAAATTCGGAAACATCAATATCTATTCAAAACATGTTTACATGATTTCTCATTCTTTATTCTATTTCAGATGATGTCTTCTCATGTTTGATTTCCCCAGATAATATTAAGATTCATAGGTTTAAAGATAAGTTAATGATGTTATACGTGATCTGCTCAATATAGAGGTAAGAGGTAAACATTTGAATTTATTCTTTCAAACAAAATAATAAATTAAAACGCAGATAAAAATGTATTTCCTTTAGTGTTTGGAAAGATTTGTGACTTGGTCTATGATTCACTGCTAGATTTGTAAGGCTCAATCGCGGATTCCAAGCCAGTACTCACTGTTCAACACAGTGCAGCAATCTGTTACAGATATTGAACAGTCTAGCCATGTTCAATGTATGAATGACATTTCACGCGGTCAATAGATGTACATATTAATGTTTCTACCTCGTTATACATTATACCACAGACATTGACATCAGGGGTCCCGCAAGCTGAATAAATTTAAACTGACTTTTCTATATTGTTTAGCAGATAGTATTACCTAACATACAATAAAAACGTTCTCGATAACATGGCGCTTATTTCCTCGTTAGAAGTGTGCACCGTGAGCACGATCGCAGATCAATCTAAGTACTTTGACGATCAGAATATCCATTTTAAATGTAAAGCATCCAGTACTCGTTTTTTTGCCAATGATCTGTGAAGCAAGAATATAACAAATAAAGAATAAATACTGTTCATTTCCACTGTGAAGCATGCGTTATTGGAATCAGTCGTGGTATAATTCTGCAAGATTTTCCTTTCAAACAGCAGAAACAGGATTTAACTTGGATTGAGGTAGGTAGATGATGTTCATTTGTCAAGGATAATTATCATTTACAGCCATTGTTTTTCGAAGGCACGTACATATGCTTCAGAAGAATAAAAACATAAAATATATGAAACTTACAAGTAGGCTTAGTAACATATTTCAGAGCAATTATCACTTATAAAAGTGTTGAAACGATTCAAACAAAATACTTTAAGAGGATTTTAAAACTATCAAATTCAGCCTGTAACGCCGCTGTTTTTGGAGACTGTGGACGATATTCTATATATACAACGCAAGTAATGAAGTGTATCACATATTGGAGCAAGTTAATTATCATGGACAACAGAAGATTACCGAAACAGACTTATCAAATGTTATATAATCTTGATCTTTCGGAACGAACATCATGGGTATCATATTTAAAGGACATTTTATATAAATTGGGATTTGGAATCGTATGGATTACGCAAGATTTTGGAAGCCGTGAATATTTCTTATTGGAAGTTAAACAACGTATCAAGGATATCGACATGCAGCAATGGCGCTCAAATATTTCTGAAAATTCTCGACTTAATTCATGCCTAATCTTCAAATCATTACTACATGTAGAGCGCTATCTCCTCAATATTCAAGAGCAAGTGTATCGGCAAGCTTTCATTCGTTTTAGATGTGATAATCATAATCTAATGGTAGAAGTAGGACGCAGAACTGGTATTGATATCGAATGCAGATTATGTACTCATTGTTTATGTTATGGATTAGATTATATTGAAAATGAATTTCACTTTTTATTGATATGTATCGCATTTACTGATTTACGTAAGAAGTATATCAATTATAAATATATTGTAAATTCATCACAGGAATCTTTTATTAACTTAATGAATTCCAATTGTCAATCAACTATTTTGAATCTTGGAAAATACATATATTTTGCATTTAAACTTTATGGTACGCTACATAAATACATTGTAACAGTAGTGAAATCTTGTATTTACAAAAAAAGATATGTAAAATACACGTTGTACATACTTATTTATGATTGGAGCAAGTGTTTATGTTATACTTTTGTAAAACAAATATTTGTAACTTAAAATTGACATGTTATGTCCTATGGGCCTGTGGCCTTTTTGACAGAATAAACTATCATTCATTCATTCAATCAGATCAGAATATCAATTTTAAATGGAAAGCATTCAGTACTCGTTTTTTTGCCAATGATCTGTGAAGCAAGACTAACAAATAAAGAATAAATAATGTTCATTTCCACTTACGAAGCATGCGTTATTGGAATCAGTCGTGGTATAATTCTGCAAGATTTTCCTTTCAACAGCAGAAACAGGATTTAACTTAGATTGAGGTCGATAGATGATGTTCATTTGTCAAGGATAATTATCATTTACAGCCATTGTTTTTCGAAGGCATGTACATATGCTTCAGAAGAATAAAAACATAAAATATATGAAACATACAAGTAGGCTTAGTAACAGATTTCAGAGCGATTATCATATATGAAATATCATTATTTCTGGACGTATGCAAATATGGCAACAGCTGAAGAAGCACAAAAGGATTTTTCGTTAAATAAAATATGAAATTACACATAAATTTCAATGACATCCAACAATATTTTTTTTAAAATTCACAGAATGGATAAATATTCATTTGGTTACTTTCCAATTATAAAATCTATTATGTTCTCTTCACAGTCACCTCTGTCGACCTATGTTTAGAAATTTACAAACAACATAAATATTAAAAAATATATATGTCTATCAACAGTATAATATTTTTAGTATTATTGTATTTTTTTTTATAGAAATCAACAAAACTGTTGAGGAAAAGAAACCTTACGCCAATTTTGTTTTAAAAAATATAAAAGACGAGAACCCGTTTTGAAATCTACGTCAACCCGTCAATCACAATACACAGCTGGCGGTTGTCGTTGTCGTTTGAACGATGTATGTCACTCAAACTCAGAATGGAAAAGCGGATCACGCACTGGACTGGGTGACATGTCAATAACAATGGAGGTTGTCTTGTTGGGTGCTGACAAGACATCGATGTTAGCTGCAATTACTGACACAGATACATGATACACTTAATCGATCGAACAGTAATCGATACCCAATCAATAATGAGTAGTCCTACGAGTATTTATCACTATGCGGTAGATGGAGATGTGAATTATTTATAAATACATATGTTAGCTGTTACGTTTGGAAACACCTGTGTGTTTTATTGCAACATGGCCATTATAAACTATTGATCTTGATCAGTATAAAATTCGAAACCAAACGCAAACGAAAAAAATAGGTCTGAAATTATTATTATTATAAAATCGTTGTTGAATTGAAAACATCGTCTGGGGGATAAAGTAGATTTACTTGCAGAAGAGATATCTTCTCATCAACCAGAACACGAGCATACTGATGTACATTCTTATTTTATGTCTTCACTTAATTATTTGATTGGTAAAAAAATTATTTTATAATGATGTTAGGTTCTAATTCATGAATGCATAAATTATTTAACTTTAAAATATACATCAGCATATTAAACCACGAAGAAAGTACAAGAAAAGCCCCGAAACGTTGTGACATACAATAAAAAGAAGTTTCGATCCATATTAATGTTTCTATTACACATATAAACTGATACGTAGCCAATGGTTCATGAAGCACGATTCATTAATATTTATAGGACTTTAATCACGATAAAATAAATTCTGATATGATCAGGCTTCCTGTGGAACAAACACCCCACAG
The DNA here is from genome assembly GCA_936450465.1 of Gibbula magus. Taxonomy (NCBI): domain Eukaryota; kingdom Metazoa; phylum Mollusca; class Gastropoda; order Trochida; family Trochidae; genus Gibbula; species Gibbula magus. The sequence goes on from OW388303.1 coordinate 60,859,822, forward strand.
CCGTTATCGCATGAATGAGTATCTATACATAAACCGGAAAAACAACCCTTTCGGTGGATTGGATACGGTTGAATGACTTTAGTGATTGTTCCAACAATGCTGAGGACTTTCCTACACCATTACACATATCACCTGCACAAATATTTGAAAGAGAGAATATGTGTACAAAAGTGGCACGTAATTTACAATAAGATACATTAGACAAACAAAAACTATCTAAAACAATATTAGAAATGGGCTAAGACACTAAAACATTTTAGACCTTCGTAACACTTTTAAATTGGCGATCATTTCTTTACATTTTTCCACCTTTTTTTACTTTTTTCCCTTTACATATCTATCAACATATTTGTTAATATAGTTTATGTTTAATAGTTAGATACACTTTTTAAAAATTGTCATATTTTCTTAGATTAGTTTAACTAGATGTATATAGTCATTCTACCTTTTCACAGGGTGGATCATCTGTTTATAATATAAATAAGCATTTATACACCTACCTTTAATGTTATGTTGAGGTGAGACTTACATACATAATATGTCTGTCTCCCCACCGCAGAGAGGAGCCAGGGTTCACACTACATGTTAACAACATTTGCTGTATTTTCAAACAACATATCTATTAACATCACAACATCACTTTGGAAAACACACGTGATGGAAGCGTATTTGTTCGTGACGTACCATTCTTTAATTCTATTTGAATAAATGTAACCAATAAGGTTAATGTTCTTTTTTAAGAAATGATTATTTTAATTTTATAAGAAACTTATTTTGTTAAAAAAGAGGTGATTTTTGTCTTCTTATTAAATACAGTATTTTGGTAAATGTTATACTTTGAAGGAGGAGTTTGAAATGAGCAACTGAAGCTGAGAGGTAGCAAGAGTCGAGGACAAAGTCTAGGACTAGAGGGTGGAAAGTTATTACCCAGCTGATACCCGTATGTTTAAGTTTTATGACAGGAATACTGACATATAAACCACGACTGATTTATATTGACGAGTTGACTAACATGGCTTAATACCTGCAATTCATGATGCCTAATAGAAGTAATATTGAAACATATTTAAAGAATAGTATACTTATCATAGAGTAATGCAATTGATTGAATATGAACAAAGTATACTATCAGAAGTACGTGTCATTTAGAATAGTGACAACTGTAACAGTGTTATATTTGCGATCAACATCTACAATAGTACACTAGTACTTTTTCGAGACGAGTTGAAGATGGGCTTTATACCTTAGAATTGTCCATATCAACGAACGACGAAATGTAACTGATATCGACATGGTTTATATATCAACTATTTCTAGTACAAGGAAACCAACCAAACCGTTACTAATAAGACAGTTTTATCAACAGATACATGTTTGACATGGGTATCCCGTCCCCTATGATACAACACATTTGTAAGTGAAAGAATGGAAGGTCTAATATCCTCCTATCCATAAAATTAAAACCAATATCAAAAGTGTTTATACATACGAAAGTACGAACTTGTCAATAGGAAGTTGTTCATTATTTACAATATTGTATATTGACAGAGATACATGCCCCCCTGTGAAAAAGAGTCGAGGAAGAAGTAAAAATAACATGTCTATATAAATGAACAAGAGAGTGCCAAGAGCACCAGTTTAAGTATTTGGGAACCCAGTACTCATCAACATGTTGCTGGTAGCCAGGAGAAGGCGTGTACATAGCAATATCCGACTAGCTGCTGAACACCTGTACTGAAATCGACATACTAACAACGCCATTGTTTGTGACTGCCAGTCAGGAAAAGTATGAAAGATACATGGATGTATATATCAAGCGATCTGTACTCACCATAAAGCTGAAATTGATGAAGAAGAGTGTATATTTCACTATGATACTGACTGGGCTCCGATCAGGGTTGCCCCTCATGCGAAATCCAGCCATGTTGATTTCAGCACAGACTGAAATAGATGCCTCTAACAGACAACTTCCTCGTACACACCGCGGGGGTAAGGGACTCCGTAGTGCAAGCTTTGACGCCTGAAACCGCTGTCTATCCACCCGTAGCTACAGTTCCACCTGTTCAGGATGGCCGGGTACTGGAGTGAAACCCTCATCTATTTCACATGAGGCGATGTTTGATATCTTCATGAACACATATTCGGGAAGCCAGCTTGTCACGATGTGTATAATGGACAGCCAATAGATGATATGACTCAACACTTTATAGAGTACGTGTTTATTATAAAGGTATATTCTACATAAATCGGCGAGTTCTGACACTATTGCAGCTATATATAACTGAGGTCACAACGGTTTTCAACATATGTCATTACGATGTATGTTCAAGTGGAGTCAAACAATATATCGCATATATGCCCAAGCTTGAGTAGACGCCAGTATAGGAAAACTATGATTATGTTCTATGCAAATAACTCCTACTCTCTATGATTTGTTCTTCTTTGAGAGGCATTTTAGAAGCTGGTATGATGAATAAGAACAAGTTCTATGGATAGTCAACTTCTTTATTGATATGAGTGCGACGTTTCGATGCAGATACTAGCACCGTTATCAAGCAAGTGGTACATTATCATGACAACCAGGAGAATATATACAATTATGGTAATTATGTTTTTACATGTGATTGGATTGATGTACATAGCTGTAACAACATTGTTAAGGAGAGAATGGGTATACACAAGATATTAGGTTGATGTGAAGATGGACAATGAATATACTGAGGAAGCCAGATGAGCAGATTGAGGATTACTGGTGATTGGATTTAATTAGATCATGATAGGCTAGGGGTACATAATAGCCTTGATCTCTATTCAGAACATGATTTGGTTGTTAATGTCACGCGTATTGCAACTAGTACAAAAGACTGCATGATGTAGTCCTTTCTTAGCTCACAGTGGAGGTATAATGTATCTATATATTATGTTTGAATGGTTTATTGAAAAAGGTAACATTGGAGGCGCCTTTAATAGCAAATTATTTCCCTGAGCGCCGCTATGCTGATAAAGCTGTGACAGATGTGGATGGCACTCTTCCCCAGGGTTGTACAACTAGTGCTGCCACTAGGTACACGGTCAGCACAGCTACATGACTGTACACTGGGGTGGCTATATCACAGTTGGTTGAGTAGGACACATAGTCAAAGTATGACACAACTAAAACCATTCAATTAACTTCAATTGTGTAATGAAACTATTCTTAAAGGGGCAGTAGCACGTTTTTTGAAAATTTTATTTTTTCAAATTTCCCATTTAAAATGATAGTTTATGTCATTTATATTTACTTTAGAGGGTAAAACATCTTATTACACAAACAAATTATATGTATTGGTAATAACAGTGTTGCGTATTTAGCAATTTTTTTTATTGTGAACACATTTTATTATTTTTAATGACAAAAATGATTACCATGGCTTTACGGAACCAACTACACTCATTTTTAAAATGATTTTCAGCAAAGGGAAGGGTGTTTTACTATAAATGACATTATTATTCAAATATATGTCATCAACTTATTTGAGCTAAAAAACTGCCACTTTAAAACAATAAATTAACCACATTTAATTAAAATGTGTAAACCATAATGTGTCCAGTAATAACAACACTGTAAACTTGTCACAATTCATGAAGTACGTGAAAGCGGTCCGACACGATTTCAAATGTAATGCTGCTATTCTTGTGATATACAAACATTTGAAAGAAACTCACGTGCAAAAGAAACATAGAGTAACATCATGTCTCATGTCTGAGAAACACGTTTTAATAAAATCTTAAAATCGTCGTTTTCAAATCTCCATTACTAGACTACACTAGGGGTTTTGCTTGTTTTATGACTCTACAGTAATGATGGCTTAACAATTTTAAGTCCAAGCAAGTTATTTGTGTCGATACATCTTTTATTAACTTCAATGCCTGGCAAAAACATTTTGAAAAGGTGATTTTAGCACCCTAAATGTACTCTGGAGCGGCGTTCAAATATGCCTTATGGCTTGTTCGCCAATCAAGATTTCATTTAATAAAATTAAATATGCTTATACCCAATGTACTTGAACTGACATGAAAACAAAAGCATCATACTCTGATGTATGAAGTTGTGACTACTTCTTTACTTAACATGTGCCTATCAAATATATGCAAACTCTACTTATTTCTGGCATCAGTGCTTCGTTTTATACGCTAGTAAATTTTGGGAACGTTTCTTTTGCACACGAGTATATGATGTACGTAAGTACGATTAGCAAAGACTTACGTTACAGTATGTTATCAGAATGAGTCTTTGTATTGTAAAGCATCATTTCAGATTTTTTCAGCTGATTTACCTGTTGCGGAGACGCCTTAATCTTGCATCCATTAAGGAAAAGGGGGATATTATATGAGTTCCCCCGTAATACAACGTTGACTATATAATACAATGTTTAGACAAGAATGTCGTAAACACAGTTTGGCGTGGACAGCTAGCAAGTTCTATGTATTACCGAAGTTGTGAAAATGGAACAAATATAAAAACTACTTTTTTTGTAGCTACAAGAGCAGCAGCTGTTGGTTTCCCATCATCGACGCTCTAAAAGAAACGTGATTCATTGTAGCATTGCGTCGAATGAAAAACATTAACCGCGATATGTTTGCCTTTTGGTACAAGGCTTGTACACTATTTAAAATATAAACTGAAACACAGTCTATGCGAAACGCTGCACATGGAACTGGGCTAAACCTGGCATCAAAATATACTACTAGTGCACGAGAGTCGACTACGACCGTACATTCTCTACACAGGATGATTAGTGTTTCTGCTGAAAGAAGTTTCCTTCATTACATGTGCAGATATAAGAGCGTGCTTCTCAGCGATAACCACATAGAGACCTGAGCGTGAATGTAAACTAGTTTGTGAGAGTCTGCATCCTTAACGATATGCTCGTGATATTCTTGTAATGTGTTAAAAAGAGCGAGTTTGATAGAAATGTATCATGTTACTGTTTCATATATTGCATTAAAGGTGGGCTTAGACTGCATCGTGGTCCCTTAATTTAAGAAAAGTTAGCTTGTGAAAACATACATGAACAGATATGTGGGATAAAAGCTATACGTAAAAATTATAGAAACAAAGAAATGATACGAGAATAAAATCTCATCTACTGTGCATAGTACAGATATATTTGTACAGAACAGTTCTTACTGTTACCAAACTTTAATTTATTATCCGTAACATCTTAATAAAATAAACTCTTTATTTTACAAGCCGTAAAGAAGATATTAAAGTTTTGCACATGTAACTGAAAAACAAGGAATTGCCTAGAATTACATTGATAGTAACGTTATTAAAATGACAATGAATTATCCTATGTGTAAAATAATAATTCCCCATTACGCAATTTGTGGTGGTCACATCAGTGGTGTATATATTCGAACTGGCATAAACTTATAAATAAATGATTATAGTTTTACCCAATTGATCACTTACTGAATATTTTACAGAAGGGAATACAAACTGTAACTTTGACAATGGATACCTGGTCACTACAAAGATCTGCCCAAACTGTAAGGCGTCAGTTCAGATAATGTTATGGAACACTCGTCTTTCAATGGAAAAATGCAAATTGATCGGTTTGGTCTTCATGTTGATACGAAGCTTCAAAGACATATCAAATGACATGATATTTGCACTGAAATACACAAGTAGGTGAATAAACTTTTAGGTATGCAGGTGTATTTTGATTCGACAGCAAAAACAAGCAAACTTGGATTCAATGTTAAAGTGAGTAAGTGAGTTAGGGTTTAACGCCGCTTTCAAGAGTATTTCACTTATATCACGGCTGCTAGTATTATGGCAGGGAGAAAGCCCGCAACGCTATGTGGCTATGCATTGCGGTGAAACCTGCGAGCACGGCTGGAACTAGCGAACCATGGGTGGTACTGCACTGAAATTCAGGGAAGCATTGCACCCAAACCTGACTGCGTGTAGAACAGTTCTCTACTGCAGACAAAGTTGCCGTGCCCCTGGCGGGATTCGAATCAATGTTAAAGGTACATCCATTGTGTTGTTTGGGGTCACATATGTCAAACGTTATAAATGGTAATATTTTGTCGAGAAGGACTGACTTTTGCCGAAATTTGCCGTTTTGATGATAGGCGACTCAGTATACCGGCGATATGAAGGTAAAAGTATCGATTTCTGATCGAAAACCGGACAATGTGGCGCGAGTCAATTAGTCAATCGTAAACTTAGTTACAACAGCCAAATAGACAACTTTGGGTTGATAATGTTAATTAGGTCTTATAACTACTGTGCATATACAGGTGGCATGCAGTTTCGGTTTCTACACAGGTATATTGATGCTGCTCGATTTTAATTAATAAGTAGTAAATATGATAAATTTGACGATTGGGGATGAATATGCAAGTTGAGTGAAATTATTTCAACTGAATTCAGCACATATCGCATATTGGCACGTATGAAAGCGATATACAATTTTATGATACACAATGGATGCAACTTTAAACCTTTATGATGCAAAATTTGACAGTGTGGACAGGAACGGTTTCATTGAATGGGTAATAATGAGCTCAAAATGGTTATTCTGCAACAAATATATTCTTGTGAATCTACCATTGTAGAAACTGGTAGATACCGCTTCATCCCCCAAACTGTTACCTATATGGACAATAGTATATAATTTATAATAGGTTTTTTTATGCTAGTTTACACAGTGAGTGTGCAATTTCTAGGCAGAGTTTATTGTAATATAATCTGTGTATCTTTTCGATAACGCGTTATAAACATGATTTAAAAAAGGCCCTGTACCACACTGTTAATTACAAATATATTGTCCACCCTGTTACAATTTGTATGGTTTATGGTAGATGGGGCGTAACAGAAATGACATTAAGAAAATGAAGTATACACAATTATTCCCACTTGAATACCTAAAGGCCTGTATTAGTAGAAAGGAGGAAACGAGCAAATGGATAATGCATATACAATCTTATCATTAATATGTTGCGTTTTTATTGAACCCGGTAACCCGGCACTGTAAAGTTTACACTTTTTGATATCAAATCATGTGTCATTTTTCAACACATGCCACATGCCATGTTGAAGGCCTCGAGTGAAAGGCTCTAGACAGGGTGGTACTGAATTATTTGACTAAGGGAAGGATCATTATAAAACAATTTTCGCTTTTGATAAGTACACTTTTTACGTTGGACAAGAATAAAAGACAACTTTTCTGAAAATTATAAAATTTTATATGAATAATTATTATTATATTATTATGAATAATTATCTCTTAACTATTATATATTACGATTACGACGTAATTATGTAATAGGTGTTTTAACACATTTTTTATAATAAAAAAAATTCCTTCATTAAGTAAAAATGCATGTTGGGAAAAACCTTTTTTTCTATTTCAGTAAATATTTTTCATAATTGTTTTTTAATTATCAGACGTTAAGATGCACAGAGCAATAACACAATTCATATTATATTTGTCCGGATACGTGAAAATTACTTATAATAATTGTATATTTGGATATAAATACATCCTCGTCCAAGGTAAACATCGATTAATAATAGCTGTGTTTGGCCCCGTCACGTTTTTATACATTTGGACCGCTAAAGCATGGGGTGTGAGTAATGATATGAATATATGCTACTATCATATTACTTGGAAGGTATTAATATACGAATCACGTTTTGCACGACTTCAAGGGTTCAGTCGTGCGTGACGCAAAATGTCGCAATCACTCATTGACGCATTGTGATATTTATTACCTACGAGGGCAATCATATCGGGGTTCATATTTTTCATACGATGCTCTAGTGTTCCATATCCGGCGACGGTGGGTCGCCAGCCTATGGTTGAAAGTGGATTTTAGCGTATTTTCATTAATTTCACGACTTCGGTAATAAACAGAATATCATATTCGTGTCTATGTCATACTAAGTTTACGACACTCGTGCCTGAATATCTGTATACCCCTCGCTCTCGCTCGGGAAATACTAATATTCAGGCACTCGTGTGTGTGTGTGTGTGTGTGAGTGTGTGTAACTTTACACTGCCTATACTGCACATGACACTTTTGTCGAATTGTGAACATAACATGGTCAAATGAATCGTCTGTCAAATGTATATTATTTTATGTAACTGATATTACTGTTAACGTTGATAACACTCAATAAATGTTCGTATAGTTTACTATGCCCGTCAGTTACATATATATGTATTTCGAAAGTTTGTTCACCTACTTGTGTATTCTAATGCCAATATCATGTAATTTGAGATTTCTTTGTAGCACTTTGTCTAAGCGAAATCTAGACCGAAATCGGAATTTTCAAACTTTTACTCCTTTTGTCTATTCGAAAACATGCACCACTGATGTGACGATCACAAGATACGTTTGAGAATGATTAATTTACATATGGATATAGAATGATTCATTATCATTGTACGTGGTGTAAGTTTATTGACATTACAATGAACGTGCGAATTTACATGATATTTGCACTGAGATAGACACGCAAGTGAACAGACAGTCGGCATCATGAATATAAAATGTAACGTGTCTTATACTGTTTATCACAGACAGGCAACATTTGCATAAATTCTGCATTTTCATAACATATTGTCTGAAAAGTTTCATTGTAGTAATAACAATCGTTTTATAATAAAATATAAACAGATTTACACCTTTATTGCAAAACAAAAACAATCAGGACATCACATACAATGTATATCACATACGCATAATCCAATGTAAATATCAAACATTATAGATTTCTCCGAACAATAATTTGAAAAAATTTACGATTTAAGACTTAAGTGTGCACAATCCATCACAAGGTATACTCCCTCGTGGACAATTACAGAAAGATCATGTATCTTACTAGGACGACAAGAGTTACGTCCCTTAAAGAGAGGTTTCTATCGCCGACCGGACACCTTGCTTTGGTGAAAAAAAATATGTATTTTCACTTATTTTGTGCATCCAAATTCAGTTATTCATTTATATACAATCAATGCTGTGCAAACGTATTAGTAGTTGCGCGATCTGTCTGTGGAATATACACTATACACATGCTACTGTTTGCAGCATCACATACACTGACGACTGACTAATTGCAAAACAGTCAACGAAACTTGATTTTAAATATATGGAACATTGGTTGAAATATGGTTATATTGACAAAAAGAACTCAATCATTTAATAACAATGTGTTGATTATGAATAAAATAACGAGAGAAATATAAAATATGAAAATATGATTAGGCTTAGACATGTGAATGACAATCTCCCGACAACTTCTGTTAACCATGGGTTCAAAGTGAAAGGTCAAGAGCAGTGTGATTATCTCCCTTACGTAACTAGGATTATCTCCCTTACTAGGATCTAAGATATTCAGAACACAAGGCTATAACCATGGTTACAAAGTGACATCTACGTTCGCACAGTACTTCATTTTAATATCACAGGTTTCCCCACTGGATCGTCTTGGACTGACACACTCCTAAGTTTATAACAGTGCATGTATTCAACAGCCATTGTGGTGTTTGGATAGTCCACCGAGTCGCCGTTGAGGGACAACATACGCTTACTGCAGATACAACTATCGCTTGTTCTCCAAGTCAGTTTACTGGCATGATTTAGTACTTTTGGAAAGTAAAGTAATATACGATGAAATCAACACCCTTTGGTACCATTGGATAATACTTTGATTGATAACGTCGATACTGTAAATACTTTTAAGAAATAAATATGATATATAACTGATACTTTTCATGAGGGCCGGGAAACGATATCATTTATGAATGTTGTATTTATACATAACCGGAATCATGTAATGCTGGCATTGAGACAGCTATTTGGAATAGATAACAGTATGGCCTACACATATGAATACAGATCGAATCAAAATAAAAATTATGGAATTATGCAGTTATTTGAGGATGCAGTATTAGAAACAAAAGTAAACAAAGGATCGGATAGAAAGAATAAATCCATGGATAAATCATATTAACTGCTTCCCAAACACCCCGTTGTACTGATTTGGAATGTAAAGGACAGTCATTTTACGAGCGCTTCAAGTTGCTCTTCTGTTCAACGTAGAATCCACTGTAATATGTGAGGGAATATGTACCTGACGTTCAACGTTCGTTTTGCAGCCAATGGTCACAAATCCAGTATATGTTAATACTGTTAGGCATACAAAACAAAGATACTGGAAGGATGTAACACTACATTTTGCTTCGTAAACGTTCATTGGACCATCATCATTTAAAGTTCCAGCAGATGGATGTGAAGCCGCTGATTTTTATGTTCCACGTTTAATTTCATCGGGATTCCTTGAAGTGAGACTATTGAAAGACTTGTGGTGATGTAAAGCCCCCTTGCATACATGACTGGTTGTGATTATCTTCTTGTGAAACATGTCTGTCCTCAAATACTGGGTTAGGTAACCTTTGTCTGAAATAAATCAGTAACTTCGTTTCCGTTTACGAATATTTGATAGTAAAGCTCGTATCTTGAAAGATCACATTATACCTCGATTCACATGTTGAAATTGTGACAAGTTGTGAAATTCATTTCTTCTGAAAAATCCTCTTCTTGTTTCAGTTATCATAAACGGCACATTGGTGAGAATAGATCCCTTTTTGAAATGATGGCAAATGGTCGTGACGTCAAATATGATGACGTCATATGTGTCTATCACAGAGCACTTTCACAACTTCTCAAAGGAACTCAATTTCGTCTCCATTTTAGCTTTTGTGCTTTCACCCCGTCCATCAAGTTTTTGGCCATGCATATAAGGAAAATCTGAAACAAAAAATACGTGAAGTCTTCACTTTCTTCTAAAATGTATTCTGAAAATAAGTTAAGCACTTTATCCTTTAACGAAGCGCTAGGTAGATGGTACTTATGTGTTCAGACGCCGTGTGACAGTGTATGTCTGTGTACTACAGAAAAGCCCTAGATAGATGGTACTTAGGTGTTCAGACGCCGTGTGACAGTGTATGTCTGTGTACTACAGAGAAGCCCTAGGTAGATGGTACTTAGGTGTTCAGACGCCGTGTGACAGTGTATGTCTGTGTACTACAGAGAAGCCCTAGGTAGATGGTACTTAGGTGTTCAGACGCCGTGTGACAGTGTATGTCTGTGTACTACAGAGAAGCCCTAGATAGATGGTACTTATGTGTTCAGACGCCCTGTGACAGTGTATGTCTGTGTACTACAGAGAAGCCCTAGGTAGATGGTACTTATGTGTTCAGACGCCGTGTGACAGTGTATGTCTGTGTACTACAGAGAAGCCCTAGATAGATGGTACTTAGGTGTTCAGACGCCGTGTGACAGTGTATGTCTGTGTACTACAGAGAAGCCCTAGGTAGATGGTACTTAGGTGTTCAGACGCCGTGTGACAGTGTATGTCTGTGTACTACAGAGAAGCCCTAGGTAGATGGTACTTATGTGTTCAGACGCCGTGTGACAGTGTTTGTCTGTGTACTACAGAGAAGCCCTAGGTAGATGGTATTAGGTGTTCAGACGCCGTGTGACAGTGTATGTCTGTGTACTACAGAGAAGCCCTAGGTAGATGGTACTTAGGTGTTCAGACGCCGAATGACAGTGTATGTCTGTGTACTACAGAGAAGCCCTAGGCAGATGGTACTTATGTGTTCAGACGCCGTGTGACAGTGTATGTCTGTGTACTACAGAGAAGCCCTAGGTAGATGGTACTTATGTGTTCAGACGCCGTGTGACAGTGTATGTCTGTGTACTACAGAGAAGCCCTAGGTAGATGGTACTTATGTGTTCAGACGCCCTGTGACAGTGTATGTCTGTGTACTACAGAGAAGCCCTAGGTAGATGGTACTTATGTGTTCAGACGCCGTGTGACAGTGTATGTCTGTGTACTACAGAGAAGCCCTAGATAGATGGTACTGATGTGTTCAGACGCCGTGTGACAGTGTATGTCTGTGTACTACAGAGAAGCCCTAGGTAGATGGTACTTATGTGTTCAGACGCCGTGTGACAGTGTATATCTGTGTACTACAGAGAAGCCCTAGGTAGATGGTACTTAGGTGTTCAGACGCCGTGTGACAGTGTATGTCTGTGTACTACAGAGAAGCCCTAGGTAGATGTTACTTATGTGTTCAGACGCCGTGTGACAGTGTATGTCTGTGTACTACAAAGAAGCCCTAGGTAGATGGTACTTATGTGTTCAGACGCCGTGTGACAGTGTATGTCTGTGTACTACAGAGAAGCCCTAGATAGATGGTACTTATGTGTTCAGACGCCGTGTGACAGTGTATGTCTGTGTACTACAGAGAAGCCCTAGGTAGATGGTACTTATGTGTTCAGACGCCGTGTGACAGTGTATGTCTGTGTACTACAGAGAAGCCCTAGGTAGATGGTACTTATGTGTTCAGACGCCGTGTGACAGTGTATGTCTGTGTACTACAGAGAAGCCCTAGGTAGATGGTACTTAGGTGTTCAGACGCCGTGTGACAGTGTATGTCTGTGTACTACAGAGAAGCCCTAGGTAGATGGTACTTATATAGGTGTTCAGATGCCGTGTGACAGTGTATGTATGTGTACTACAGAGAAGCCCTAGGTAGATGGTACTTATGTGTTCAGACGCCGTGTGACAGTGTATGTCTGTGTACTACAGAGAAGCCCTAGGTAGATGGTACTTATGTGTTCAGACGCCGTGTGACAGTGTATGTCTGTGTACTACAGAGAAGCCCTAGGTAGATGGTACTTAGGTGTTCAGACGCCGTGTGACAGTGTATGTCTGTGTACTACAGAGAAGCCCTAGGCAGATGGTACTTATGTGTTCAGACGCCGTGTGACAGTGTATGTATGTGTAGTACAGAGAAGCCCTAGGTAGATGGTACTTAGGTGTTCAGACGCCGTGTGACAGTGTATGTCTGTGTACTACAGAGAAGCCCTAGGTAGATGTTACTTATGTGTTCAGACGCCGTGTGACAGTGTATGTCTGTGTACTACAGAGAAGCCCTAGGTAGATGGTACTTATGTGTTCAGACGCCGTGTGACAGTGTATGTCTGTGTACTACAGAGAAGCCCTAGATAGATGGTACTGATGTGTTCAGACGCCGTGTGACAGTGTATGTCTGTGTAGTACAGAGAAGCCCTAGGTAGATGGTACTTAGGTGTTCAGACGCCGTGTGACAGTGTATGTATGTGTACTACAGAGAAGCCCTAGGTAGATGGTACTTAGGTGTTCAGACGCCGTGTGACAGTGTATGTCTGTGTACTACAGAGAAGCCCTAGATAGATGGTACTGATGTGTTCAGACGCCGTGTGACAGTGTATATCTGTGTACTACAGAGAAGCCCTAGGTAGATGGTACTTAGGTGTTCAGACGCCGTGTGACAGTGTATGTCTGTGTACTACAGAGAAGCCCTAGGTAGATGTTACTTATGTGTTCAGACGCCGTGTGACAGTGTATGTCTGTGTACTACAAAGAAGCCCTAGGTAGATGGTACTTATGTGTTCAGACGCCGTGTGACAGTGTATGTCTGTGTACTACAGAGAAGCCCTAGTTAGATGGTACTTATGTGTTCAGACGCCGTGTGACAGTGTATGTCTGTGTACTACAGAGAAGCCCTAGGTAGATGGTACTTATGTGTTCAGACGCCGTGTGACAGTGTATGTCTGTGTACTACAGAGAAGCCCAAGGTAGATGGTACTAATGTGTTCAGACGCCGTGTGACAGTGTATGTCTGTGTACTACAGAGAAGCCCTAGGTAGATGGTACTTAGGTGTTCAGACGCCGTGTGACAGTGTATGTCTGTGTACTACAGAGAAGCCCTAGGTAGATGGTACTTATATAGGTGTTCAGATGCCGTGTGACAGTGTATGTATGTGTACTACAGAGAAGCCCTAGGTAGATGGTACTTATGTGTTCAGACGCCGTGTGACAGTGTATGTCTGTGTACTACAGAGAAGCCCTAGGTAGATGGTACTTATGTGTTCAGACGCCGTGTGACAGTGTATGTCTGTGTACTACAGAGAAGCCCTAGGTAGATGGTACTTAGGTGTTCAGACGCCGTGTGACAGTGTATGTCTGTGTACTACAGAGAAGCCCTAGGCAGATGGTACTTATGTGTTCAGACGCCGTGTGACAGTGTATGTATGTGTAGTACAGAGAAGCCCTAGGTAGATGGTACTTAGGTGTTCAGACGCCGTGTGACAGTGTATGTCTGTGTACTACAGAGAAGCCCTAGGTAGATGTTACTTATGTGTTCAGACGCCGTGTGACAGTGTATGTCTGTGTACTACAGAGAAGCCCTAGGTAGATGGTACTTATGTGTTCAGACGCCGTGTGACAGTGTATGTCTGTGTACTACAGAGAAGCCCTAGGTAGATGGTACTTATGTGTTCAGACGCCGTGTGACAGTGTATGTCTGTGTACTACAGAGAAGCCCTAGGTAGATGGTACTTAGGTGTTCAGACGCCGTGTGACAGTGTATGTATGTGTACTACAGAGAAGCCCTAGGTAGATGGTACTTAGGTGTTCAGACGCCGTGTGACAGTGTATGTCTGTGTACTACAGAGAAGCCCTAGGTAGATGGTACTTAGGTGTTCAGACGCCGTGTGACAGTGTATGTCTGTGTACTACAGAGAAGCCCTAGGTAGATGGTACTTAGGTGTTCAGACGCCGTGTGACAGTGTATGTCCGTACTACAGAGAAGCCCTAGGTAGATGGTACTTATGTGTTCAGACGCCGTGTGACAGTGTATGTCTGTGCACTACAGAGAAGCCCTAGGTAGATGTTACTTATGTGTTCAGACGCCGTGTGACAGTGTATGTCTGTGCACTACAGAGAAGCCCTAGGTAGATGGTACTTATGTGTTCAGACGCCGTGTGACAGTGTATGTCTGTGTACTACAGAGAAGCCCTAGGTAGATGGTACTTATGTGTTCAGACGCCGTGTGACAGTGTATGTCTGTGTACTACAGAGAAGCCCTAGGTAGATGGTACTTATGTGTTCAGACGCCGTGTGACAGTGTATGTCTGTGTACTACAGAGAAGCCCTAGGTAGATGGTACTTATATAGGTGTTCAGACGCCGTGTGACAGTGTATGTCTGTGTACTACAGAGAAGCCCTAGGTAGATGGTACTTATGTGTTCAGACGCCGTGTGACAGTGTATGTCTGTGTACTACAGAGAAGCCCTAGGTAGATGGTACTTATATAGGTGTTCAGACGCCGTGTGACAGTGTATGTCTGTGTACTACAGAGAAGCCCTAGGTAGATGTTACTTAGGTGTTAAGACGCCGTGTGACAGTGTATGTATGTGTACTACAGTGAAGCCCTAGGTAGATGGTACTTAGGTGTTCAGACGCCGTGTGACAGTGTATGTCTGTGTACTACAGAGAAGCCCTAGGCAGATGGTACTTATGTGTTCAGACGCCGTGTGACAGTGTATGTCTGTGTACTACAGAGAAGCCCTAGGTAGATGTTACTTATGTGTTCAGACGCCGTGTGACAGTGTATGTCTGTGTACTACAGAGAAGCCCTAGGTAGATGGTACTTATGTGTTCAGACGCCGTGTGACAGTGTATGTCTGTGTACTACAGAGAAGCCCTAGGTAGATGGTACTTATGTGTTCAGACGCCGTGTGACAGTGTATGTCTGTGGACTACAGAGAAGCCCTAGGCAGATGGTACTTATGTGTTCAGACGCCGTGTGACAGTGTATGTCTGTGTACTACAGAGAAGCCCTAGGTAGACGGTACTTATGTGTTCAGACGCCGTGTGACAGTGTATGTCTGTGTACTACAGAGAAGCCCTAGGTAGATGGTACTTAGGTGTTCAGACGCCGTGTGAC
Source organism: Gibbula magus (assembly GCA_936450465.1). Lineage (NCBI taxonomy): Eukaryota > Metazoa > Mollusca > Gastropoda > Trochida > Trochidae > Gibbula > Gibbula magus. Next base: position 60,875,664 of record OW388303.1, read on the forward strand.
AGTGTATGTCTGTGTAGTACAGAGAAGCCCTAGGTAGATGGTACTTAGGTGTTCAGACGCCGTGTGACAGTGTATGTATGTGTACTACAGAGAAGCCCTAGGTAGATGGTACTTATGTGTTCAGACGCCGTGTGACAGTGTATGTCTGTGTACTACAGAGAAGCCCTAGGTAGATGGTACTTAGGTGTTCAGACGCCGTGTGACAGTGTATGTCTGTGTACTACAGAGAAGCCCTAGGTAGATGGTACTTAGGTGTTCAGACGCCGTGTGACAGTGTATGTCTGTGTACTACAGAGAAGCCCTAGGTAGATGGTACTTATGTGTTCAGACGCCGTGTGACAGTGTATGTCCGTACTACAGAGAAGCCCTAGGTAGATGGTACTTATGTGTTCAGACGCCGTGTGACAGTGTATGTCTGTGCACTACAGAGAAGCCCTAGGTAGATGTTACTTATGTGTTCAGACGCCGTGTGACAGTGTATGTCTGTGCACTACAGAGAAGCCCTAGGTAGATGGTACTTATGTGTTCAGACGCCGTGTGACAGTGTATGTCTGTGTACTACAGAGAAGCCCTAGGTAGATGGTACTTATGTGTTCAGACGCCGTGTGACAGTGTATGTCTGTGCACTACAGAGAAGCCCTAGGTAGATGGTACTTATGTGTTCAGACGCCGTGTGACAGTGTATGTCTGTGTACTACAGAGAAGCCCTAGGTAGATGGTACTTATGTGTTCAGACGCCGTGTGACAGTGTATGTCTGTGTACTACAGAGAAGCCCTAGGTAGATGGTACTTATGTGTTCAGACGCCGTGTGACAGTGTATGTCTGTGTACTACAGAGAAGCCCTAGGTAGATGGTACTTATATAGGTGTTCAGACGCCGTGTGACAGTGTATGTCTGTGTACTACAGAGAAGCCCTAGGTAGATGGTACTTATGTGTTCAGACGCCGTGTGACAGTGTATGTCTGTGTACTACAGAGAAGCCCTAGGTAGATGGTACTTATATAGGTGTTCAGACGCCGTGTGACAGTGTATGTCTGTGTACTACAGAGAAGCCCTAGGTAGATGTTACTTAGGTGTTAAGACGCCGTGTGACAGTGTATGTATGTGTACTACAGTGAAGCCCTAGGTAGATGGTACTTAGGTGTTCAGACGCCGTGTGACAGTGTATGTCTGTGTACTACAGAGAAGCCCTAGGCAGATGGTACTTATGTGTTCAGACGCCGTGTGACAGTGTATGTCTGTGTACTACAGAGAAGCCCTAGGTAGATGTTACTTATGTGTTCAGACGCCGTGTGACAGTGTATGTCTGTGTACTACAGAGAAGCCCTAGGTAGATGGTACTTATGTGTTCAGACGCCGTGTGACAGTGTATGTCTGTGTACTACAGAGAAGCCCTAGGTAGATGGTACTTATGTGTTCAGACGCCGTGTGACAGTGTATGTCTGTGTACTACAGAGAAGCCCTAGGCAGATGGTACTTATGTGTTCAGACGCCGTGTGACAGTGTATGTCTGTGTACTACAGAGAAGCCCTAGGTAGACGGTACTTATGTGTTCAGACGCCGTGTGACAGTGTATGTCTGTGTACTACAAAGAAGCCCTAGATAGATGGTACTTATGTGTTCAGACGCCGTGTGACAGTGTATGTCTGTGTACTACAGAGAAGCCCTAGGTAGATGGTACTTATGTGTTCAGACGCCGTGTGACAGTGTATGTCTGTGTACTACAGAGAAGCCCTAGGTAGATGGTACTTAGGTGTTCAGACGCCGTGTGACAGTGTATGTCTGTGTACTACAGAGAAGCCCTAGGTAGATGGTACTTATGTGTTCAGACGCCGTGTGACAGTGTATGTCTGTGTACTACAGAGAAGCCCTAGGTAGATGGTACTTATATAGGTGTTCAGACGCCGTGTGACAGTGTATGTCTGTGTACTACAGAGAAGCCCTAGGTAGATGTTACTTAGGTGTTAAGACGCCGTGTGACAGTGTATGTATGTGTACTACAGTGAAGCCCTAGGTAGATGGTACTTAGGTGTTCAGACGCCGTGTGACAGTGTATGTCTGTGTACTACAGAGAAGCCCTAGGCAGATGGTACTTATGTGTTCAGACGCCGTGTGACAGTGTATGTCTGTGTACTACAGAGAAGCCCTAGGTAGATGTTACTTATGTGTTCAGACGCCGTGTGACAGTGTATGTCTGTGTACTACAGAGAAGCCCTAGGTAGATGGTACTTAGGTGTTCAGACGCCGTGTGACAGTGTATGTCTGTGTACTACAGAGAAGCCCTAGGTAGATGGTACTTATGTGTTCAGACGCCGTGTGACAGTGTATGTCTGTGTACTACAGAGAAGCCCTAGGCAGATGGTACTTATGTGTTCAGACGCCGTGTGACAGTGTATGTCTGTGTACTACAGAGAAGCCCTAGGTAGACGGTACTTATGTGTTCAGACGCCGTGTGACAGTGTATGTCTGTGTACTACAAAGAAGCCCTAGATAGATGGTACTTATGTGTTCAGACGCCGTGTGACAGTGTATATCTGTGTACTACAGAGAAGCCCTAGGTAGATGGTACTTATGTGTTCAGACGCCGTGTGACAGTGTATGTCTGTGTACTACAGAGAAGCCCTAGGTAGATGGTACTTATGTGTTCAGACGCCGTGTGACAGTGTATGTATGTGTACTACAGAGAAGCCCTAGGTAGATGGTACTTATGTGTTCAGACGCCGTGTGACAGTGTATGTCTGTGTACTACAGAGAAGCCCTAGGTAGATGTTACTTATGTGTTCAGACGCCGTGTGACAGTGTATGTCCGTACTACAGAGAAGCCCTAGGTAGATGGTACTTATGTGTTCAGACGCCGTGTGACAGTGTATGTCTGTGCACTACAGAGAAGCCCTAGGTAGATGGTACTTATGTGTTCAGACGCCGTGTGACAGTGTATGTCTGTGTAGTACAGAGAAGCCCTAGGTAGATGGTACTTAGGTGTTCAGACGCCGTGTGACAGTGTATGTATGTGTACTACAGTGAAGCCCTAGGTAGATGGTACTTATTTGTTCAGACGCCGTGTGACAGTGTATGTCTGTGTACTACAGAGAAGCCCTAGGTAGATGGTACTTAGGTGTTCAGACGCCGTGTGACAGTGTATGTCTGTGTACTACAGAGAAGCCCTAGGTAGATGGTACTTATGTGTTCAGACGCCGTGTGACAGTGTATGTCTGTGCACTACAGAGAAGCCCTAGGTAGATGGTACTTATGTGTTCAGACGCCGTGTGACAGTGTATGTCTGTGTACTACAGAGAAGCCCTAGGTAGATGGTACTTATGTGTTCAGACGCCGTGTGACAGTGTATGTCTGTGTACTACAGAGAAGCCCTAGGTAGATGGTACTTATATAGGTGTTCAGACGCCGTGTGACAGTGTATGTCTGTGTACTACAGAGAAGCCCTAGGTAGATGGTACTTATGTGTTCAGACCACTGGGAAAACAGATGATATTTAATCATTTACTCCTATTTACTCCCGGAGTAAATATCATCTTTAGTCATATTTAATCCTGGAGTAAATATCATATTTAGTCTTATTTAATCCGGAGTAAATATTTGTAAAGTTTTGTAAAGTTTTGTAAATGTCTTATTTAATTCAGATTAAATGTTTGTATATATAATGTTTATATACGATTCAATATTTGCAAATATAATGTTAAATGATATTAAATATGTGTAAATATTGTCTTTAAACGAAATGTAGCACGCCGTTCTTACGGAAATAAAGAGCTCTATCACGGGAAGGAAGTGCAGCCAGTTGCTTAATAATACTGTCCAATCAATGAAAACAGTTGTTAAATAAATATACTTGATTCGAATGAAACACTCCCTAAACTGAATTATGTCAAGATGTAAAAAAATAAATATTCATCATGTCTTTTGAGGGAATTTACAAGTTGAATACATAAAAAACAATATTCTATTACAAGTTTTTATTGTGAACTTATATCGGAGTAAATGATCATTACCAGATAAAAAAAAACCCTCAAATTAACGTTAAATGCGATCTCTCCTCTCATAAGTGTATGAACCACTCATTGAGTTACTTATTAATTCAAGAAAATAAAAGTTGCATCCATAACCACGGATAGACGGACAAAACAAGACAAGACTTTATCCCACAGTATTGCATGCCATTGGGATAAAATAATAGTTTAATTTGCCCGAAAATATGATAACATGTTATGCAATAGACAATTTCAGTTGAACAATTGCATTTTGGAACAAATTACTATTTTTCCTCGTTATAATGCCAATCATCAGAAAACCGTTTATGCCATCTATATGATATAATGCTATTTACGATGTTGATTTAACTATTTACACTGTGAATGTACAGTTTTTTGTGGTTAATCAAACACCTAGTCTCTGAAATGAAAACATTGAAAAGGAGGTTCTCTTAATATTCCATTTTTTACAGTCTACTTTTCGATATTTGATAAAATGGTGATATTTTCAGAATACATACTTTTTCTGAGTCTGAGTGTAAGACTATCATGCACTCAACCGCAAAAGAAATGTCACCCGGGGAACCCCTAAATGTTGCTGTCTGAGAAAGTATATGGTGGACACATATTCAATAAAGAAGTACTCACAATTTCACGTATTAGAGAATGAGGCTTTTCTTTTAGTGTCAGTTCAAATACAGTTGCAGTGTTGAAATCGCTTTTTCAAAATGTTTTTGGGTCAGAGTGTTTGAGATTTAAGTCATATGTATAAAATATAAAATGTAGAAACTACATAAGATACAATAAAATATGGTGTCGACATGAATAACCTTCTTGAACTTAAATTTGATGACACGTCTTTACTGTAGGATGTCGTAAAATGCCAAAAAAGTCCTTTTAGACTCCCCTACGTCATCTAGTTACGAAAATTCGAAAACGTGGATTTTGAGAATTGCCAATTCTTAAAAGGTGTTTCGCAGAAATATGCATATATAATGTTTTGAAATTTCAGGTTAAGTTTTCCTCTGAAGACATGCTGTTTCTCTGTTTCAGTCGTCAGTATCACTCTTGGAATGAATTATCTTATATTTTGTATGGTGACGTTTCTTTTGCGGTTGAGTACAGAGTACACCAACTAAATTTTACTGTTGATTACATAAATCAAATCAAATCAAATCCCGACGAACAGCCTGCGTAAGCTATGTAAGAGAAAGCATGGGAGTAAGTGACGCCTGAACACACAGTTGTGTAGATGTTTATCTGTAACATAGTCTTCATTCTCTGCAAACATATTATACATGCAAAGAACGAAAGTGTTTCCATTTGTCCAACCTGGATACAACACAATAACAGGTGACATTATATTAAGGGTATACTATTTAACATTACAAGGGTCAAACATATAAGTAGAGAAACAACATTTTCGATTGCTACCTTGCTGAACCAGATTTGCCGTTATTAAGTGGACCATAAATGTGTGAATTACAGTAAAACCTGGAACTACTGACTCGCTTAATTATGATCAATCAATCCTCCTAGAAAGCGATAAGTATTTAGTCTGCTGTTATTTATACAAAATGACAGACGAAATATAATTTATGCAAATGCAATCGCTGGTTAAAGATTTAATTAATGTTACCTCCTTTGCATGTTGAGACATTTACGTTAAAATAGATTACTTCAAGAAATAGTTAAAACATCCAAATGAATTAAGAGGATGATGATTATCATAAAAAAAAATGAACAATCATTATTTCAAGCAAACATTATCCTTGTTAAACAGAATGGAATACAATGAAATACAAATGTAAACGTCTAAAAATAATCTAGCGACAATGATTACTCACTCATGTTATTACACATTATAACACACAACATAGTTTAACATTTTTCGTTAATCAAGAAAAATCTTATTGTACGATATGTACATGAAAAGCGTCTCTTACTGACACACAGTGTAATCATTTGTAAACCAAAGCGCAGAAAAGAATAACTTGGATTGTATGTTTTGCCATATTGCATAATCATTTATACTTATTGACGATCAATATCTTTTAATTCAGTATCACCATGATGCAATACTAGAGTGGCCTGATTAAACATGAACGCACGGGGTTTGATACACAAACTTCCCTCCAAACAAACAGTTTAAATATAAGTGTAATTTACGCATTTCTTCTTATGAGTTGATTAACTCAATTAGGGCTCATTAACAAGATACCAAATAGGTGTAAGTCATTAACTGCCGAAACTGCGCCGGCTCGTTAACAACGGTGAGAATGACCGATGGTTGAGAAGGCATAAGCCGAATACACAAAGAATTCGATAATACACACTTGTGTATTCAGAACCTATTTAGGTCATAAATGTTGCAAGATTGACGCTTGCTTAAACTAAGGGAGTATTTTTGGTGCATTGCGTGAAAAAAGGAGTAGATGGTATATTTTTACTGATTTAACAACTTTGCAATATAAAATGTAACCATTGATTTGATTTACAAGCGAGTAATAAACTACATATACAAGTTTGTTAGCGGGGTATTGCACTTGCAGTTGGTTTTATATTCCGATATGGATGACATTTATTGAATTTATAGTTTCCATAGGATACATGTTGGTTATCAGCCCCTTTAACATTCAACTTAGTTTCACAGAATTGCAATATTTACTGGCATATAACACAGGTATCATTTACAGTATTGGTTAACAAGAGGCTACAGCTATGAATTGTGGGGTTTGCGGTATACTTATGAGATAAATTCGTTTTTTTTTCTAAAATGACTATAGGCATTACAGACAATAAGGAAAGGATATTCATATTCAATTTTAACAGTTTTACAATTTATTCAATCCCTTTGACTCCTATGAATCTTTTAATACGTTCATGTGACCTGTACACACTCATGCCAGGCAGGTAATAGTTTATCCACGGACGTGACCGTTACATGTTTATAGAAAGTATATGGTAAAGGATTAAACTTTGTTGTAATATGCTTTTCTTATTAATCGGTCTTGAATGGTTCTGTACATTCATGTGTTATTCATATCTACGGAGAAAGCTTTAAGTATTATAGAGAAAGCTTTTCGTTAACGCATTATTTTGACAATAACAACAGTAAACGCACCCACAGGAGTTGTTCAACTAAATATGTGTGTAACATGAATTTTAAACAATTGGTTTTCTTGTGGAATGAGATTTTATACAAAGTTTTCATGTTTGGTAGTCTGTTCTGTAGGGAACATTATTATATTGATTTTTCTGTGTACCCTTATAGACTGGAATAGAGTCATGGTATATTTCATAAAATCTGGTTTGGCTTTGATATGTGCCACAATACAATATTACTTAAAGTTGAGTTACGTTTTCATACATGAAGTCGCATTTGTGCACCCATTTTACGTATCTGTAGGACATGGTAGTAAACCAACTTTGTCTCCTTTAGATAAGTTTCCAAAATAACATTGATTTGCGCGCACGCCTATCTTGATGCATTGTTGTTATTCTCACTATTCTCACTTACTGAACGGGGGAAAATAGTTATTTTCAGTAGCTGTCAGTTGAGCTCGATATATATCATCGATGATATCGACATATGGGAACAACAAACTCAATGTGGAGAATCTGGGAAGGTTTAAACATTATAACACATTAATACAACATCATTTATTCAAGATTTATTGTTTCTATCAAGATAACACTATACCTCGGCGCAATCATCTGTACTGTCATCATAAATCTTTTATTACTCAAAAAGATCCACCATCGGTGGTACATGAGTAAATAAAGTAATATACATAGAATGTACAGCAATATAACTGCAGATTAAAGATAATTAAATCAAATTGATTTCAAACAATCCTAATAAACTTAGCTAGTTGTTTCAGAAGAGAAATCTTATTTGAAAATAGTTGACGAAATTTTAACAATCTTGGCCAGGAACAATAATATTCTTTAAACAATAACTTACGTAAATCCATAAACAAAGTCCTTTTACGATATTTTGCCATCGGCCGGTTTTAATTGCTTGTTCTAAATTTAAGGATTGGTTTGGATATATGGTCATGGAGGAGTAGATATTGCTTAAATTCAGGAGATCGCTTCTGAATTGTAAAAATCACAGAGGAACAGTAGATGGCGGTTTACCACTGGGCTACCCCGCCCCTTATTTTTAAAAAAATACGTCATTTGTTCAAATCATAAACATTTATAACAAGAAAAGTTTTACCTTTAGTTTTACTTTTTTATAATATCGGTTTTTTTGCCGGAAACGCTTTTATAGTTTACATTTTATTAAGATAGATGTAACCGTATTTCTGTATTTCTGAACAGAACAGGGTAATTAAAGAGTTGTGATCACGGCCCGTGCAAAGTGTGTTGTGTAATGCCAGCCTGAATCTCCTTTGGCTGCCGCTAATTAGGGGCAATAAATTAATTTCGGTTTAGCTTTGCATTGTCTGACAAAGGCGTTATATGTTCAACGGCATGTATATTCCATTACATTCAAGAAGTGAATTTGTGATGACACTTTACTTAGGAGATATAATTGTGTTTTGTCACCATTGAACCATTTTTTAATTGTACCCTTCCGCCGACTCCCTACATATTGTATATACAACGACACCAGACTGGGTGGCGCCAATTTGATTAGCTAGGGATCTTAAGATTTAATCAACAATTATGACGAACAATACCTATGTCTACGCAACATGTGATTGTGAAAATTTGCTTTTATTGTGTTTTGTCCTTTTTAGTTGAATGAGTTAGAATTCAAATCACTTTTATTCAATGGTAAATGCATTGTAAATAAATAATGCCGATACAATTACTTAAAAACATAATTGATATATTATAATATACGGGCATCCTGGAAAATATTATTTGTAAATCTTATTCATTAAGAACCTTATATGTTGTTAAATAATGGTCTCTCATAATCAGCTGTGCATACGATTTTAGACATTTAAAATGCATTATTCTAGTCCAAACTGTCCATTGATAGGATTTAAACAAGCGATGTCGCATTACATTATTTCAGGTTTGTAGCTTTAAGAACCACCCTTAGTTGGCTTGAACATTAGGTTTATTTAATGGATAATGACACTTGTCATGATGATACTGAATATTTCTATAAACTCAAGGCTACAACAGAGCATAATGAGGTTAACATATATTGCCAATATGTGTATAACTTCACACATGGTGACATCATATGGATAGTTTGATGGTAGCGACATTTTCTGTTTGAAGTAAAGTATTAATATTAAATATTGAAGGCTGTATACGATGGACTTTTTTAAAATAAATTGATAAAGTGTGATGAAGTTATAAAACAAAATATGAGATACATATTTGTCAAGATCACATATTTCCCTCTGTCATTATTTTAAGCTGAATCAATATTACCAATCATTTTTAACGAGGAATAGTTAAACTACATCGGTCTGTAGGTAAGTGATTTCATAATACATAAAGGTAATATTAATGTCACTGGATATTAGATGCTATACCAATGCATTAGAATATCTAGCTACCAAAGACAAAAAACGGTAAGCACCAGTAAACCTATCTTGAAAGCAAAAAGATGTTGCCTATATCATCTTGGAGTATTTTTGTATTCCAAGATCGTATAACAAATCAGCCCCCTTTAACACTTAATAGTATATGTATCGCATTCGTGGTGATAACTAAAGTTTAAGTCTAGTGGTGAAGGTGCTGTGATGAGAGGTTACCCGCTGTCGTGTTTAGCGTTTTAGGATTTCATTGAAGTGTGATAAGTAATCAATCGATATGAGTTTCATAACTACCTGTCGCAAATGGAATATTATACTCAAATAATACACTTATATCAACATCTTATTATATTCAATGCAACAGGTACCTAATATTTATGTTATAATCACAACTTTGTATATGAACTATATTGTATGTGAATAAACCTCTCTCAAATAAATTGCCACACAATCATGGAATATCTATTGAATATCTGTCACAAGTCGTGTAATACTTAAAATGGACATAAATCAGCTTGTCACATATCCTTAAATCCTATGCATCATATATTGAATGTATGTTAAAATCACATCTTTGTGAGTAAACCTAGTATATTGTGAATATATGTCGCATGATGTAATACTCATATAACACAATTAAAACAACTCTTTATATTAATACTATATATATACTTCAGACGACACTTGCTGTAGATATCATTTTAATGATGACTGGATGCGCCGCATTTCGACTTGTTTACTTGGCGAATATATAGGTAGCTTAAACAATGTACAATAGACGTTGATTGGGTGACAATAAGTTAGCTTGATTTTCACACAATACACTATTTACGAGGGCTTAAAATTTGAGTCATTGCAGGTCTCACATCCTGGCCCACAGTCAATGAATTGATCATTTGTTTCAATTGCATAATTGGGGGACGGGATAGCCAGTGGTTAGCGCGTTCGGCTTCGGAACAAGAGGTCCGGGGTTCGAATCCCGCCAGGGGCACGGCGACTTTGTCTGCATTAGAAAACTCTTCTACACGCAGTAAGGTTTGGGTGCAATGCTACACTGAATGTCAGCGTAGTCCCACCCATGGTTAGCTAGTTCCAGCCGATGCTCGTAGGTTTCATCGCAATGCATAGCCACATGGTGTTGCGGGCTTTCTCCCTGCCATAATACTAGCAGCCGCGATATAAGTGAAATACTCTTGAAAGCTGCGTTAAACCAAACTCACTCACTCAATTGACATTTCTCGCATACACGTAGTTTCGGGGAGTATACGATTCGTTCTTCTTATTAAAATTACTCCAAAGACCGTTTTCATGGTGTTTAGAGAGGAATCTAAAGAGGTGTTATTAAAGTCAATGTTTGTTGTTTATGTTGGTGACACAGTGGTTTGGTCGGTTGCACTTGTGTTGGTTTCGTCTTAGTCCTAAGTTGATAATAACACTGGGGACTGATTCATCCCCTCTATTGAGAAGGACCCATCTGATTCGTAGTGATGATAATCAGTTTGATCTACATATTTGTCTCTGTTTGGAACTGCAAGTGGTCTTCTGTTACGATTTCCTCTCTCCTTGCGAATTCTATGATTTCTGACCTGCTTACTTCCGTTGTATGCAATGTTTCTTTTCTTCTTCTGTACATTTGATTTGATATGTATATAGCAAGACTCCACGCCATTAGAGCGTAGATTTTGTAGATTTTTGTTCATTTTATTTCAGAATGCCACTTATACAATGATCTCAGAAATAATTTAATCAAAATGTTTATAATGTAACGGGACCTTTAGATCTTTTTATCAAACTGTTAACGGAAAATAGCCCAAACGCATAAAATGTACAACCATAAGAAATATGTTTTATAAATGGAAATTAATTTTTATAATTCTTATATCTATTTACTTACTTTATTATTTATATTTATTTAATTACTATTATAAATCTGTACCATTCCTATTTTACATACCTATATTTACGAATATATTGTACACTGTTTTTTTTTTAAAGTGTCTTTTTAGCCAAAAGATGGCTGGTTGTTTAATGTCTTTTAAACATGCTTTTTCCAATTTATATTTAATTTTTGACACTGTAATCAAATGTATATGTCTGTCTGCCTGTCTATATCTATCATAACTGTGTATCTGAACTGCTATATCGAATCATAAAGTGATTACAATGTAACAATATGGCATTAATGAACAATGTTTAGCAATCAAATGACAATCTAAATAATCAAAACGTTATGGCTCTTTTAATAATTCCCCGTCACCTCGCTAAATGTTGCTATCCCAGTTCGATTCTGTAACATTACACACTTCACAAAGAATGGCCATGCAATCTAGCATTATGAAGTGTATGTCTGTCGTAAATGTGTATGTTATTTAAATGTATACAATTATAGGAAATTATATATGTTCAATAACCTCCAAGAAATACTCATACCATATTGTTATATCCAATGTAAATCTGCCGTAAATGGTAACTAATAAAGTGAATTGCTTCACCAATTGCCAAACTCGTCAATAGATTTACTATATTTATCTTTATGTATATTTTCATGAGATGATACTTATACTATCTCTGTAAGTTACTAAATCATGTTAGTCATTATTCCGAATTGGTCATATTTTCGTCAAAGTCATATTTTTCTATTAAAGACATTCTTATCTTCAAAGTAGTTTATTTTCACCAAAGCAATTTTTTCATTAAATTAAATTTTATTATCAAAATAACAATGTTCATCAAATTCAATTTTTAAATTAACATTTATGTTATGAAAGTATTTGTTTCCCATCAAAGTAAATTTTTTCATCCAAGTAATTTTTATCATCAAGGTGAACTTTTTCACCCGAGTAATGTTTTTCATTAAACACAATTATTTCATCAGTCAAATACTTTATCAAAGTTATTTCTTTCTTTTAAGTCAAATATATCATCAAAGTAACATTTACCACCAAAGTCAATTTTTCATCAAAGACATTTTTTCATCACAGTCATTTGTACCATCAAAGTTAATTTTTTCATCAAAGTAGGTTTTATTTCATTAAAGTAATTTTTTCCATCAAACTCTATTCTCTATTTCGATTTAAAAAAATTCATTTAATGTTAATTTATCCATTAAAGCAAATATTTTCATCAAAATAAATGTTTTTCAGCAAAGTCTTTTTTCCAATCAAAGTCAATGTCTTCATCAGTATCATTTTTGTCTTCATCAAAGTCAATTTCTCCATTCAAGTCACTTTCTCTTTAAAAGCATTTCTTTTCATAGAAGTAGTTTTTAATTAGAGTAATGTTTTGCCGGCAATGTTCAAAGCAACTTTTGTCAAATTTATGAAATTATTTTATTTTTATTACAACATAGCAAAAACTTGTCTGAATATTTACAAAACTTTAATCTTATTTAATCACCTTTACAAATATTTAATCTCAGAGTAAATATGGAGTAAATATGGATTAAATGTGATATTTACTCCCCTTTACTCTGTTGTAAATTGTTTCTTTAATCCGGAGTAAAGGGGATTAAATGACATCTTTAATTCATATTTAATCCGGATTAAATAGGACTTTTTCATCCAGTGTTTAAAGATAAGTTAATGATGTTATACGTGATCTGCTCAATATAGAGGTAAGAGGTAAACATTTGAATTTATTCTTTCAAACAAAATAATAAATTAAAACGCAGATAAAAATGTATTTCCTTTAGTGTTTGGAAAGATTTGTGACTTGGTCTATGATTCACTGCTAGATTTGTAAGGCTCAATCGCGGATTCCAAGCCAGTACTCACTGTTCAACACAGTGCAGCAATCTGTTACAGATATTGAACAGTCTAGCCATGTTCAATGTATGAATGACATTTCACGCGGTCAATAGATGTACATATTAATGTTTCTACCTCGTTATACATTATACCACAGACATTGACATCAGGGGTCCCGCAAGCTGAATAAATTTAAACTGACTTTTCTATATTGTTTAGCAGATAGTATTACCTAACATACAATAAAAACGTTCTCGATAACATGGCGCTTATTTCCTCGTTAGAAGTGTGCACCGTGAGCACGATCGCAGATCAATCTAAGTACTTTGACGATCAGAATATCCATTTTAAATGTAAAGCATCCAGTACTCGTTTTTTTGCCAATGATCTGTGAAGCAAGAATATAACAAATAAAGAATAAATACTGTTCATTTCCACTGTGAAGCATGCGTTATTGGAATCAGTCGTGGTATAATTCTGCAAGATTTTCCTTTCAAACAGCAGAAACAGGATTTAACTTGGATTGAGGTAGGTAGATGATGTTCATTTGTCAAGGATAATTATCATTTACAGCCATTGTTTTTCGAAGGCACGTACATATGCTTCAGAAGAATAAAAACATAAAATATATGAAACTTACAAGTAGGCTTAGTAACATATTTCAGAGCAATTATCACTTATAAAAGTGTTGAAACGATTCAAACAAAATACTTTAAGAGGATTTTAAAACTATCAAATTCAGCCTGTAACGCCGCTGTTTTTGGAGACTGTGGACGATATTCTATATATACAACGCAAGTAATGAAGTGTATCACATATTGGAGCAAGTTAATTATCATGGACAACAGAAGATTACCGAAACAGACTTATCAAATGTTATATAATCTTGATCTTTCGGAACGAACATCATGGGTATCATATTTAAAGGACATTTTATATAAATTGGGATTTGGAATCGTATGGATTACGCAAGATTTTGGAAGCCGTGAATATTTCTTATTGGAAGTTAAACAACGTATCAAGGATATCGACATGCAGCAATGGCGCTCAAATATTTCTGAAAATTCTCGACTTAATTCATGCCTAATCTTCAAATCATTACTACATGTAGAGCGCTATCTCCTCAATATTCAAGAGCAAGTGTATCGGCAAGCTTTCATTCGTTTTAGATGTGATAATCATAATCTAATGGTAGAAGTAGGACGCAGAACTGGTATTGATATCGAATGCAGATTATGTACTCATTGTTTATGTTATGGATTAGATTATATTGAAAATGAATTTCACTTTTTATTGATATGTATCGCATTTACTGATTTACGTAAGAAGTATATCAATTATAAATATATTGTAAATTCATCACAGGAATCTTTTATTAACTTAATGAATTCCAATTGTCAATCAACTATTTTGAATCTTGGAAAATACATATATTTTGCATTTAAACTTTATGGTACGCTACATAAATACATTGTAACAGTAGTGAAATCTTGTATTTACAAAAAAAGATATGTAAAATACACGTTGTACATACTTATTTATGATTGGAGCAAGTGTTTATGTTATACTTTTGTAAAACAAATATTTGTAACTTAAAATTGACATGTTATGTCCTATGGGCCTGTGGCCTTTTTGACAGAATAAACTATCATTCATTCATTCAATCAGATCAGAATATCAATTTTAAATGGAAAGCATTCAGTACTCGTTTTTTTGCCAATGATCTGTGAAGCAAGACTAACAAATAAAGAATAAATAATGTTCATTTCCACTTACGAAGCATGCGTTATTGGAATCAGTCGTGGTATAATTCTGCAAGATTTTCCTTTCAACAGCAGAAACAGGATTTAACTTAGATTGAGGTCGATAGATGATGTTCATTTGTCAAGGATAATTATCATTTACAGCCATTGTTTTTCGAAGGCATGTACATATGCTTCAGAAGAATAAAAACATAAAATATATGAAACATACAAGTAGGCTTAGTAACAGATTTCAGAGCGATTATCATATATGAAATATCATTATTTCTGGACGTATGCAAATATGGCAACAGCTGAAGAAGCACAAAAGGATTTTTCGTTAAATAAAATATGAAATTACACATAAATTTCAATGACATCCAACAATATTTTTTTTAAAATTCACAGAATGGATAAATATTCATTTGGTTACTTTCCAATTATAAAATCTATTATGTTCTCTTCACAGTCACCTCTGTCGACCTATGTTTAGAAATTTACAAACAACATAAATATTAAAAAATATATATGTCTATCAACAGTATAATATTTTTAGTATTATTGTATTTTTTTTATAGAAATCAACAAAACTGTTGAGGAAAAGAAACCTTACGCCAATTTTGTTTTAAAAAATATAAAAGACGAGAACCCGTTTTGAAATCTACGTCAACCCGTCAATCACAATACACAGCTGGCGGTTGTCGTTGTCGTTTGAACGATGTATGTCACTCAAACTCAGAATGGAAAAGCGGATCACGCACTGGACTGGGTGACATGTCAATAACAATGGAGGTTGTCTTGTTGGGTGCTGACAAGACATCGATGTTAGCTGCAATTACTGACACAGATACATGATACACTTAATCGATCGAACAGTAATCGATACCCAATCAATAATGAGTAGTCCTACGAGTATTTATCACTATGCGGTAGATGGAGATGTGAATTATTTATAAATACATATGTTAGCTGTTACGTTTGGAAACACCTGTGTGTTTTATTGCAACATGGCCATTATAAACTATTGATCTTGATCAGTATAAAATTCGAAACCAAACGCAAACGAAAAAAATAGGTCTGAAATTATTATTATTATAAAATCGTTGTTGAATTGAAAACATCGTCTGGGGGATAAAGTAGATTTACTTGCAGAAGAGATATCTTCTCATCAACCAGAACACGAGCATACTGATGTACATTCTTATTTTATGTCTTCACTTAATTATTTGATTGGTAAAAAAATTATTTTATAATGATGTTAGGTTCTAATTCATGAATGCATAAATTATTTAACTTTAAAATATACATCAGCATATTAAACCACGAAGAAAGTACAAGAAAAGCCCCGAAACGTTGTGACATACAATAAAAAGAAGTTTCGATCCATATTAATGTTTCTATTACACATATAAACTGATACGTAGCCAATGGTTCATGAAGCACGATTCATTAATATTTATAGGACTTTAATCACGATAAAATAAATTCTGATATGATCAGGCTTCCTGTGGAACAAACACCCCACAGCCGTTATCGCATGAATGAGTATCTATACATAAACCGGAAAAACAACCCTTTCGGTGGATTGGATACGGTTGAATGACTTTAGTGATTGTTCCAACAATGCTGAGGACTTTCCTACACCATTACACATATCACCTGCACAAATATTTGAAAGAGAGAATATGTGTACAAAAGTGGCACGTAATTTACAATAAGATACATTAGACAAACAAAAACTATCTAAAACAATATTAGAAATGGGCTAAGACACTAAAACATTTTAGACCTTCGTAACACTTTTAAATTGGCGATCATTTCTTTACATTTTTCCACCTTTTTTTACTTTTTTCCCTTTACATATCTATCAACATATTTGTTAATATAGTTTATGTTTAATAGTTAGATACACTTTTTAAAAATTGTCATATTTTCTTAGATTAGTTTAACTAGATGTATATAGTCATTCTACCTTTTCACAGGGTGGATCATCTGTTTATAATATAAATAAGCATTTATACACCTACCTTTAATGTTATGTTGAGGTGAGACTTACATACATAATATGTCTGTCTCCCCACCGCAGAGAGGAGCCAGGGTTCACACTACATGTTAACAACATTTGCTGTATTTTCAAACAACATATCTATTAACATCACAACATCACTTTGGAAAACACACGTGATGGAAGCGTATTTGTTCGTGACGTACCATTCTTTAATTCTATTTGAATAAATGTAACCAATAAGGTTAATGTTCTTTTTTAAGAAATGATTATTTTAATTTTATAAGAAACTTATTTTGTTAAAAAAGAGGTGATTTTTGTCTTCTTATTAAATACAGTATTTTGGTAAATGTTATACTTTGAAGGAGGAGTTTGAAATGAGCAACTGAAGCTGAGAGGTAGCAAGAGTCGAGGACAAAGTCTAGGACTAGAGGGTGGAAAGTTATTACCCAGCTGATACCCGTATGTTTAAGTTTTATGACAGGAATACTGACATATAAACCACGACTGATTTATATTGACGAGTTGACTAACATGGCTTAATACCTGCAATTCATGATGCCTAATAGAAGTAATATTGAAACATATTTAAAGAATAGTATACTTATCATAGAGTAATGCAATTGATTGAATATGAACAAAGTATACTATCAGAAGTACGTGTCATTTAGAATAGTGACAACTGTAACAGTGTTATATTTGCGATCAACATCTACAATAGTACACTAGTACTTTTTCGAGACGAGTTGAAGATGGGCTTTATACCTTAGAATTGTCCATATCAACGAACGACGAAATGTAACTGATATCGACATGGTTTATATATCAACTATTTCTAGTACAAGGAAACCAACCAAACCGTTACTAATAAGACAGTTTTATCAACAGATACATGTTTGACATGGGTATCCCGTCCCCTATGATACAACACATTTGTAAGTGAAAGAATGGAAGGTCTAATATCCTCCTATCCATAAAATTAAAACCAATATCAAAAGTGTTTATACATACGAAAGTACGAACTTGTCAATAGGAAGTTGTTCATTATTTACAATATTGTATATTGACAGAGATACATGCCCCCCTGTGAAAAAGAGTCGAGGAAGAAGTAAAAATAACATGTCTATATAAATGAACAAGAGAGTGCCAAGAGCACCAGTTTAAGTATTTGGGAACCCAGTACTCATCAACATGTTGCTGGTAGCCAGGAGAAGGCGTGTACATAGCAATATCCGACTAGCTGCTGAACACCTGTACTGAAATCGACATACTAACAACGCCATTGTTTGTGACTGCCAGTCAGGAAAAGTATGAAAGATACATGGATGTATATATCAAGCGATCTGTACTCACCATAAAGCTGAAATTGATGAAGAAGAGTGTATATTTCACTATGATACTGACTGGGCTCCGATCAGGGTTGCCCCTCATGCGAAATCCAGCCATGTTGATTTCAGCACAGACTGAAATAGATGCCTCTAACAGACA
This sequence comes from Gibbula magus, assembly GCA_936450465.1. Lineage (NCBI taxonomy): Eukaryota > Metazoa > Mollusca > Gastropoda > Trochida > Trochidae > Gibbula > Gibbula magus. The sequence goes on from OW388303.1 coordinate 60,894,142, forward strand.
ACTTCCTCGTACACACCGCGGGGGTAAGGGACTCCGTAGTGCAAGCTTTGACGCCTGAAACCGCTGTCTATCCACCCGTAGCTACAGTTCCACCCGTTCAGGATGGCCGGGTACTGGAGTGAAACCCTCATCTATTTCACATGAGGCGATGTTTGATATCTTCATGAACACATATTCGGGAAGCCAGCTTGTCACGATGTGTATAATGGACAGCCAATAGATGATATGACTCAACACTTTATAGAGTACGTGTTTATTATAAAGGTATATTCTACATAAATCGGCGAGTTCTGACACTATTGCAGCTATATATAACTGAGGTCACAACGGTTTTCAACATATGTCATTACGATGTATGTTCAAGTGGAGTCAAACAATATATCGCATATATGCCCAAGCTTGAGTAGACGCCAGTATAGGAAAACTATGATTATGTTCTATGCAAATAACTCCTACTCTCTATGATTTGTTCTTCTTTGAGAGGCATTTTAGAAGCTGGTATGATGAATAAGAACAAGTTCTATGGATAGTCAACTTCTTTATTGATATGAGTGCGACGTTTCGATGCAGATACTAGCACCGTTATCAAGCAAGTGGTACATTATCATGACAACCAGGAGAATATATACAATTATGGTAATTATGTTTTTACATGTGATTGGATTGATGTACATAGCTGTAACAACATTGTTAAGGAGAGAATGGGTATACACAAGATATTAGGTTGATGTGAAGATGGACAATGAATATACTGAGGAAGCCAGATGAGCAGATTGAGGATTACTGGTGATTGGATTTAATTAGATCATGATAGGCTAGGGGTACATAATAGCCTTGATCTCTATTCAGAACATGATTTGGTTGTTAATGTCACGCGTATTGCAACTAGTACAAAAGACTGCATGATGTAGTCCTTTCTTAGCTCACAGTGGAGGTATAATGTATCTATATATTATGTTTGAATGGTTTATTGAAAAAGGTAACATTGGAGGCGCCTTTAATAGCAAATTATTTCCCTGAGCGCCGCTATGCTGATAAAGCTGTGACAGATGTGGATGGCACTCTTCCCCAGGGTTGTACAACTAGTGCTGCCACTAGGTACACGGTCAGCACAGCTACATGACTGTACACTGGGGTGGCTATATCACAGTTGGTTGAGTAGGACACATAGTCAAAGTATGACACAACTAAAACCATTCAATTAACTTCAATTGTGTAATGAAACTATTCTTAAAGGGGCAGTAGCACGTTTTTTGAAAATTTTATTTTTTCAAATTTCCCATTTAAAATGATAGTTTATGTCATTTATATTTACTTTAGAGGGTAAAACATCTTATTACACAAACAAATTATATGTATTGGTAATAACAGTGTTGCGTATTTAGCAATTTTTTTTATTGTGAACACATTTTATTATTTTTAATGACAAAAATGATTACCATGGCTTTACGGAACCAACTACACTCATTTTTAAAATGATTTTCAGCAAAGGGAAGGGTGTTTTACTATAAATGACATTATTATTCAAATATATGTCATCAACTTATTTGAGCTAAAAAACTGCCACTTTAAAACAATAAATTAACCACATTTAATTAAAATGTGTAAACCATAATGTGTCCAGTAATAACAACACTGTAAACTTGTCACAATTCATGAAGTACGTGAAAGCGGTCCGACACGATTTCAAATGTAATGCTGCTATTCTTGTGATATACAAACATTTGAAAGAAACTCACGTGCAAAAGAAACATAGAGTAACATCATGTCTCATGTCTGAGAAACACGTTTTAATAAAATCTTAAAATCGTCGTTTTCAAATCTCCATTACTAGACTACACTAGGGGTTTTGCTTGTTTTATGACTCTACAGTAATGATGGCTTAACAATTTTAAGTCCAAGCAAGTTATTTGTGTCGATACATCTTTTATTAACTTCAATGCCTGGCAAAAACATTTTGAAAAGGTGATTTTAGCACCCTAAATGTACTCTGGAGCGGCGTTCAAATATGCCTTATGGCTTGTTCGCCAATCAAGATTTCATTTAATAAAATTAAATATGCTTATACCCAATGTACTTGAACTGACATGAAAACAAAAGCATCATACTCTGATGTATGAAGTTGTGACTACTTCTTTACTTAACATGTGCCTATCAAATATATGCAAACTCTACTTATTTCTGGCATCAGTGCTTCGTTTTATACGCTAGTAAATTTTGGGAACGTTTCTTTTGCACACGAGTATATGATGTACGTAAGTACGATTAGCAAAGACTTACGTTACAGTATGTTATCAGAATGAGTCTTTGTATTGTAAAGCATCATTTCAGATTTTTTCAGCTGATTTACCTGTTGCGGAGACGCCTTAATCTTGCATCCATTAAGGAAAAGGGGGATATTATATGAGTTCCCCCGTAATACAACGTTGACTATATAATACAATGTTTAGACAAGAATGTCGTAAACACAGTTTGGCGTGGACAGCTAGCAAGTTCTATGTATTACCGAAGTTGTGAAAATGGAACAAATATAAAAACTACTTTTTTTGTAGCTACAAGAGCAGCAGCTGTTGGTTTCCCATCATCGACGCTCTAAAAGAAACGTGATTCATTGTAGCATTGCGTCGAATGAAAAACATTAACCGCGATATGTTTGCCTTTTGGTACAAGGCTTGTACACTATTTAAAATATAAACTGAAACACAGTCTATGCGAAACGCTGCACATGGAACTGGGCTAAACCTGGCATCAAAATATACTACTAGTGCACGAGAGTCGACTACGACCGTACATTCTCTACACAGGATGATTAGTGTTTCTGCTGAAAGAAGTTTCCTTCATTACATGTGCAGATATAAGAGCGTGCTTCTCAGCGATAACCACATAGAGACCTGAGCGTGAATGTAAACTAGTTTGTGAGAGTCTGCATCCTTAACGATATGCTCGTGATATTCTTGTAATGTGTTAAAAAGAGCGAGTTTGATAGAAATGTATCATGTTACTGTTTCATATATTGCATTAAAGGTGGGCTTAGACTGCATCGTGGTCCCTTAATTTAAGAAAAGTTAGCTTGTGAAAACATACATGAACAGATATGTGGGATAAAAGCTATACGTAAAAATTATAGAAACAAAGAAATGATACGAGAATAAAATCTCATCTACTGTGCATAGTACAGATATATTTGTACAGAACAGTTCTTACTGTTACCAAACTTTAATTTATTATCCGTAACATCTTAATAAAATAAACTCTTTATTTTACAAGCCGTAAAGAAGATATTAAAGTTTTGCACATGTAACTGAAAAACAAGGAATTGCCTAGAATTACATTGATAGTAACGTTATTAAAATGACAATGAATTATCCTATGTGTAAAATAATAATTCCCCATTACGCAATTTGTGGTGGTCACATCAGTGGTGTATATATTCGAACTGGCATAAACTTATAAATAAATGATTATAGTTTTACCCAATTGATCACTTACTGAATATTTTACAGAAGGGAATACAAACTGTAACTTTGACAATGGATCCCTGGTCACTACAAAGATCTGCCCAAACTGTAAGGCGTCAGTTCAGATAATGTTATGGAACACTCGTCTTTCAATGGAAAAATGCAAATTGATCGGTTTGGTCTTCATGTTGATACGAAGCTTCAAAGACATATCAAATGACATGATATTTGCACTGAAATACACAAGTAGGTGAATAAACTTTTAGGTATGCAGGTGTATTTTGATTCGACAGCAAAAACAAGCAAACTTGGATTCAATGTTAAAGTGAGTAAGTGAGTTAGGGTTTAACGCCGCTTTCAAGAGTATTTCACTTATATCACGGCTGCTAGTATTATGGCAGGGAGAAAGCCCGCAACGCTATGTGGCTATGCATTGCGGTGAAACCTGCGAGCACGGCTGGAACTAGCGAACCATGGGTGGTACTGCACTGAAATTCAGGGAAGCATTGCACCCAAACCTGACTGCGTGTAGAACAGTTCTCTACTGCAGACAAAGTTGCCGTGCCCCTGGCGGGATTCGAATCAATGTTAAAGGTACATCCATTGTGTTGTTTGGGGTCACATATGTCAAACGTTATAAATGGTAATATTTTGTCGAGAAGGACTGACTTTTGCCGAAATTTGCCGTTTTGATGATAGGCGACTCAGTATACCGGCGATATGAAGGTAAAAGTATCGATTTCTGATCGAAAACCGGACAATGTGGCGCGAGTCAATTAGTCAATCGTAAACTTAGTTACAACAGCCAAATAGACAACTTTGGGTTGATAATGTTAATTAGGTCTTATAACTACTGTGCATATACAGGTGGCATGCAGTTTCGGTTTCTACACAGGTATATTGATGCTGCTCGATTTTAATTAATAAGTAGTAAATATGATAAATTTGACGATTGGGGATGAATATGCAAGTTGAGTGAAATTATTTCAACTGAATTCAGCACATATCGCATATTGGCACGTATGAAAGCGATATACAATTTTATGATACACAATGGATGCAACTTTAAACCTTTATGATGCAAAATTTGACAGTGTGGACAGGAACGGTTTCATTGAATGGGTAATAATGAGCTCAAAATGGTTATTCTGCAACAAATATATTCTTGTGAATCTACCATTGTAGAAACTGGTAGATACCGCTTCATCCCCCAAACTGTTACCTATATGGACAATAGTATATAATTTATAATAGGTTTTTTTATGCTAGTTTACACAGTGAGTGTGCAATTTCTAGGCAGAGTTTATTGTAATATAATCTGTGTATCTTTTCGATAACGCGTTATAAACATGATTTAAAAAAGGCCCTGTACCACACTGTTAATTACAAATATATTGTCCACCCTGTTACAATTTGTATGGTTTATGGTAGATGGGGCGTAACAGAAATGACATTAAGAAAATGAAGTATACACAATTATTCCCACTTGAATACCTAAAGGCCTGTATTAGTAGAAAGGAGGAAACGAGCAAATGGATAATGCATATACAATCTTATCATTAATATGTTGCGTTTTTATTGAACCCGGTAACCCGGCACTGTAAAGTTTACACTTTTTGATATCAAATCATGTGTCATTTTTCAACACATGCCACATGCCATGTTGAAGGCCTCGAGTGAAAGGCTCTAGACAGGGTGGTACTGAATTATTTGACTAAGGGAAGGATCATTATAAAACAATTTTCGCTTTTGATAAGTACACTTTTTACGTTGGACAAGAATAAAAGACAACTTTTCTGAAAATTATAAAATTTTATATGAATAATTATTATTATATTATTATGAATAATTATCTCTTAACTATTATATATTACGATTACGACGTAATTATGTAATAGGTGTTTTAACACATTTTTTATAATAAAAAAAATTCCTTCATTAAGTAAAAATGCATGTTGGGAAAAACCTTTTTTTCTATTTCAGTAAATATTTTTCATAATTGTTTTTTAATTATCAGACGTTAAGATGCACAGAGCAATAACACAATTCATATTATATTTGTCCGGATACGTGAAAATTACTTATAATAATTGTATATTTGGATATAAATACATCCTCGTCCAAGGTAAACATCGATTAATAATAGCTGTGTTTGGCCCCGTCACGTTTTTATACATTTGGACCGCTAAAGCATGGGGTGTGAGTAATGATATGAATATATGCTACTATCATATTACTTGGAAGGTATTAATATACGAATCACGTTTTGCACGACTTCAAGGGTTCAGTCGTGCGTGACGCAAAATGTCGCAATCACTCATTGACGCATTGTGATATTTATTACCTACGAGGGCAATCATATCGGGGTTCATATTTTTCATACGATGCTCTAGTGTTCCATATCCGGCGACGGTGGGTCGCCAGCCTATGGTTGAAAGTGGATTTTAGCGTATTTTCATTAATTTCACGACTTCGGTAATAAACAGAATATCATATTCGTGTCTATGTCATACTAAGTTTACGACACTCGTGCCTGAATATCTGTATACCCCTCGCTCTCGCTCGGGAAATACTAATATTCAGGCACTCGTGTGTGTGTGTGTGTGTGTGAGTGTGTGTAACTTTACACTGCCTATACTGCACATGACACTTTTGTCGAATTGTGAACATAACATGGTCAAATGAATCGTCTGTCAAATGTATATTATTTTATGTAACTGATATTACTGTTAACGTTGATAACACTCAATAAATGTTCGTATAGTTTACTATGCCCGTCAGTTACATATATATGTATTTCGAAAGTTTGTTCACCTACTTGTGTATTCTAATGCCAATATCATGTAATTTGAGATTTCTTTGTAGCACTTTGTCTAAGCGAAATCTAGACCGAAATCGGAATTTTCAAACTTTTACTCCTTTTGTCTATTCGAAAACATGCACCACTGATGTGACGATCACAAGATACGTTTGAGAATGATTAATTTACATATGGATATAGAATGATTCATTATCATTGTACGTGGTGTAAGTTTATTGACATTACAATGAACGTGCGAATTTACATGATATTTGCACTGAGATAGACACGCAAGTGAACAGACAGTCGGCATCATGAATATAAAATGTAACGTGTCTTATACTGTTTATCACAGACAGGCAACATTTGCATAAATTCTGCATTTTCATAACATATTGTCTGAAAAGTTTCATTGTAGTAATAACAATCGTTTTATAATAAAATATAAACAGATTTACACCTTTATTGCAAAACAAAAACAATCAGGACATCACATACAATGTATATCACATACGCATAATCCAATGTAAATATCAAACATTATAGATTTCTCCGAACAATAATTTGAAAAAATTTACGATTTAAGACTTAAGTGTGCACAATCCATCACAAGGTATACTCCCTCGTGGACAATTACAGAAAGATCATGTATCTTACTAGGACGACAAGAGTTACGTCCCTTAAAGAGAGGTTTCTATCGCCGACCGGACACCTTGCTTTGGTGAAAAAAAATATGTATTTTCACTTATTTTGTGCATCCAAATTCAGTTATTCATTTATATACAATCAATGCTGTGCAAACGTATTAGTAGTTGCGCGATCTGTCTGTGGAATATACACTATACACATGCTACTGTTTGCAGCATCACATACACTGACGACTGACTAATTGCAAAACAGTCAACGAAACTTGATTTTAAATATATGGAACATTGGTTGAAATATGGTTATATTGACAAAAAGAACTCAATCATTTAATAACAATGTGTTGATTATGAATAAAATAACGAGAGAAATATAAAATATGAAAATATGATTAGGCTTAGACATGTGAATGACAATCTCCCGACAACTTCTGTTAACCATGGGTTCAAAGTGAAAGGTCAAGAGCAGTGTGATTATCTCCCTTACGTAACTAGGATTATCTCCCTTACTAGGATCTAAGATATTCAGAACACAAGGCTATAACCATGGTTACAAAGTGACATCTACGTTCGCACAGTACTTCATTTTAATATCACAGGTTTCCCCACTGGATCGTCTTGGACTGACACACTCCTAAGTTTATAACAGTGCATGTATTCAACAGCCATTGTGGTGTTTGGATAGTCCACCGAGTCGCCGTTGAGGGACAACATACGCTTACTGCAGATACAACTATCGCTTGTTCTCCAAGTCAGTTTACTGGCATGATTTAGTACTTTTGGAAAGTAAAGTAATATACGATGAAATCAACACCCTTTGGTACCATTGGATAATACTTTGATTGATAACGTCGATACTGTAAATACTTTTAAGAAATAAATATGATATATAACTGATACTTTTCATGAGGGCCGGGAAACGATATCATTTATGAATGTTGTATTTATACATAACCGGAATCATGTAATGCTGGCATTGAGACAGCTATTTGGAATAGATAACAGTATGGCCTACACATATGAATACAGATCGAATCAAAATAAAAATTATGGAATTATGCAGTTATTTGAGGATGCAGTATTAGAAACAAAAGTAAACAAAGGATCGGATAGAAAGAATAAATCCATGGATAAATCATATTAACTGCTTCCCAAACACCCCGTTGTACTGATTTGGAATGTAAAGGACAGTCATTTTACGAGCGCTTCAAGTTGCTCTTCTGTTCAACGTAGAATCCACTGTAATATGTGAGGGAATATGTACCTGACGTTCAACGTTCGTTTTGCAGCCAATGGTCACAAATCCAGTATATGTTAATACTGTTAGGCATACAAAACAAAGATACTGGAAGGATGTAACACTACATTTTGCTTCGTAAACGTTCATTGGACCATCATCATTTAAAGTTCCAGCAGATGGATGTGAAGCCGCTGATTTTTATGTTCCACGTTTAATTTCATCGGGATTCCTTGAAGTGAGACTATTGAAAGACTTGTGGTGATGTAAAGCCCCCTTGCATACATGACTGGTTGTGATTATCTTCTTGTGAAACATGTCTGTCCTCAAATACTGGGTTAGGTAACCTTTGTCTGAAATAAATCAGTAACTTCGTTTCCGTTTACGAATATTTGATAGTAAAGCTCGTATCTTGAAAGATCACATTATACCTCGATTCACATGTTGAAATTGTGACAAGTTGTGAAATTCATTTCTTCTGAAAAATCCTCTTCTTGTTTCAGTTATCATAAACGGCACATTGGTGAGAATAGATCCCTTTTTGAAATGATGGCAAATGGTCGTGACGTCAAATATGATGACGTCATATGTGTCTATCACAGAGCACTTTCACAACTTCTCAAAGGAACTCAATTTCGTCTCCATTTTAGCTTTTGTGCTTTCACCCCGTCCATCAAGTTTTTGGCCATGCATATAAGGAAAATCTGAAACAAAAAATACGTGAAGTCTTCACTTTCTTCTAAAATGTATTCTGAAAATAAGTTAAGCACTTTATCCTTTAACGAAGCGCTAGGTAGATGGTACTTATGTGTTCAGACGCCGTGTGACAGTGTATGTCTGTGTACTACAGAGAAGCCCTAGATAGATGGTACTTAGGTGTTCAGACGCCGTGTGACAGTGTATGTCTGTGTACTACAGAGAAGCCCTAGGTAGATGGTACTTAGGTGTTCAGACGCCGTGTGACAGTGTATGTCTGTGTACTACAGAGAAGCCCTAGGTAGATGGTACTTAGGTGTTCAGACGCCGTGTGACAGTGTATGTCTGTGTACTACAGAGAAGCCCTAGATAGATGGTACTTATGTGTTCAGACGCCCTGTGACAGTGTATGTCTGTGTACTACAGAGAAGCCCTAGGTAGATGGTACTTATGTGTTCAGACGCCGTGTGACAGTGTATGTCTGTGTACTACAGAGAAGCCCTAGATAGATGGTACTTAGGTGTTCAGACGCCGTGTGACAGTGTATGTCTGTGTACTACAGAGAAGCCCTAGGTAGATGGTACTTAGGTGTTCAGACGCCGTGTGACAGTGTATGTCTGTGTACTACAGAGAAGCCCTAGGTAGATGGTACTTATGTGTTCAGACGCCGTGTGACAGTGTTTGTCTGTGTACTACAGAGAAGCCCTAGGTAGATGGTATTAGGTGTTCAGACGCCGTGTGACAGTGTATGTCTGTGTACTACAGAGAAGCCCTAGGTAGATGGTACTTAGGTGTTCAGACGCCGAATGACAGTGTATGTCTGTGTACTACAGAGAAGCCCTAGGCAGATGGTACTTATGTGTTCAGACGCCGTGTGACAGTGTATGTCTGTGTACTACAGAGAAGCCCTAGGTAGATGGTACTTATGTGTTCAGACGCCGTGTGACAGTGTATGTCTGTGTACTACAGAGAAGCCCTAGGTAGATGGTACTTATGTGTTCAGACGCCCTGTGACAGTGTATGTCTGTGTACTACAGAGAAGCCCTAGGTAGATGGTACTTATGTGTTCAGACGCCGTGTGACAGTGTATGTCTGTGTACTACAGAGAAGCCCTAGATAGATGGTACTGATGTGTTCAGACGCCGTGTGACAGTGTATGTCTGTGTACTACAGAGAAGCCCTAGGTAGATGGTACTTATGTGTTCAGACGCCGTGTGACAGTGTATATCTGTGTACTACAGAGAAGCCCTAGGTAGATGGTACTTAGGTGTTCAGACGCCGTGTGACAGTGTATGTCTGTGTACTACAGAGAAGCCCTAGGTAGATGTTACTTATGTGTTCAGACGCCGTGTGACAGTGTATGTCTGTGTACTACAAAGAAGCCCTAGGTAGATGGTACTTATGTGTTCAGACGCCGTGTGACAGTGTATGTCTGTGTACTACAGAGAAGCCCTAGATAGATGGTACTTATGTGTTCAGACGCCGTGTGACAGTGTATGTCTGTGTACTACAGAGAAGCCCTAGGTAGATGGTACTTATGTGTTCAGACGCCGTGTGACAGTGTATGTCTGTGTACTACAGAGAAGCCCAAGGTAGATGGTACTTATGTGTTCAGACGCCGTGTGACAGTGTATGTCTGTGTACTACAGAGAAGCCCTAGGTAGATGGTACTTAGGTGTTCAGACGCCGTGTGACAGTGTATGTCTGTGTACTACAGAGAAGCCCTAGGTAGATGGTACTTATATAGGTGTTCAGATGCCGTGTGACAGTGTATGTATGTGTACTACAGAGAAGCCCTAGGTAGATGGTACTTATGTGTTCAGACGCCGTGTGACAGTGTATGTCTGTGTACTACAGAGAAGCCCTAGGTAGATGGTACTTATGTGTTCAGACGCCGTGTGACAGTGTATGTCTGTGTACTACAGAGAAGCCCTAGGTAGATGGTACTTAGGTGTTCAGACGCCGTGTGACAGTGTATGTCTGTGTACTACAGAGAAGCCCTAGGCAGATGGTACTTATGTGTTCAGACGCCGTGTGACAGTGTATGTATGTGTAGTACAGAGAAGCCCTAGGTAGATGGTACTTAGGTGTTCAGACGCCGTGTGACAGTGTATGTCTGTGTACTACAGAGAAGCCCTAGGTAGATGTTACTTATGTGTTCAGACGCCGTGTGACAGTGTATGTCTGTGTACTACAGAGAAGCCCTAGGTAGATGGTACTTATGTGTTCAGACGCCGTGTGACAGTGTATGTCTGTGTACTACAGAGAAGCCCTAGATAGATGGTACTGATGTGTTCAGACGCCGTGTGACAGTGTATGTCTGTGTAGTACAGAGAAGCCCTAGGTAGATGGTACTTAGGTGTTCAGACGCCGTGTGACAGTGTATGTATGTGTACTACAGAGAAGCCCTAGGTAGATGGTACTTAGGTGTTCAGACGCCGTGTGACAGTGTATGTCTGTGTACTACAGAGAAGCCCTAGATAGATGGTACTGATGTGTTCAGACGCCGTGTGACAGTGTATATCTGTGTACTACAGAGAAGCCCTAGGTAGATGGTACTTAGGTGTTCAGACGCCGTGTGACAGTGTATGTCTGTGTACTACAGAGAAGCCCTAGGTAGATGTTACTTATGTGTTCAGACGCCGTGTGACAGTGTATGTCTGTGTACTACAAAGAAGCCCTAGGTAGATGGTACTTATGTGTTCAGACGCCGTGTGACAGTGTATGTCTGTGTACTACAGAGAAGCCCTAGATAGATGGTACTTATGTGTTCAGACGCCGTGTGACAGTGTATGTCTGTGTACTACAGAGAAGCCCTAGGTAGATGGTACTTATGTGTTCAGACGCCGTGTGACAGTGTATGTCTGTGTACTACAGAGAAGCCCAAGGTAGATGGTACTAATGTGTTCAGACGCCGTGTGACAGTGTATGTCTGTGTACTACAGAGAAGCCCTAGGTAGATGGTACTTAGGTGTTCAGACGCCGTGTGACAGTGTATGTCTGTGTACTACAGAGAAGCCCTAGGTAGATGGTACTTATATAGGTGTTCAGATGCCGTGTGACAGTGTATGTATGTGTACTACAGAGAAGCCCTAGGTAGATGGTACTTATGTGTTCAGACGCCGTGTGACAGTGTATGTCTGTGTACTACAGAGAAGCCCTAGATAGATGGTACTTATGTGTTCAGACGCCGTGTGACAGTGTATGTCTGTGTACTACAGAGAAGCCCTAGGTAGATGGTACTTAGGTGTTCAGACGCCGTGTGACAGTGTATGTCTGTGTACTACAGAGAAGCCCTAGGCAGATGGTACTTATGTGTTCAGACGCCGTGTGACAGTGTATGTATGTGTAGTACAGAGAAGCCCTAGGTAGATGGTACTTAGGTGTTCAGACGCCGTGTGACAGTGTATGTCTGTGTACTACAGAGAAGCCCTAGGTAGATGTTACTTATGTGTTCAGACGCCGTGTGACAGTGTATGTCTGTGTACTACAGAGAAGCCCTAGGTAGATGGTACTTATGTGTTCAGACGCCGTGTGACAGTGTATGTCTGTGTACTACAGAGAAGCCCTAGGTAGATGGTACTTATGTGTTCAGACGCCGTGTGACAGTGTATGTCTGTGTAGTACAGAGAAGCCCTAGGTAGATGGTACTTAGGTGTTCAGACGCCGTGTGACAGTGTATGTATGTGTACTACAGAGAAGCCCTAGGTAGATGGTACTTAGGTGTTCAGACGCCGTGTGACAGTGTATGTCTGTGTACTACAGAGAAGCCCTAGGTAGATGGTACTTAGGTGTTCAGACGCCGTGTGACAGTGTATGTCTGTGTACTACAGAGAAGCCCTAGGTAGATGGTACTTAGGTGTTCAGACGCCGTGTGACAGTGTATGTCCGTACTACAGAGAAGCCCTAGGTAGATGGTACTTATGTGTTCAGACGCCGTGTGACAGTGTATGTCTGTGCACTACAGAGAAGCCCTAGGTAGATGTTACTTATGTGTTCAGACGCCGTGTGACAGTGTATGTCTGTGCACTACAGAGAAGCCCTAGGTAGATGGTACTTATGTGTTCAGACGCCGTGTGACAGTGTATGTCTGTGTACTACAGAGAAGCCCTAGGTAGATGGTACTTATGTGTTCAGACGCCGTGTGACAGTGTATGTCTGTGTACTACAGAGAAGCCCTAGGTAGATGGTACTTATGTGTTCAGACGCCGTGTGACAGTGTATGTCTGTGTACTACAGAGAAGCCCTAGGTAGATGGTACTTATATAGGTGTTCAGACGCCGTGTGACAGTGTATGTCTGTGTACTACAGAGAAGCCCTAGGTAGATGGTACTTATGTGTTCAGACGCCGTGTGACAGTGTATGTCTGTGTACTACAGAGAAGCCCTAGGTAGATGGTACTTATATAGGTGTTCAGACGCCGTGTGACAGTGTATGTCTGTGTACTACAGAGAAGCCCTAGGTAGATGTTACTTAGGTGTTAAGACGCCGTGTGACAGTGTATGTATGTGTACTACAGTGAAGCCCTAGGTAGATGGTACTTAGGTGTTCAGACGCCGTGTGACAGTGTATGTCTGTGTACTACAGAGAAGCCCTAGGTAGATGGTACTTATGTGTTCAGACGCCGTGTGACAGTGTATGTCTGTGTACTACAGAGAAGCCCTAGGTAGATGTTACTTATGTGTTCAGACGCCGTGTGACAGTGTATGTCTGTGTACTACAGAGAAGCCCTAGGTAGATGGTACTTATGTGTTCAGACGCCGTGTGACAGTGTATGTCTGTGTACTACAGAGAAGCCCTAGGTAGATGGTACTTATGTGTTCAGACGCCGTGTGACAGTGTATGTCTGTGTACTACAGAGAAGCCCTAGGCAGATGGTACTTATGTGTTCAGACGCCGTGTGACAGTGTATGTCTGTGTACTACAGAGAAGCCCTAGGTAGACGGTACTTATGTGTTCAGACGCCGTGTGACAGTGTATGTCTGTGTACTACAGAGAAGCCCTAGGTAGATGGTACTTATGTGTTCAGACGCCGTGTGACAGTGTATGTCTGTGTAGTACAGAGAAGCCCTAGGTAGATGGTACTTAGGTGTTCAGACGCCGTGTGACAGTGTATGTATGTGTACTACAGAGAAGCCCTAGGTAGATGGTACTTATGTGTTCAGACGCCGTGTGACAGTGTATGTCTGTGTACTACAGAGAAGCCCTAGGTAGATGGTACTTAGGTGTTCAGACGCCGTGTGACAGTGTATGTCTGTGTACTACAGAGAAGCCCTAGGTAGATGGTACTTAGGTGTTCAGACGCCGTGTGACAGTGTATGTCTGTGTACTACAGAGAAGCCCTAGGTAGATGGTACTTATGTGTTCAGACGCCGTGTGACAGTGTATGTCCGTACTACAGAGAAGCCCTAGGTAGATGGTACTTATGTGTTCAGACGCCGTGTGACAGTGTATGTCTGTGCACTACAGAGAAGCCCTAGGTAGATGTTACTTATGTGTTCAGACGCCGTGTGACAGTGTATGTCTGTGCACTACAGAGAAGCCCTAGGTAGATGGTACTTATGTGTTCAGACGCCGTGTGACAGTGTATGTCTGTGTACTACAGAGAAGCCCTAGGTAGATGGTACTTATGTGTTCAGACGCCGTGTGACAGTGTATGTCTGTGCACTACAGAGAAGCCCTAGGTAGATGGTACTTATGTGTTCAGACGCCGTGTGACAGTGTATGTCTGTGCACTACAGAGAAGCCCTAGGTAGATGGTACTTATGTGTTCAGACGCCGTGTGACAGTGTATGTCTGTGTACTACAGAGAAGCCCTAGGTAGATGGTACTTATGTGTTCAGACGCCGTGTGACAGTGTATGTCTGTGTACTACAGAGAAGCCCTAGGTAGATGGTACTTATATAGGTGTTCAGACGCCGTGTGACAGTGTATGTCTGTGTACTACAGAGAAGCCCTAGGTAGATGGTACTTATGTGTTCAGACGCCGTGTGACAGTGTATGTCTGTGTACTACAGAGAAGCCCTAGGTAGATGGTACTTATATAGGTGTTCAGACGCCGTGTGACAGTGTATGTCTGTGTACTACAGAGAAGCCCTAGGTAGATGTTACTTAGGTGTTAAGACGCCGTGTGACAGTGTATGTATGTGTACTACAGTGAAGCCCTAGGTAGATGGTACTTAGGTGTTCAGACGCCGTGTGACAGTGTATGTCTGTGTACTACAGAGAAGCCCTAGGCAGATGGTACTTATGTGTTCAGACGCCGTGTGACAGTGTATGTCTGTGTACTACAGAGAAGCCCTAGGTAGATGTTACTTATGTGTTCAGACGCCGTGTGACAGTGTATGTCTGTGTACTACAGAGAAGCCCTAGGTAGATGGTACTTATGTGTTCAGACGCCGTGTGACAGTGTATGTCTGTGTACTACAGAGAAGCCCTAGGTAGATGGTACTTATGTGTTCAGACGCCGTGTGACAGTGTATGTCTGTGTACTACAGAGAAGCCCTAGGCAGATGGTACTTATGTGTTCAGACGCCGTGTGACAGTGTATGTCTGTGTACTACAGAGAAGCCCTAGGTAGACGGTACTTATGTGTTCAGACGCCGTGTGACAGTGTATGTCTGTGTACTACAAAGAAGCCCTAGATAGATGGTACTTATGTGTTCAGACGCCGTGTGACAGTGTATGTCTGTGTACTACAGAGAAGCCCTAGGTAGATGGTACTTATGTGTTCAGACGCCGTGTGACAGTGTATGTCTGTGTACTACAGAGAAGCCCTAGGTAGATGGTACTTATGTGTTCAGACGCCGTGTGACAGTGTATGTCTGTGTACTACAGAGAAGCCCTAGGTAGATGGTACTTATGTGTTCAGACGCCGTGTGACAGTGTATGTCTGTGTACTACAGAGAAGCCCTAGGTAGATGGTACTTATATAGGTGTTCAGACGCCGTGTGACAGTGTATGTCTGTGTACTACAGAGAAGCCCTAGGTAGATGTTACTTAGGTGTTAAGACGCCGTGTGACAGTGTATGTATGTGTACTACAGTGAAGCCCTAGGTAGATGGTACTTAGGTGTTCAGACGCCGTGTGACAGTGTATGTCTGTGTACTACAGAGAAGCCCTAGGCAGATGGTACTTATGTGTTCAGACGCCGTGTGACAGTGTATGTCTGTGTACTACAGAGAAGCCCTAGGTAGATGTTACTTATGTGTTCAGACGCCGTGTGACAGTGTATGTCTGTGTACTACAGAGAAGCCCTAGGTAGATGGTACTTATGTGTTCAGACGCCGTGTGACAGTGTATGTCTGTGTACTACAGAGAAGCCCTAGGTAGATGGTACTTATGTGTTCAGACGCCGTGTGACAGTGTATGTCTGTGTACTACAGAGAAGCCCTAGGCAGATGGTACTTATGTGTTCAGACGCCGTGTGACAGTGTATGTCTGTGTACTACAGAGAAGCCCTAGGTAGACGGTACTTAGGTGTTCAGACGCCGTGTGACAGTGTATGTCTGTGTACTACAAAGAAGCCCTAGATAGATGGTACTTATGTGTTCAGACGCCGTGTGACAGTGTATATCTGTGTACTACAGAGAAGCCCTAGGTAGATGGTACTTATGTGTTCAGACGCCGTGTGACAGTGTATGTCTGTGTACTACAGAGAAGCCCTAGGTAGATGGTACTTATGTGTTCAGACGCCGTGTGACAGTGTATGTCTGTGTACTACAGAGAAGCCCTAGGTAGATGGTACTTATGTGTTCAGACGCCGTGTGACAGTGTATGTCTGTGTACTACAGAGAAGCCCTAGGTAGATGTTACTTATGTGTTCAGACGCCGTGTGACAGTGTATGTCTGTACTACAGAGAAGCCCTAGGTAGATGGTACTTATGTGTTCAGACGCCGTGTGACAGTGTATGTCTGTGCACTACAGAGAAGCCCTAGGTAGATGGTACTTATGTGTTCAGACGCCGTGTGACAGTGTATGTCTGTGTAGTACAGAGAAGCCCTAGGTAGATGGTACTTAGGTGTTCAGACGCCGTGTGACAGTGTATGTATGTGTACTACAGAGAAGCCCTAGGTAGATGGTACTTAGGTGTTCAGACGCCGTGTGACAGTGTATGTCTGTGTACTACAGAGAAGCCCTAGGTAGATGGTACTTAGGTGTTCAGACGCCGTGTGACAGTGTATGTCTGTGTACTACAGAGAAGCCCTAGGTAGATGGTACTTATGTGTTCAGACGCCGTGTGACAGTGTATGTCTGTGCACTACAGAGAAGCCCTAGGTAGATGGTACTTATGTGTTCAGACGCCGTGTGACAGTGTATGTCTGTGTACTACAGAGAAGCCCTAGGTAGATGGTACTTATGTGTTCAGACGCCGTGTGACAGTGTATGTCTGTGTACTACAGAGAAGCCCTAGGTAGATGGTACTTATATAGGTGTTCAGACGCCGTGTGACAGTGTATGTCTGTGTACTACAGAGAAGCCCTAGGTAGATGGTACTTATGTGTTCAGACGTCGACGCCGTGTGACAGTGTATGTCTGTGTACTACAGAGAAGCCCTAGGTAGATGGTACTTATATAGGTGTTCAGACGCCGTGTGACAGTGTATGTATGTGTACTACAGAGAAGCCCTAGGTAGATGGTACTTAGGTGTTCAGACGCCGTGTGACAGTGTATGTCTGTGCACTACAGAGAAGCCCTAGGTAGATGGTACTTATGTGTTCAGACGCCGTGTGACAGTGTATGTATGTGTACTACAGAGAAGCCCTAGGTAGATGGTACTTATGTGTTCAGACGCCGTGTGACAGTGTTGTCTGTGTACTACAGAGAAGCCCTAGGTAGATGGTACTTATGTGTTCAGACGCCGTGTGACAGTGTATGTCTGTGTACTACAGAGAAGCCCTAGGTAGATGGTACTTATGTGTTCAGACGCCCTGTGACAGTGTATGTCTGTGTACTACAGAGAAGCCCTAGGTAGATGTTACTTAGCTGTTAAGACGCCGTGTGACAGTGTATGTATGTGTACTACAGTGAAGCCCTAGGTAGATGGTACTTATGTGTTCAGACGCCGTGTGACAGTGTATGTCTGTGTACTACATAGAAGCCCTAGGCAGATGGTACTTATGTGTTCAGACGCCGTGTGACAGTGTATGTCTGTGTACTACAGAGAAGCCCTAGGTAGATGTTACTTATGTGTTCAGACGCCGTGTGACAGTGTATGTCTGTGTACTACAGAGAAGCCCTAGGTAGATGGTACTTATGTGTTCAGACGCCGTGTGACAGTGTATGTCTGTGTACTACAGAGAAGCCCTAGGTAGATGGTACTTATGTGTTCAGACGCCGTGTGACAGTGTATGTATGTGTACTACAGTGAAGCCCTAGGTAGATGGTACTTATATAGGTGTTCAGACGCCGTGTGACAGTGTATGTATGTGTACTACAGAGAAGCCCTAGGTAGATGGTACTTATGTGTTCAGACGCCGTGTGACAGTGTATGTCTGTGTACTACAAAGAAGCCCTAGATAGATGTTACTTAGCTGTTAAGACGCCGTGTGACAGTGTATGTATGTGTACTACAGTGAAGCCCTAGGTAGATGGTACTTAGGTGTTCAGACGCCGTGTGACAGTGTATGTCTGTGTACTACAGAGAAGCCCTAGATAGATGGTACTTATGTGTTCAGACGCCGTGTGACAGTGTATATCTGTGTACTACAGAGAAGCCCTAGGTAGATGGTACTTATGTGTTCAGACGCCGTGTGACAGTGTATGTCTGTGTACTACAGAGAAGCCCTAGGTAGATGTTACTTAGGTGTTAAGACGCCGTGTGACAGTGTATGTATGTGTACTACAGTGAAGCCCTAGGTAGATGGTACTTAGGTGTTCAGACGCCGTGTGACAGTGTATGTCTGTGTACTACAGAGAAGCCCTAGGCAGATGGTACTTATGTGTTCAGACGCCGTGTGACAGTGTATGTCTGTGTACTACAGAGAAGCCCTAGGTAGATGTTGCTTATGTGTTCAGACGCCGTGTGACAGTGTATGTCTGTGTACTACAGAGAAGCCCTAGGTAGATGGTACTTATGTGTTCAGACGCCGTGTGACAGTGTATGTCTGTGTACTACAGAGAAGCCCTAGGTAGATGGTACTTATGTGTTCAGACGCCGTGTGACAGTGTATGTCTGTGTACTACAGAGAAGCCCTAGGCAGATGGTACTTATGTGTTCAGACGCCGTGTGACAGTGTATGTCTGTGTACTACAGAGAAGCCCTAGGTAGACGGTACTTATGTGTTCAGACGCCGTGTGACAGTGTATGTCTGTGTACTACAAAGAAGCCCTAGATAGATGGTACTTATGTGTTCAGACGCCGTGTGACAGTGTATATCTGTGTACTACAGAGAAGCCCTAGGTAGATGGTACTTATGTGTTCAGACGCCGTGTGACAGTGTATGTCTGTGTACTACAGAGAAGCCCTAGGTAGATGGTACTTATGTGTTCAGACGCCGTGTGACAGTGTATGTCTGTGTACTACAGAGAAGCCCTAGGTAGATGGTACTTATGTGTTCAGACGCCGTGTGACAGTGTATGTCTGTGTACTACAGAGAAGCCCTAGGTAGATGTTACTTATGTGTTCAGACGCCGTGTGACAGTGTATGTCTGTACTACAGAGAAGCCCTAGGTAGATGGTACTTATGTGTTCAGACGCCGTGTGACAGTGTATGTCTGTGCACTACAGAGAAGCCCTAGGTAGATGGTACTTATGTGTTCAGACGCCGTGTGACAGTGTATGTCTGTGTAGTACAGAGAAGCCCTAGGTAGATGGTACTTAGGTGTTCAGACGCCGTGTGACAGTGTATGTCTGTGTACTACAAAGAAGCCCTAGGTAGATGGCACTTATGTGTTCAGACGCCGTGTGACAGTGTATGTCTGTGTACTACAGAGAAGCCCTAGATAGATGGTACTTATGTGTTCAGACGCCGTGTGACAGTGTATGTCTGTGTACTACAGAGAAGCCCTAGGTAGATGGTACTTATGTGTTCAGACGCCGTGTGACAGTGTATGTCTGTGTACTACAGAGAAGCCCTAGATAGATGGTACTTAGGTGTTCAGACGCCGTGTGACAGTGTATGTCTGTACTACAGAGAAGCCCTAGGTAGATGGTACTTATGTGTTCAGACGCCGTGTGACAGTGTATGTCTGTACTACAGAGAAGCCCTAGGTAGATGGTACTTAGGTGTTCAGACGCCGTGTGACAGTGTATGTCTGTGTACTACAAAGAAGCCCTAGGTAGATGGTACTTATGTGTTCAGACGCCGTGTGACAGTGTATGTCTGTGTACTACAGAGAAGCCCTAGGTAGATGGTACTTATGTGTTCAGACGCCGTGTGACAGTGTATGTCTGTGTACTACAGAGAAGCCCTAGGTAGATGGTACTTATGTGTTCAGATGCCGTGTGACAGTGTATGTCTGTGTACTACAGAGAAGCCCTAGGTAGATGGTACTTATGTGTTCAGACGCCGTGTGACAGTGTATGTCTGTGTACTACAGAGAAGCCCTAGGTAGATGGTACTTATGTGTTCAGACGCCGTGTGACAGTGTATGTCTGTGTACTACAGAGAAGCCCTAGGTAGATGGTACTTATGTGTTCAGATGCCGTGTGACAGTGTATGTCTGTGTACTACAGAGAAGCCCTAGGTAGATGGTACTTATGTGTTCAGACGCCGTGTGACAGTGTATGTCTGTGTACTACAGAGAAGCCCTAGGTAGATGGTACTTAGGTGTTCAGACGCCGTGTGACAGTGTATGTCTGTACTACAGAGAAGCCCTAGGTAGATGGTACTTATGTGTTCAGACGCCGTGTGACAGTGTATGTCTGTGTACTACAGAGAAGCCCTAGATAGATGGTACTTATGTGTTCAGACGCCGTGTGACAGTGTATGTCTGTGTACTACAGAGAAGCCCTAGGTAGATGGTACTTATGTGTTCAGACGCCGTGTGACAGTGTATGTCTGTACTACAGAGAAGCCCTTGGTAGATGGTACTTAGGTGTTCAGACGCCGTGTGACAGTGTATGTCTGTACTACAGAGAAGCCCTAGGTAGATGGTACTTATGTGTTCAGACGCCGTGTGACAGTGTATGTCTGTACTACAGAGAAGCCCTAGGTAGATGGTACTTAGGTGTTCAGACGCCGTGTGACAGTGTATGTCTGTGTACTACAGAGAAGCCCTTGGTAGATGGTACTTAGGTGTTCAGACGCTGTGTGACAGTGTATGTCTGTACTTCAGAGAAGCCCTTGGTAGATGGTACTTGTGAATTCACATTCACCGTTATTTGCAAACGAATAAAGCTTTATCCGAATTTCAGAAATATATTAACTTTACCAATTTGTTGTCATAGAACAAGGGTCAATGGGGTGTAGTTTATATAATGATACACTGTAGTGTCTTCCATCGGCGAGGAACAAACATGTTTTAAGCAGCACGCATTCAGAGTAACGGAAGATAGTAAAACTTAATGAGTCTATAGAAATCATGTATGACACGTATTTCAGGTTGTAGGATGTCCACCATACCATTTGCATTATACACCCAGGATGATACTAAGATATCTTAAATATAAGCTTTAACCAACGCTGGAGCTTCATTTTGATATTAAAGATCATCAACCTAAACCTTCACACTTACGTTAATAGTTAGCTGAACATATGAAGGGAACTGGGGCAGAACCAACATGACTCCTTCTACATTATAAGTTATAACATTCAGTGGAGGGTAACATCGTAATTTATCAGACCCGCGTTAGTGTTTCATGATAAACATTAACAAGGGTCTGATAAATTACGATGTCACCCGAACAAACTGAATGTTATAACGTATTTATCTTACCACATGTCTCAAAATATCATTAAAAAAAACAAAGAAACATGTTGACAGAAAACAGCTGATCCATCGACAAACTATGACCTTTAACTTGTATCACGTGACATTGAATGATTGACGTTGATGCATGCTTTACACCCTCGGGAAGATTTATCAACCCGTATGACGGTGTTTATTGATATTTGTTAATGGTCACGTGGATAAGGGATCGACATTCTTACATGAGGTAGGATAATAACGTAGATGTTACATTACATGTAAACTTAGTGCTTTGATTTAGATTTATTAACGATATAGTATACAAGCTCCACCAGCTCCGACTGTTATATGACTTTAACTTGCACCATTAAACCGTTTATACGCCAGTGAATAAACACATGAAATCTGTTTCTTAGCAACATATAAGAAGAATACCTGAGGTAGAAGGATGCCCAGCATGACCCCTCCTATCACGAGCGAGTGTTCGTTTATCCAGTCTCCCAGAGCTTTGAGGCAACCCTTGGTGTATATCTTACTCGTATCCCCCGCCACCAGCACTCCGTTCTGTGGACAGATACAATATATACAATATCAGTCTACGTCAAGACGATGGCCACTATAGTAATATGCACTGGAGGCGTCCACATGTATCGTATATTTAAGGTAGAGTATACATAGCACCTGTTGTAATGTATCATTTTAATACCTGCATGAAGCAGCTTATTTACAATCACGCCTTTTAATAACTAAAGGCTTCACTGACAGCAACGTGTTAATTCAATATTCTTTGAGATCGTCGTAGTTAAACAAATAATTCTGAGTCGTTATCATTCTTGTCGAAGAGGTAAATATTGGTTCCCATCGATACAAATAATACACAAATACACCTACCTCAATGAGTTGGACATTGCCTCCACAAAGCAGATTAATGGATTGCCCCTGTGAACGGATAGATTGAGAATTATACTATATGCTTTATGTAATAAAAAAGATAAGACAAGATGGCATTTATCTACTAGAACTGTTGTATTGGTCATTGGGTAATCGTTAATCTTTGAAATGAACATCACATTTATCTAATATGCCCAAAGTACAAAATGAAAATAGGATAAAACATTTTTTATTCAATTGTTCTTGTTGATTTAACGCTCTTGTTGATAATCCTATTGTATTTTATATTTGACATTTTGAAAGTTGCGCACATTCATTCAAAAATAAAAAATCAAACCATGTAACGAGTGGAAAACGTTGCTACGGCATAACAAGACATTGTCACTCTGTAGATACTCTATCTTTATGTATGTGTAATTATTCAAAAGTGTTTCTTGTTTCACGTTTTTAACAAACAAAAAATGGCGGATACTCTCTATAGAACCCCCTCTTTAACGAACTGAACACTGGACAGTACATTGGATTGTGAAGGCGACAGTAAGAACTGTTTTTAGTGGTAGATACTCACGGGTTTGAGTTTACAACAGGAGGGCGGGACAGAACACTTCTCTGGACTCTTGTTTCCAGTTGAACAGTTGAAGTAGATGTTGGCGTTCCAGTCTTTATATCCGTCATCGTCGTTACTGACCCCACAGCAACCCAGCTGGTGATTGAACACGATATCCGTCAAATTGTCAAATTGCACATACAGAGTACAATACATGAATGAAGATAAATTCGATATATATTAAATTTAATCATTATCGATTAACTATATTATGTTGATTTGATCTTGAAGTCAGTTTAAAATAGGATTCGTAAACCCGTTGGTTTCTTAATAACATAAATTAGAAATTAGATCTTCATGTACAACCACAAAAAGGTAAATAATTGCATTTATCTTACTTTCGGAATCGAAGACATTATGCGCATAATATACGTTATATACTTATACTCTTTTAAATGTACTTTATCAAAGTTTGCATGACGTCGTGATAAACAGTTTGAATTCCCATACCAGTTTTTGAAAGTTGTCTATAAGATTCTGCATATCTGGTTCGTCTCTGTATTTAACAATGGCGGTCTTGAAGTCGTCAGCCGGAAACAGTTTCATCTGCTCGCGCACATCCGGGGCATAGTAGAAGATGAAGGTGAGGGCAGCGAGGACAACCTGGCCTAGCAGCATCAGCGTCAAGAAGTAGTAAAACTGAAATCACAAATAATTTGAGGTGAGGTTATTTGGGGTATAAGGTGAGGTGAGTTGGGGTTTAACGCCGCTTTCAAGAGTATTTCATTTATATCGCGGCTGCTAGTATTATGGCAGGGAGAAATTCCGCAACGCCATGTGGTTATGCATTGCGGTGAAACCTGCGAGCATCGGCTGTAACTAGCGAACCATGTACGAAATTGTGCTGACTAAAGGATTTTGAGTTACTTTTTTATTCTGAAACAAATCGACTTAAAACATAATTTTACAAACATATTTAGAAAGAAGGCCTACTAAATTCGTAAATTGTCATAATATATTTCTTTTAGAAAATGAGTGGTATTTGTATTACCCGAGCGAGAGCGAGATCGTACGATCATATGAAACATTTACGAGTGTAATAAATGATCATATATATGTAGCTGACAAGAGCAAAGTTGATGACGTAAAATGGCCGACAAACTGCTTTATCCTTACGAAAATTGTTGTAAGTTGACATAAGAAACAAAAACAATAACTGGTGGAAAGACAGGGAAAGGTGTTTACATATGCCATCAATTTATCAACTTTCAATGTTACATTTGGCGACATGATCAATGTGTATGTAGTAGATGACCCGTTTACGTTTAAAACTTTTCGATTTTAAAGTATACACAATCTGCATACTTTATATTACTTTATATTTTGGTGGGGATACCATTCTACAAAGTTAGGAACAAATTTAGGCTATGAATGAATTATATGATAATGGACGCAGTTTAGATCACAGGCAATGTCAGTTGAATCATTTTTAAACTAAGAAATTACGAAACAATTACAAAGTTTACTGTTGTTAATATGAAGCGTTCGTAAAATGTCATACATTTCACTGAACAGCATAAAGCTAAGAGTTTCTCGTATTGTTTTGGTAGACATACAAAACCAAATCATTTCAACTATTGCTTCAGACAATTAAGTTTTGAATAAGTATGTCGATAACGTTAAGAAACGTCAGTAGTATGCTCAAAGCTTCAAGAGATTGTATTCCAGAAGATTGATATTGTCAAGAGATTTTGTAAATTAAGAAATTAGTTCGCTACAATAACAATATACTCACAATTTTAAGGAAGACTGTATTTTCCCTCAATGATCCCATGCATCCGAAGAAGGCGATGAAGACGGTGACCGACCCAGCGAAACACAGGACACAGGAGGGGTCGAGGAAGAAGTCTATGGCGTCCCTCACCACCTTCTGTTTCTCGTACAGGATATAGGCTCCTATACCAGCCATCACTAGTCCCAGCAGCTGTAGGGATGTATCATCTCATAGAGTTATGTCAGTCAAAATGTTGAGTTAAAAGACATTCTGAAGTTAAGAATACTTTTGCAAATATAGATTGGATAACAATATTTTCCTGAAAACAACTTCTTTATTGAGCAAATACGCCAAACCGCCGTGCATCTACAGAAGAACGAAGTTGTCCACTAAATGTCCCTCAGAACTCAGATAAGATGGACTCAACTATGGCAATAAATAGAGATTATTACCCCAGGAAGTGTCTTATATGACTTTTACGAAATGAGTGAGAATGTGTGTATTGCCCGAGCGAAAGCGAAGGTTATACATAAATTTGCACGAGTTTGGTAAAAGTCATATGACACACTTTAGAGTGTAATAATGTCTTTATTACCCTTTTTATTTCATTTGAATCGCGTAAAAATCCAGGAAACGACCCACTTCTCTTGCCACGGCAATCTACAGTGACGTCACGAACAATCGTTTAATGACTTAACAGACGAGAAGTCGCGGTGAAACAATGGTTGCTAGGCAAAAGTGATATGTGCACATGCGCTCATATTAATATTATTAACTCGGTTATTTTCAACCATATGGGTAATACATTATTTTTCGGGACCTTTTTTAATTGGATATGGCAATAACATCTTAAACAGTGAAATGTTGTTATCTATTATGTCAGAGACTATCATAATGTAATTAGTCTGCGAATGGTTAATTATGACGCGAAAAGAATGAAGTTCTAGTGTTGAAACTATCTAAGTAAGGAGTTCATATAATCATCCACATAATGTGTATAGATGCAGTTGCATTTATAATGATAAATAATAAATACAATGTCGTAGTTGAGGTATTTTCACAATGTATTTGTATTCATGTTATGTTGGAGCTACATGTAGTTCCTAGAAAATAGATATCTAGACCCTAAACATGTATTTCGTAATGGGGCTGGCCTGTCCCTATTTGGCCTACAACTCTTGACCTGTAGCTTATTTCGCCTATTTTAAATAACGTCAAAGAGCAACTAGCATGTGGCCTCCAAACACCAGGTAACAAGCAATCTGAATAGTCACATGGAGACACATGCGTGACTAACAGCGCTGTAATCGTACTCGACCTGTACACGATAAGATATATAGTCGAATCGTGACTTCCCGGTAACAGTCAAGGATATCATGCACCTATATATATATATATACACCATGTAACAGATTAAAACATCCACTCTTTTTGTTGTTTATGTTTGTTTAAAATACAAAAACATAAGCGTTTTATGTTCATCACGCTAAAGCCAGAAATGTACTTATATATATAAATTGAGGCAAATTTAGCTACAATAAAATTATTTTGGTACGCTAATCACTCTACAAAACGTATATTGTAGAGGTGTCACTGAAAATTCATTGGTATAAAAACAAGTCAGAAGTATCATTGCATGATATATAGGGTTCCCGATCTCAAGATTGTACTGCCACAATGTAATTACATCCCGCTTAGACGTCGTTGTCCGTGTCAACCATTCATAAAAGTGTGCTGTTCATTATCGATATCAGGACTCTTTTGGACGAAAGAGTCCTAATATCTGATATACGGAAACTTTTAAAAAACTACATTGTATATTACACGAGATAAATAAAAAAATCCAACGATAAATACATCAGCAATGAAGGTTGTTGATAATCATGTTTCATTGAATAGCTTTCTTTATATTTCAAAGGAAGGGGCTGTGCACTGTGCCTTTAAATCTTTATATAGCATAGTGCAGTTAACCTCGTAATTAACGTTAACTATTTTATATGTATGTTGAGTATTTGTTACATAATTAAACATGTTGGAAACAAATGATTGTTGGATTTATGTTTTAATAGTATATATACGTATATGCATATCTTGTAAATCAACGTGGTGATGTTACATATGTGGCTACCGTAGACTCCACTCCACTCGACACGAACCACTGTATATCATGACATGACCGGCACTAACGGTGGCACTCGATATCAACAATAATTAAAACTATTATGTACAAGTTTGAGACATTCAGAAGTTCAAATATCATTTATATATTTTCATAAGTAATGTCCTATTTGGTATAGATTATAAATGTTTATAACTAAAATCTGAGGAAAAGATACATAACTAAATCATTTGTTAATATAAGAATAATCAACGAGTTGCGAGAAATTACGGATTATCTGTCCCGAGTTAATTATTGTGATAAACTCCGAGCTTTAGGGACAGATAATTCGTAATTCCGAGCAACGAGTTGGTTATTATTTGTCTTATCCAATTTTATTTTAATGCGTAAAAATCGAAAATAAGACGCCACATAAAATTCTTAAATTATACTGTAAAATAAAAACTATTATTCATACACCATTCAAAAACTTTCTTACACCTTCAAGATGCGTGCATCTAAATAGTTAGTTCGTTGATTATATAATAGTAGGTTAATGCCCGTTAGAACTGTCTGTATCAAATCATTCTGTTATTACTCATACCAGACATTTGTGTAATATTGATGATATGGAATGAGCACTCATATACTATCCTCTAACAACAGTTAATTCTGATAAATACAAGCTGCTGACAATATAAATCTATTAACATATTGTACGAATAACGGATACAAGCAATACTCTGGTTTAAATATTCGCATAGCTGTCGACGGGTGTTATGACGACACTGACATCAAAATAGGAAATGCCTTCTCTAGTAGTGGAATAAGTAACTTCCTGGTTGCAATGTAAACACGCACTGTTGATTTGACAGATCAAACCTCTATTGCAATAACCGTCCCTTCAGTTAAAGATGTGAACTTTGAACCTGTCGATAAACACCTGTAAAACTGGACGGTTCTACAACTTGTCGCTGAGCTAGAGAAGACAGCAATACGATTTAGAATATGAGAACGTTTAAAGGCGCTGTGGCAGATTTTTTGCATATTTTGTTTTCTCTAATTTGCTATTTATAATTTAAGTTTATACAATTTATTGGTAAGTTAATGGGTAGAACAATATATTACACGACCCGATAAGCCGTATCCATAAACAACGGTTATTGGCATAAAGCGACAGTGGTGTGGAACTCTTCGGTGTGAGAGATTTGTAGGTCTCATTAGAATTTGAAAAGATGGTTGACAATTCCACCACTGTACCATATCTGATTTTAGGTAAATTTTAGGCATCACTACATCAGTCAGATCACTTGAACTACCTTCGAACGGCCATATTAATGTGAACATAGCTTATAGGTAATTGGACTTGCATGGCTTAACCGAACCATGTACATTCGTTTTAAAAATCTTTTTATTGATTCTGGAGATGTATTTAGCCATTGGTAACACTTATTCATATATTTGTGAGAACATTTTATGTTTGTAAGCAGAACGTGCTACAGCGCCTTTAAGTCGAGCTGGAGTAGGTCTATATGTGCGGGTACTGGTGGTGGGAAGACGGAAGGGCACTTTTTCTACAAAATGTTTCATCGATATTCCTAAATGAAGCTGTCAAAATATAGTATTGGTAGGTATATGTACAAATGTAGTTTGTTAACTTAATAATAAATAGCTTAGTAATAGTAACAGTAGCAGCAGTAGTAGTGGTAGTAGTAGTAGTAGTAGTAGTAGTAGTAGTAGTAGTAGTAGCAGCAGCAGTAATAGTATCAGTAGTAGTAGAAGTAGTAACAGTAGCAGCAGCAGTAGTAATAAGTAGTAATATAAGTAGTGATAGTAGTAGTAGTATAAGGTAGTAGTAGTAGTAGTTGTGGTAGTAGTAGTAGTAGTAGTAGTAGTAGTAGTAGTAGTAGTAGTAGTAGTAGTAGTAGTAGGTAGTAGTAGAAGCAATGGAGATTTAGTTTTAAAAAATAAAGTTGTTAAAGTAGTTAAAAAGTATACATGTCGTCTGAAATAATAGATTTACAAGATGTAAAATATCACAGCTAACTTTATATATTTATATATTTAACTATATCGTTAATGTTGAATTACCAAAAGAAAGCAATATTTCACATGATGCCAATGTGGAACTAAATTAGGTTCCAACAACGATTCACTCTGCGTTTAACGGGATAGATTATCAATCACTGAAGTTTTGTCTGACATGCGTATTAATCTCCGGTTTTATTCATAATTCAATTCAATATTTGATCATAAACGGTTATTCAGCAATATGTTTAAACCACTAATCAACTAAGAAACTGACCGGGTCAAGTCAATAAGTTATCGTTATGTGATCACCATGATTGATTTGATCAACAGCTGACCAGTCACGTGACCATTTCTATCTCCGGTCAGAGTGACATTTGAGTGATATCAAAGCCTTTACATTCGCTTCTATATTATTTATAATTTGCATGGATCACACAGTCGCCTGGTAGTTTTACCAGTGTCTAATCACTCTTTTGAACATTTTTGCATGTAGATTCGATAGATCCCAAAGGTGACCCCTTTTTTCAATAAGTGCCCCCCCCCCCCCCCCCCCCCCCCCCCCCATTCCATCGCACCCCGCTCGAAATTTCTGGATCCGCCTACAGTATATGTATACAGAATATGGAGAACACGGATAGGCCTACCCTACTATTTCGTCATTTTCAGCGTGTCAGAGTAATCTAGAAATCTTAAATAAAAGGCACAGTTACACAACACCGTTCCATTAACTTGATAAACAACAAATATCTAAATTTATGTCCGTTATTAAATCCAACCTCCATAATTATTTCTATCTATTATTAATTAACTATCAATGTTATGAAACTTATACAGCATTTACGGCCTAGACCATATGTTTCGGCAACTGGGCCAATACGGGGAACTGGGCCCATACGGGAAAAACAGGTCCAATACGAGACAAACTAGGCCAATATGAGTCAAATGGAGTTAATTAATAAAATAATAAAGTATTTCCGTATTGGCCTAGTTACAGGTGCGAGGTCCGTTGTATTGGCACGAGACGAAGTTAAAAATCGCGAATTTCCATGAAAGAAGCAACTCGTATTTTCCTAGTTAAAGCCAGGAGTGTAGTCTAACATTACAACAAACATATGATATAGACGTCAAGTTTACGTAGTAACGAATCATTTAACGTCATATCTATTTATTAGCTATGACGAAAACCACATGGTGTAACATCACTTTATGTTATCATGACATGGTATGTATCGTCATGTAAAGGTGATATAGATTACGAAGATAGATAACCATGACAGTTAGTAATGTGACAGTGTGTACAGAATATGATCTAAGAGAAGCTAAAATCGTGATGATTATCGAATATAAATCAGCTCCTAAAGGCAAAGTCTGTGAAAATTTCAGAGGTTTGGAGGCTACATTTTACATTTTGTCATGTTATCAGATCTTATAAATCTACATAAAATGTTATTTAATGTAATTTCAAATGCATTAATTTCCATTATAGCTAAAACGGATGGAATTGTCATGAAACTGTCTTCTTGTTGTCAGAAATGAGTCACAGGAAATTGAGGATAACAATAGACTTGGTATAGAGGGGTGTGGATACTTTTATATACGATGTTTATAGCAAGGTCTTGGGTATCTTCAATTTCCTGTGAGATGAGCGGGCCGCTGCTAATGATAACAATGCCGACGACGGGTGAATATCATTGCGTTTATGACGTCATTATGAAATTTAACAAATATGGCTACCGAATAAGTGTAACATTTTAAAACGGTTTACAAGTCTGATGTTACAGTATACAACCGTACTGATATTAAAGTTTAAACAACTTCAAGAATTAGCTATAGACGTATCCCCTGCGAGTAACCGTTTGGTTTCTATTGTATTTCAGTGATGAAAAAAGGTGGGGATTGTATTACACAGTTCACATTTGACAACTTTCTGGAATTTTAATTGATTTACAGACGAGCAACAGTTGCCCAGGCGCCTTCTATGGAGCGTAGATTAGCCCGATAAAACATAAAGTAGTACGTGACAATATCATATATCAGAAAATAACTATAACATACAAGCGGTTAACTCTTCATTCTATAAACAAAATAATGGGCTTCGGGTCTTGGTTCCTTTATTTTTAAGAAATGGCGAGTTACTCAGACATTAACCTATGCATAACCTAAATTTTCTTCAGACGGCCGTTAACCCGTAGTGTTAATTTCACTACAAGCAATCCCCTGTCAATAACATTACATAAAGTGACTGTTGGCCGATGTCAAACATATCACTTTCCTTCGTCGTGAAATCCGTCACTTGTAACCAATACATGTTGACAAGGCGGTGTAATTTATACAATAATGCCCATGAAATTCGATCCCTCATCAATCATCAATGTCACGATCCTTGTTGACATTTGAGAGTGCACGACACAAACACGGATCTATTTCAAAGGCAGGTCAAATTCAAATCATTATGATTCCAGGGTCCACCTTGAAAATGTCATTGCATTTGTTTGATATTTTGTCGATTATTCATGAAGTAACATTCACAGGTTACAACGATTACGCTTCATCACTGTTGAGTAAAATTGTTTGATTAGGAAATATATTTCAAACTAACTGTGTGATATTGTTTTAAAAGTTCCAAACAAAAACAACAGATATTTTAAACCACATTAAATCCTAGGCCAAGCCCTCTCATCACCTCCTCTACATATGTCTCTGCTACAAGCTTGCAGCTTGATTCTTGAGGAAGCTTACATAACTATTATTGCTTTAATTGCTACATTCAAGGAGTGTCCTTATTGTGTGATTTGAACTTGAAATTCGAAACAAGAGTGTATAATGTAATGAGTGTACCTGCTTAGCAGAAATAAAATTAGAAAAAAGAATACATGGGATGGTTGAACTATTAACAAATATTTAAAACGTGTTGTTTAACTATCAATAAAGAAAAACAACTTTGAAAAAAAAGCAAAAAAAAAGAGCTTACATTTAGCAAGGGAAACGTTGAATGAAACGATGGTTCTAGAATAGGACACCTCTATGTTATAAATATGAAACCACGTTGTAAAATCCACCTCTTGTTCGTGAATAATAGAGTGTGCAGTAGATAAATTACTGCATTGTTACTTCTGAACCTAAGCATAGACCCCGAAAGTCTGCATTATTCGTTGAGAAAATTAAGTTATTCAGCATTATGTTATGTTTTATATATTATTCATATCAGTGTGCTTCTCTGTTTGACAGATATTCTATGCTAAACATCGTCTACCAACTTTCATTATACACGTATATTAAGACAGCGCAATTGACATAATGTCGACTTGACCCAGCCTATTCCTGTGCATGCACAAACTATAGCGTTGATAAGAGATTTCATATCTTATCTACTTGACAGGAAATGTACCCTTTAAGTTTGACAGATGTGCTATAACAGTGTGTCCAAACGAAATTGGTATAAGCTAGGACACTGGTTTGGTAATCTTGAGGTACGATTCAATGAGATCTTCGTCACTCACTGCTAGCATGTAAGACGTCTCAAGCCACTGTATGCATGTTTAAAATCGCCGAATGCGTGTTAAAAATCTCAAGTCACTGTAAGCATGTTAAAAGTCTCCGAATGCGTGTTAGAAGTCTCAAGTCACTGTATGCATGGTAAAAGTCTCCGAATGCGTGTTAGAAGTCTCAAGTCACTGTATGCATGTTTAAAGTCGCCGAATGCGTGTTAGAAGTCTCAAGTCACTGTATGCATGTTAAAAGTCTCCGAATGCGTGTTAGAAGTCTCAAGCCACTGTATGCAAATTAAAAGTCGCCGAATGCGTGTTAGAAGTCTCAAGTCACTGTATGCATGTTAAAAGTCTCCGAATGCGTGTTAGAAGTCTCAAGTCACTGTATGCATGTTTAAAGTCGCCGAATGCGTGTTAGAAGTCTCAAGTCACTGTATGCATGTTTAAAGTCTCCGAATGCGTGTTAGAAGTCTCAAGCCACTGTATGCAAGTTAAAAGTCGCCGAATGCGTGTTAGAAGTCTCAAGTCACTGTATGCATGTTAAAAGTCTCCGAATGCGTGTTAGAAGTCTCAAGTCACTGTATGCGTGTCAGAAGTCTCAAGTCACTGTATGCGTGTTAGAAGTCTCAAGTCACTGTATGAGTGTTAGAAGTCTCAAGTTAATGTATGCGTGTTAGAAGTCTCAAGTCAATGTATGCGCGTTAAAAATCTCAACTCACAAGCAGGAAAAAACGTTGAAGTAAGTCTGGGCCTATCATGTATATATGAGCACCAGTTTCACTGACGACATATCATCTCGCTGTATTTTCCCAATGCTGAGCACTTTCCGACATTGGTACAGATTACACACCACCTTATTGGGTTTTGTATTTGGCCTATATATGGGCTTGATCTTCGATTGTCAACGGGGAAAGTTACATTCTGTTTGTACATGGCTTGTACTTGTCAAATGTCTCATATTGTATTACAAATGTAATAACTTTAACAAATATGTATATGTAAATGTTAAATAATGTTCATACACACACATATGTATATAATATATATGATAAATTATTGAACAATGTCGGGTTTTGCGTTGACAGAAACTCTGATTATTTAAGGAAATGGCGGTAAAAAATAACGACATTTTATTTATAAAAAATTTTTTAAGAAAGGATTTTTCATTACTTTAACATCACGTTTGTCATATTTTTTAAACTCTACAGTTTGAAGTTTCTTCTACGGCTGCATAGATTCTATATAAAGAGTCCTTAGTTAAATTAGCAAGACGATGTGTGTTGGGGACACGTGTCGTGTAACACTGCAGTATACACGACACGTTAACTAACTCCTATACATGTCCTTTCAGTGAGAGTCCGACCTTATCAGGGGCCCACCCGCAATCATTTGTAGATGGATTAGCCGTTTGTAACAGAATGTCTTCTCAGGGTAAAACTGCTAACTCATAGTTTACCATGGTTTGAAATTTTGTTGGTAGAGTCTTTAAATGTTAAAAGCAAAGACATTACAACTCGTAAGGCAAATGTTTGTTTGTCTATACCCTCAGTCGGGCAAAATGATATATCTCTCATGCTGTCATATCCACACGTCTACGTATATATATATATATATATATATATATATATATGGCACTACTTTATCACTGTATTATTGCGCAATTGTGACAATGCTATCACATGCTCTTTTCTTGATTAAACTTTTTAAAAACCTTACAACGTCTAATCGTAGTTTGATTGAAATTTTGAATAAAACAGCGTGTTGGAACCATAAATTAAATACTTTAATCTTATTTCCCGTGAACTGCGTTTTGCACGTGGTGACACATAAGTGATGTGGTTTTATTGTGGGCGGAGCTTAGCGTCTAATCTGAGACAATACTAAACATTTGTTTTCTCATGCACTGTACAATTTTTGCAGGTTATTTGCTGATTAGAAATCGTGAAGGTTGAATTTATAAGAAATAGATTTAATAATGTGTTTGTTCACTGGCTTATAAACGGTTTGAAAGTCGACAAGCTCCGCCATTTATACCAGTTTAACTTGCACCATATCTGTACATCTTTATCTGATCAGGGGATTCCTTTTTCTGTTTTATAAATCACCTTTAAAAGAACGAGGTATAAATTAAATTGAGCTCATTATATTCATTTTCAATCCAATGTTTCCTTTAGTGGGTTTAAATTTTGTGTATTGTAAATCGGGCAGTTGGACGTATAAACATGATGATCTTATTATCAAGCATGTTACATTTAATTATTGTTGAAAAATCAACTATATAGCGTAAAGACGTTGTAAGTTCAAAATATCGTCGTCATTGTTTCAAATCACAACCTAAACTTCTTAAACACAAAGCAAAAAATTGAGCCACTGGCTCTGTAGCTCATATACATTAACTAATTCAAAATGTCAAACTTCTAAGTGAGAGGTACAACAAATAGGAAACACTTTAAAATGAGAGGATGAAATAGGTCTTAAGGTTCTTACCCCTCTGACCTATCTCTGAGGCCAGATATAAAATCACCTTCAAATAAAGACACACTTGAACATTAACTTCATCACTGTTGTTTCCTTTAAATTACCTCCCTGTGAAGAGCACATAAAATCTCAAGATGAAAATAGCTTTTCAGGTCGTGACCTCTGTGACCCTATATGGGGTCACGGGGTCACGAGATCTACAATTTAGAATCCCCATTGGCCAAGGAGTCTGTACACAACGTTTCAGTTCTCTAGACCTTTTTGAACTGGACAAGAAGATAAAAATAGGGTTTTAAGGTCGTGACCCCTGTGACCCTATTTGGGGTCAGGGGGTCACGAAATTTACAATTTAGAATCCCAATTGGCCAGGGAGTCTGCACACAACTTTTCAGATCTCTAGACCTTTTGGAACTGGAAAAGAAGTTGAAAATAGGTTTTTAAGGATGTGACCCATGTGACCCCATTTTGGGTCACGGGGTCACGAAATCTACAATTTAGAATCCCCATTGGCCAAGGAGTCTATGCACAACTTTTCAGCAGAAGAAGATAAAATAAGTTTTTCAAGGTTGTGACCCCTGAGACCCAATTTGAGGTCACGGGGGTCATGAAATCTACAATTGTAGGGATGTATTCAAGAAGGGCACATGTGCTATGTTAAAGGTAGGGTTCTGTCGCCATATTGGATATTTTGCATTACGTGAAATGAAAACAAGCTATATTGTACCCCATTTTGCAAATTTTTGATAACTAAAGACATTCACTGATAGAGTATTCACAGAGTAACACATCACATATAATAAAACTAATAAACAAGTTGCTGTTATGCTATAGCGAAGTTTTCCCGACTCGCAGCGCCGATGAATGGCTTTAGTTCTCATTGTTGTTTTTTTTCAACAAATGTGCGCTTCTGTTTATCAAGTTGCGAAATATAAAATCATCAAAATGTTACCTTCATTAGTATCTTTCAAATTCACTGAGTTTTAATCATGTATTAATAACATATATGTGTAAACAGGAATATCCCTCCGAATTTCGTTTCCACAAATAAATACCCCGATAGAACCCTCCTTTTAAATACATAGAACATGTGCCCTTATTTAATGCACCCCTTCAATTTAGAATCCGCATTAGCCAAGGAGTCTGCACACAGCTTTTCAGCTCTCTAGACCTTTTGGAACTGGAGAAGAAGTTGAAAATAGGTTTTTAAGGTTGTGACCCCTGTGACCCCATTTGAGGTCATTGGGTCATGAAATCTACTATTAAGAATCCCCATTAGCCAAGGAGTCTGCACACAACTTTTCAGCTCTCTAGACCTTTTGGAACTGGAGAAGAAGTTGAAAATAGGTTTTTAAGGTTGTGACCCCTGTGACCCCATTTGAGGTCATGGGGTCATGAAATCTACAATTTAGAATCCCCATTAGCCAAGGAGTCTGCAGACAAAATTCCAGCTCCGTAGACCAAATGGTTCTGGAGAAGAAGACGAATATGCGAAAAGTTTACAGGCGGATGGACGGACGGACGGACGGACCCGGACCCGGACACCATGCCATGCCATAAGCTAAAAAGAGCGTATTTTATCACATCCCATAATTTTGATTCCTACAATCCTTAAAGTCGTTTAGCACACCAACGCATGACTGCACTATATCATATTTCTCATCACAGGCAACGCGTTATTCCTAGATTGAATAATATACCCATGTTTACATGGTTTAAAATGAGAGCAGGCTTGTAGTGTTAAAACTCTGCGTTGCTAATTACTTGATGTATTTATTACTTATTACATACCCTCCAGGATGTAATACTTTGGTCGTCTTTTGCGTTTTTAATTTAAAACATAGCTTAAAGATTTCATGCATTAAATACCCTTTTAGACTTTAATAAAAGTTTACTTGACCCGTTTTCGTTATATCTTTATGTATTTTCATTCTTGGTGAATTTAAATTCACCATCAATATAATTAATAATAATGAGGATATCACGCCACACCAGGAAGAGGCATGCTCAAAGCACACACGTGGTATTACCCTGACGATATGAACTTCCTTTAAAATCAATACTTGCTTTCAATGATCTTAGTAACATAGTTATCTGCTATTATACATTCTCAGTAAAGTTTACAGTGCCAATGTCAATGATTACATAATACCTAGCTTTAAACCATTAAGCCACGGAAAAAGTAAGTTTTTCCAGTTGGTTATCTATTTCAATCTATTTATATAAGCACATGCAATCGTTGAGCTTCTCGGGCGAATATACGTCACTTTTATCAGTCGACTTCAATGAGCCCTGAACGAGCATCGTGCTCTTGGTACAAGTATCTCAAGCCCAGTGTTCTACTCATGTGTCGAGATCTCTTCTTATCGAGGGTCATATCACCGCGATATCGCCAGGGATTATGTAATCTAGCTACCTGATAAGATGCCGAGGGAATCATTGAGATTCAGATAGCAATATATTAACAAGAGGTTATGAAAGGTCGTGCAATGCAATCTGAAGTATCAAACATGACATACAGTATTTATGAATATGTTAAAAGTTCTGTCAATGAACGCAATTTTAAACATCTTTTCGTGTTTCTATGTTTTGAGTAAAACAACCATATACATTTTGTTGGGTCATAGTGACATTGTAGGGTTCGTTTTAATTGGCAAACCCTTTATTAGATTACAGCTAATCCGATGGTCATTGTGAAGTCAATATGACAGCGGTGGTGATAAATGGATTTTGTATGATACACAGAACTACATGTATAACTTGAAAGATTTGAAAGATTTAAAACTGACAAATACACCATAACCCTTATTACGATTACAGAAAAAATAAACGTATTGTAAAAATGTTGAATTCCAAAATATTTTGAGTGTGTTCAAGCCAACATAATATTTTAAAGCTCAGTTTGATTAAACTGGAATCACGTCTACTGTTGTAATTGTATTCAAGGGTCGTCCAGGTTCAACTCTACAGTACATTGGAACAGAAAGATTTTCTGGATAACATCTTTAATGTGAAAATACACGACGTTTCGGAGGACATACTCACTCCTTCATCAGGTGGAATGTGATGAAGGAATGAGTATGTACTCCGAAACGTCGTGTATTTTCACATTACAGAAATTGTTATCCAGAAAATCTTCCTGTTCTTATGTATACCACTTATAAATGCCCTTCAAAGACCGGATACAGTACATTGGTTGTTCATTGCGTGAGTTGGTTTACAATTAACATTACCCGCACTTATGTCTGAATGGATATATAAACCTGAACCAAACTGCACAATGTAAAGCATCCATATTTGAATGATATTGGTTAGTTTTCTGCCGTTGTCAATATGTTACTTTCCATATCTTCGGTTATAAAAAAGGTTATGATCAAGACTGACATTTTAATTTAAATGTTAATTGGAGAAAATCTCAACACTGAAAGAGAAAACTTAGCCGTAATTTGCAAGAGTATTATTATTCAAATGACAATTTAAAAATAAAAACACTCAAAGACAGTATTCACCAAAGGCTTTCAGGCGACGAGTAATTTTGAAAAATGACATTTAGTACTCACAAGGCCTTATATAACAATCAATTTGTTTATCCGACATAATTCCTAAATTCTCACCTCACAGACGAAGTTCCAGAAGAAGAGGAGGTACTTGGTGATCATGGGGACCTCAGTCCTGTCCCTCCCCCTCACTCTCCCCCTTCCCCCTCTCACGTCCACAACCATCGTCTCAGATGCAGAAATAGACGAGTGTCACTTTCACTGTCAATCACAGAAGCTCAGGGTGATCGTGTATCCAAGGTGATCACTGAGTATCCTGCTGCACGGTCACTGTCACAACGTATCCAATACCACGTCCCCAGAACGCCTTGATTGATATCACTTTGTATTCACCAACTGATATCAAAATTATCCACAAATGACGTAGCTTCAAACAGCCACAGGATTATCCAACTAATTGAATCCTTTGAGTGGATACTAGAATGTATCAGAAAATGTCAATCGATTGATATCCCGAAGACGTCACAACGCAATATCACAGTATTTCACGCTGTCAAAATAATGTCCACATCTATGATATCTAGATATCAATATCATTGAAACATATTAAAATCGAATTCATTCAACATTAATGAAAATGACAATCACGGACTCTTCTAATTACGGATATTCGTATTCTTTAAAACAAGTCAGGATAACATAATTTCACGATATTAAATTTAAATGTCCCGAATAAACAATCACAATATAAAAGTGTTTGATATGTATCATTGAAATGAACAGGTGTATATTGCACACCAGAATACAATACCCGTGTATGTATCCCTGTGGTATTGGTGTTTATTTCCTACACGGAGTATATAGACACTCCCCGTGTTACTCTGTCTGAGTGACTTGTCCTCACTGGAGCCAGGTGATAAGAGACCCGGCACACTGATAGCAGGTCACAGGTCAAGGGTCACGGGTCAGCTTGGTGACTGCACTAAGTGCGTATGTGCATACGTGTAGACTTACTGCAGTGTATCCTTCCGCGCTGTCATGTGAAGGTTTTGAATTCTCGACCTTAAAATCAACCATTGTAAAGCGGTATGTCAATAGTTTGTATCATACGTATGGTTTCACAATACATGTATGTACTCTTAAGCAAAGGAACGACTTGGTTATCATAAAATAACAACAATATTTATTTCATCAATAGAACTTCAAACATTTGCATATACATACTTTATTTAAAATTTAGATGCATTTGTTTCAACATTGACGCATTTCCTTCCATTACTTAGGGGGTCTGATATACTGTAATGTAAAAACAAATTATCACAAACTATTATTTTATTTTTGTAAATCGTGAAATTACTTTAAACAAAAGGTATCAAATAATTACTTTTTATCTAAAATTCGTTATTTATGTTAATGAAAAGGAATTTTAGAAAACAGGGGATTAAGGTTGCCGACAAGGAAAGATTTACTACCCCCTCCCCCTTCTGAATTTGTCTTTAAAACATGATGATCATATAAATTAATGAAACGGAGTATTAATTCGACATGTCATCTGACTGTAACACACTTCAGCTGTGTCATGGTGACGGGTCAAATATAACTTCCTAAACATGTGCACAGTCTGTTCATGTAACGTAATATAATTATGTCGAACACTATTTCGGTGTCAATGTTTAACGTATGTGTGGCCTTACTCAGTCTAGCTGATACCGATGAACGTAGATCACTTTTATTGCGGCTTCGCCCCCATCTAACCGACACCTTGTTGTATATCCGTGAACGCGCATATATCCTTACCTGTAATTAATGAAGGCACACCTTGGCTTTGTTCCGTGACGCTTTAGTTGTTTTATATCCGTACTATCCCCTCGGAACTTCCTTCATGAGTAATGTTATACATAAATATTCATAAAGTATTTTTAAAGATGTACATATATGTACGTTTGTCATCTTTATTCATTTCGACCTTTTCATTAACTGTTTACTATTTGTTCGTCGTTTGTTAACAATCGAAACTGTAACGGTCACGTGACTAGCTTGATTCCCCGTCACGTTATAAACTACAGTGTATCGAGTTCTCTGTTTTCTTGTTCTCTTCATTTTCATTAGATATCTACAGTGTTACTTGGGTATCAACAATCCAGATTTCTGTATCGAGAAATAAACCCACGTGTATTTAATTATGTTGAATTGTATAGTAGAACACTTTGTATATTTATTCTTGAAATATCAAATATTGAACAGGAGTCTCCTGGGGTTTTCTGAAACCAGTTAACCCATTCCTCAGAGGCTCCATTCAATATTTAATGACATTTTGATCAAGAATAATATTTTTTTTCAGAATCAGTGTTAGGCTAGAAATGTTGTCATCTAATTAAATATGTGTTGTATATCTTCTTGTTAACACTAATGTTTAAAAAGTATCATTTATCAAATGTTCTATTATAAAAGTATTTGTTTGAAATTGTTCATTTGTTCATGTCAGACCTTACGTGAAGCGAATAACAGAATCGTGCTGTGAATTTGTCATTCTGTGATTGTAGTCACATTGCGATCGTTGAATGTTTATCTGACTTCATAGAGTCACACCAAGTCTAGGAAGAGAAAGAAAGCTTTGAAAACAGGTTTAAAATTTTAAAATGATACTCATTAAAAAGGTCTAATATCATAATCATATCTATATCAAGGAGATATTCCGGCACGCACCCATTTTAAAAAAATAAACATCACGTACTTTTGAATTAATTTGCACGTAAGTTTTCTGAAATGTACATCCTTGAGTTAAAGCTGAAACAGAGTCGCAATTTCCCTTCATTTTCAAAACATCTCGTGCAAACGATTTGACGAATCACTCTATCTCTATGGTGATGACTGATGACGTAAGAGGTCATTATGTAAACCAATTGCAGAGAGATAGTCACACAGCCCCAGGCGAACACAGGTCCACACACACCTGTAGCGACTTAATTACGATAACGCCGGTGTGCAACATCTGATAACATTTTAGAACTCTTTGCATTTTATTGTAATGCACACCTAAACCGGAAATGGTTGTGAAAATATTATGTCACTAAGAGATTTCGCGAGAACAGGGCGTTATAGATAAAGGATGACGTAATCGTTTGTTTAATAGGTGCCGGACAGCTTTGATTATAGCAGTTTGTTATGTAACGACTATTTCAATTCATTTCTTTGAAATCGACAATCTGAAGCTTAGCTTTAATAACCAACAGGCTGTCCTTACTTTTTATTGGCGGCTGGAATGGAGGGTTTTGTTAAAATATAAACTAAAAGGCAAAAGAAAGTATACATCTTAGTTGATTTTTTCATACGTATGATTTTCTATTACAAACATCTCGAGTTTTCGACGCCGTACTCTTAAACTGAATTGCGGAGGCCTGAGTCATCAGTCAAAGATTAATTCTACTCGTTTTAATTTATTAAAAAAAAAATGAAAATTCAAATAACAAAGCCCTTCGTGTCTGATGCTCCCTGCTATGTTTTATTCAACGATAAAGCAGGCCAACCCGTCTTCTATTTCTTAAATAAGGCATATTGCATGTGAAAATTAATAAATGTGCCTGATTCTGCACATTTTTACAACATTTCTCACATAGTAGGGGTCATGTTGGTGTTCTTTCATTTCTTACCCTTGTCGTCATTTTAACTAAAATTTAACCACAGCCACCAATGAATTCATATAAACTACTGCAGATAAGTATTATTGTATCGTGCCATAGTCAAATGCATCTGATTTCTTTTAAATATTGAATTAATCGAAACTAACTGAGTGAGTACTTTCGTTTGCCCGGTAGTTTATATCAGTTATAGAGAGTCACTGATGAAACTGAGACATCCGCTCGTGAAATATTAATTTTCTTTTCACAGACCAACTTTGGATGAGAGAATTAAAAAAAATTAATGATAAAGTTTCTGTAGTAGAGGTTAACGGGATCACTTAATATTACGATATTGATAGTGTATTCGTTAAATGATGAAGATTAGTTGTGATAGCTGTTTTGACACCGAAGTATGTAAATGTAGGGAAAATGTAACTACAGTAAACATATCACAGGTAAAACGTCGCAGGTAAAATATATTATATTAATGCGGAGTGTGAAAATATTTGATATTTTAAGTAAATTGGATTTGTTATGAGATTTTAATTAGTTTGTTTATATATATAGCCATGTGTGTTATTGTTTTTATTAATATTGAATTTGTGACCAAAAAAATTGTGTTATTATTTCCGATCAACAAAGTATGTCTTACTCGGGACATATGTATTAACTGTCGTTCAGTGAACTGTCTAGTTTTAATTCCCGATTAGGTCAAGTTTTGATACGTGCTCATTTCATCATGTTCTGTTATTAATAAACACTTTTGGTATTAAGTCGTCTTGTAAGTGTTGTGCTTAAGTAAAGTGGGTTTCAAACAAAATACGCACAAGAACGACATATATAATGTTGAGATGTCTCTATTCGATTTTATTTCCATATTTTAGAATGTCATAATAATTCTTAATTTTCAATTATTCTGTTTTGTTTATATTCAACTACACTACACTGAATTCCAGCGCAGTACCACCCATGGTTCGCTAGTTCCAACCGTTGCTCGCAGGTTTCAACGCAATACATAGTTACATGGAGTTACGGGCACAGGGGCGTGTATCGCTTAGAAAAAGCGTTAGAAAGACATATACCTAATATACCTATATAGACCCTGCTATATTCCTTTTATATAGTAATACAGTAGGGTATATATAGGTATATGTCTGTCAAACGCTATTTCAGAGCGATACACGCCCCTGTGGTTGCGGGTTTTCTCCCTGCAATAGTGCAAGCAGTCGTGATATACCGTAAGTGAAACACGTTAAACCCCAAATCACCTCACTGCACCTACATTAAACTAACATTTATAATTGTGTGATGCGTTCGTAAAATGACCCTCTCTTCGAACAGAAGTTAGTCAACTATGCATTATGGAATACGGAAGTATATATGGTCAAACCAGAATACTAAGTATAACGAATTATAATATTAACTACTATTTATTCGGCGTTTTTTTGCTAAGAATATATAAATTTAACAGCCAGATTTCGTTTGAAAGAACAGTTACTGAACACTCACTGGCTCTGTAGCTTATCAGATCTTAATTAATACATAATTACAAAAATAGTCCAGAAGTAGTCGTGAGAGGGTTGACAACTCTACTATTTATAATCCACAATGTCCAAGGTGACTGAACACATTTAAATTTTTAAAGACTGGAGTTCTTGAAAAGAAAAAAAAAACATACTAGATTTTAAGGATGTAGCATATGTGGCCCTAATTGGGGACAACTATGTCTAACTAACTAAGTGTTAGACTAGGGACAACTAAGTAACCATATCTATTCATAATCCCCATCAGCTTTCCACTGCAATTAGTTATTGAGAAGAAGACACTCACGAACAAGATAAACGTCGCCATACAAAATACAAGATATTTCAACCCACTTGTGATAAATACGCCTAAATTGAGTTACATCATGTATTTTCGAAGCCAAACTCACTTTGAACATTTACAACATAATCTTTTCATATTTCGTAAAGACGGACGTTTAAGGAAATATCGTTTTGAAATCT
Organism: Gibbula magus; assembly: GCA_936450465.1. NCBI lineage: Eukaryota > Metazoa > Mollusca > Gastropoda > Trochida > Trochidae > Gibbula > Gibbula magus. The sequence goes on from OW388303.1 coordinate 60,938,257, forward strand.
AGACGAGATAGGATCGTCAAAAAGTGATATTTTGGCTTGTTTTATAACGCCCTACAGTGAGACCTAAAAATGTTTCTTTACAGGCTGACAAAAATGATGCGACGACGCGATTTTTAAAATTTCATTTACGACAATTTTCTTTCGAATGAAGAGATAAATTCCATTTTATACAAACTTCTCAGAGGTTAAACAACCAAAATGTACACATTGTAGATATTATCGTTCGGAAAGGGAGATGCTATTGCTTGTTTTCAGAAGGTTTAGCAAGGATGAATCTCTCAGGGACTATTTGAATGCTAAAAATAAATTCACCTCTGTTACAAGAGAAAAGAAACGTATGTATCATGAAAAGGTTGAATTTTGGTTGATAATGTTCATTAAGTCATATGTAACAACTGTGCATGTAAATTTGACGTGTAGTTTCGGTTTCTGCACTTGTGTAATACGATATTGTTCGACTTTCATTGGAAACTAGTAATTATGATATATTTGGCGATTTGGGATGAAGATTCAAGTTAAGTGAAATTATTTGAACTGAAATCAGCAAACGTGATATTTTGACACGTATTAAAGTCAAATAAAATATTATGAAACACAAAAGATGTACCTTTGAAGTGCAAAGGGTCACCAAATGTACGATGTATTGTCTATGGTTACCATTTCAGCTTTGAAGGGCTTTTCGTTCTGAAGAAGACGAAATACGTTTTTAACCCAGTCCTTATTAAGGACCACATGGTCAGCATTACAATTCATAAGGGGAATGTACACGAGGTTTCCTGTATACTTCGTTCTGGAGAAGATTATGAAAATATGTTTTCAGGTTGTAGCCCCCTGGCCCTTATCAGGAGTCTAGCTACAATTTTTAAACTCATTGGTCAAGGAGTATGTACACACCATTTTAGATTCCTTGGGATATCGTGGCCACTCTGGTCCATATAGGACCACAGGACCACTAACTCTACAATTTATAATCCCAATTGTCTTAGTAGCATTATCCAGTGACTCTAATTCAGTGTATAAAGAGTCCCCGATAGAAGAAGATGAACATAGGTATGTAGGTCGAGACCCATGTGGCCCTTACTAGGGAACAAACAGTCTCCAAAGTTTATATTCCCCATTGGCTAAGATGTCTTTCCACAATATTTAGCTCTCTAGAACCATAGTGGTTCTTGCAAAGAAGTCTAAAAAACAAAATGTTTACGAAAGGCAGGACGCCGAACTCCATGCCAACCATTAGACAATCGCGCCTTTCTATTCCCCTCTCTAGAACATCAGGCATTGTGATTTTATTTGATTTACTTGATAGATGCCTCTTCTCTCAATCGATAATGTTCAATGAAGCGTTATGTAGTTCTTGACAATGGAAGTGGTAAGTCTAAGTACTTGTTATAGATTTATACTTCACACTGTTATTCGATTATGAAAAGGAACATACACATACATTTAACTTTCAGAGAGACTAGAATGGTAAATTTTGCAAAATCATGTAAATTTGCATAATCATGTAAATTAACTATTGGGAAAACATAACTCATAAATGAGTCTCAGTTATTGCCCATGTTCATGAAAAAATCAAAACAAAGAACTGAAATGTTAGAATGTTTATAATATGTTTATTGGTGACAATATGTTATAAATATCATAACAAAAATAATCATTTACATTTACTATTTACAGTGCATTTATTGTGATGAACAAAGATGGTAGAGAAATGAAAGTATGAGCTTTCATCATAATCAATATACACACACTAAACAAATGGGAAGTGTGTATTGCTGTTATCACCATAATTACCATTTATACATGTTGTGATTTTACAAGCGCTTCGGTTAGAAGGACTTTTTAAAAGTGAATGACATGAGCTTATATACACATTACAAATGAGATGTTCCTCTATTCTTTACCGTCAGTTTCGGTGGAATTGTTCATTTGATGTTGTTATATACACACAAAAAAACAAGGCAGAACGCACATTTTAGTAATTATTAAAACAAAAAGAATTCGCAATAGAACATTTCTTATGATAAATTAAAAAATTTCAGTTCAGATGTTAAAGACAGTCACATAGGAATTCATGTATTCTTATCAATCATCAATAAAATACCCCTTTAATGCTTTTAAAACAATAGGCATTCTTCTGTCTGCATCATACTAAACTCAATCAGCCATATCGTTGTCCCATTCTTCAAGATTTACGACAAGGTTTGTGTGCGCATGTCTCTCCAGAGCTGATGACCTGCACACTGTCATGTTTATCCGGGCTTATTTCCGCTTCCGGTGTGGATGACCCTGACCCTGAACACGTGACACATGAGGCAAACTTCGTTCTCAAGCGCTCCATCATGACGCCGTATACGAACGGATTAACACAAGCGTTACAAATGGCGACGCAAAAAGTTGCAATAAATGTTTGTGATGACATTATCATTGTGTCAGCTGTTCCGTCGTACAGTATTAAAATCATGGACACGAATATCGGAGACCACATTATTCCGAACAGCATGACCAACAGAAACAACGTTTTAACGATCTTGTAATCTCGAATGTCTCGTCGTTTTCGAACGTTTATGGAGTTCATCCAAATGTTCGAAATATGTTTCTGGTTTTCCAGGATGACATTTCGAATTTTCCAGAATTTCCTGAAAATTTGGAAGTAACTGTAGGAGAGGAGGATGAGAGGAACAAAGAAGCCCGCAATACAGATGACGCTGGTGAATATCATGGACACTTTTATTTTACTCTGTCGAGGCCACACCAGGGTACATATTTCAACAGTGTCAGAGCCGATTGGAATCTCTCTCACGTTGAAGTAGACAGCAAGCGGTGAAAATGCGATGAACGCAAACGCTGTTACAACGGCTAAAATCAAAATGGCGGATCTTGGAGTCAGACGTGTCCTTGACCTTCGCACAATACACATGTATCTGTCGATACCGATCAAGGTCATCGTCCAGATATCCACGAACCCACAAACTGTTCCAACATAAACAATAGCACTGCACATTACCGAACCAAAAACCCAGTTCTCCGTGATTCTGGTAACTGCAATGAAAGGTGCGCTTGCGCTGAATAAGAGGTCAGCGATTGTAAGGCAACAAATAAAGACTGTAGTTGCCCCTCTGTTGCGTCTGTTCTTCACAAGGTGCACGAACACTATGAGATTACCGAAAAGGGAGATAACTGCTAAGAGAAGGTATATGGTCGCCTCGACGTAGCTGAGACTCGGGGAAGATCGGTTAAACTCCGAGAAGAAGGTGAAGAAGCTGCGATTGCCCCATCCATGAACGACGTCAACGTCGTAGAAGTAGGAGGAGTTCAGGTGGGTGAAGCGGTGGTCTGGAGTCATGGCGACACCTGCAACAAACAGATCCACATTAGGTAATTGTTTGGTGTGGTATTCAATAACATCAGTATAAAACGTACATTTATGTAATATAAAAAATGTAATTCCAAAATTTAGTAATAACAAACACGTATTAAAGTGGAAAAAGGTTCATGTCAAAAAGAAATAATGAAACTGAAAAATTCCAAAATAAATGGAAATCACTTATCCAACTATTTAGCAACTGACAATGATTACATTGTAAAGCAAATATCCTTCAGCAGTTTGTATGTATTGCCCTGTTCAATGTACATATACCTTGAAACCTATGGGAACAAACAAAACAATTCTTTTTTAGCATCAGAAGCCTTTATATAGATATGATAACATATTAAAAAGGCCCATTACATCACGTAATATAGAATATATATATAATGTAGAAAATAGCTGGCCTGCTGAAAAATTAGTTTGAACTGAGTCAGATTTTGTTTATGTCATTGACCTAATGTCGGTCTATATAATTAAGATCATCGCCCTCCACATACAGTAGCAATGTCACAACAACAAGTATGATGTAACGATAAGTTGCACGAGTGGACTGTTTACACGGTGATACGACATCTTGTATACAGAAGTAGGTTACAGACGCGCAGACATCCCCCTAGGAAACGCCTCCTTCTCCACCACATGGAGTCGAGTGTGGGTCGTGCTCGCCTAATTATGTGTCATTTACCTCGTATCAAAACACACATCGACCTATTTAGAGAGATATAAAGACTGTGGAACAGCATTATTACGCGTGTGTTCATATAATATATCTACCTACTTGGAGATACTTGAGACTTTGGAATAACTTTATTACGCGTGTATTTCTGTAATGTATGGTACCTTTCAAAACATAAATCGTATATTTAGAGAGAAAAAGACTGTGGAACAAACTATTTATTTAATATAAATAGCACTTTTCAAAACATGTATCGCACCAACTTTTTGGACCTATGGAACCGTTTTTCGTTCTTTAACTGCAATGAAATTTCAAAGTTTTAATGTCATTCTTCTTTGTGTTTGGATTATGTATCACTTCTCATATCAACCCCATACGCCATTCTACGTCAGATTTTAAATATAGATTTCATGCAAATGTTACCATAGTCTCTTCAGAGTTTACCACATTCAGAATTTCTATCGAACCCTCTGTTGAATATGGTCGACATTTCCCTATATTTCGCAAAATACCTTGGAAATGAATGTCAGCAACACCGGTAACGTTCTTTTTCTTGTCCAATCAAACATCATTTTACATCCGCGACCGCAACACACACATGAAGCAGCTCTAGTAAGTTCAACAGCTACGGAATGGTCAATTTGAAACAACGTCGCTGATTGAACAACTAACTTCTAACAACCAATCGGGTTTCTAATATCTAGCAGAGAAAGTGATCGATATACAAGAGAATTTACGATGGTAAATCTGAAGATAGTAACCTCCGTGGGAAGAGAATGATGCTAAAGGAGTATTTCACGTGTCGCCTCATATTAAATATTACCCGATTCGTGATTTAAATTTTGTAAAGACAATGCTCCCTATAGTCTACATAAACATACAGTGAAATACTTGACCTACTTGAAGACATCCAGAACACGTCATAGATCTACAACTGTGTCCAGATACAGTGTCGCTACATCTACTTACATCTACATTGAGTCTATGGCTCTGTATTCTGTCTTTTTTTCTTTTTTTATCACTTTATTTCTTTTTGTAGGCACCACAAGTATATATAAAGTACATTTTCAATATGGAGTATTTGGTACAATTTGTCGAATTGAGAAGACATATACAGTTTTTGATATACATTTCAGTTTCAGTATGACAAAAGCTGGAATAAAAAGGAATTTATGTGAAAAGGCTGTGGCATGAAGACCAGAAGGATATGAATTTTTCATATCTACTATCAGTATAGAGAAGCTGTTTACTGACATCATAGGTGTCTTGTAGAACTGATATTTCAGGCCATTTATGTGCGGTTTTTTATTCTGGCATTTACAGGTATATACATAATACTTAGTAACTAAAAAAATCAAATTCAGTACATCATTTCTCTTTTCCTTGTAACCAAATACAATATGCGTTATATTTGGTTATAAATTGATCCCGGTTTTTAAGCTAATCCATTCCACCAGTTGGTGCCACACCTTTTACATGTACACAGTCAAATAAGATACGTATTCTGTCTTCTTCATATCAGTTCTTGTATTTCTTGCTTCATTCATTGATGACGTTGTATTCGTAATCTTTTATAGTGTCGCCACATCTACTTATATCTATCTATATATTGAGACACTGCATTCTTTTTTCTTGATATCAATTCTTGTATTTCTTGCTTCATTGATAGATGTGTATTCACAATATGTTCGTCTCCTTATAGTGAGACGCTAGAGTCTATAAGTGTCTTATAACTACATATATGTACTGTTGATAGAAAGTGACAGTAGCGACTGACTATATCTGCAGATGCAGAGTGTATGCTTTACTATTCTTTTCTCAACATTATGTATGTGTGATAAACTGTTTACCTGAATACATTGTGTATTATGCAATATACTGTTTACTCGAATACAGTTTGCATTAACCTTTTACTCGAATACATTGTGTATGTGCACTAAACTGTTTACTCGAATACATTAAGTTTTATGCATTGTACTGTTTACTCGAATACATTGTGTATGCGCGATAAACTGTTAACTCGAATACATTGTGTATTATGCAATTTACTGTTTACTCAAATACATTGTGTATGTGCGATAAACTGTTAACTAGAATATATTGTGTATTATGCAATATGCTGTTTATTCGAATACACTTTGTATGTGGAATAAACTAGTTACTCGAATGTATTGTGTATGTGAATTTATATATACTGTTTTAACTCGAAAACATTCTCTCTGTGCAATATACTGTTTACTTGAATACATTGAGAATATGTAATAACTTGTCTACTCGAATACATTGTGTAAGTGAAATATACTGTCTACTCGAATAAATATAATTATGTTGTTTGTGCAATATACTGTTAACCAGATCTGCATAATGAATTGTGTATGTCGTTATGTCCACAGTGAATAATTTGTTTGATGAAGTTGCTATCTGTATCAAATATAATAACGCCCAGCAGCCATTCCTCAAATCAAATGTAATGTTACGATCGTTTTTCCCCATTCTTTGACCATTGGTTACATTCGATTGTAGTGCTACAACGGCACCGCCATGATCAACAGAAAGTTTCCTAAACAACTGATAAGTGTTCAGAGCAATGCTTGATGACCTACTTGTGTTGATGGGAAATATGCCACTAATTCAACCACCAGGGTTGGTTTTCAGATTAATTTTATTGGCAGGTTAAGTGTTTACCACTGCCATTGGAATGATAAATGACAACAATTACGTTATCGATATATTACTTTTGTTATGTGAACTCTTAACCATAAACTTCTTTAATATTCAGGTCTGCGGTAGGTTTTATATAAAAAAATAAATGTCATGGTTTGAGGAAAGATTTCTTTTTTTATCTAAAAATGTCAACTCATTGTAAAGTTTTAGAAATGATTAAATTGTCTTTGACAAAATAGGTCATGGTTATTGCTAAAAACAAAATGTAAGCAATGACAATGAAACTTTGTGAACTAAAGTATTAACATTCTACTCTTTTCCAAGAGTTCCGAGCCTGCAATACGATATAATGCATACCTGTAGGTGTTTCATAAGTGTAAGAATGAAAACTATTTTTAAAGTTCCTCTTATACATACTCGCATAAAGGGATTGTGCTGAAGAAGGAAAAACAACTGGCTTCTGAGGCCTATCATTAAATGTCACATACATAACTTTTTCAGAAGGAATATCACGTCAAAATGTGTTATTCAATGTTATCCGGATTCTTCTTTTACGACTGTTAAAATAACATATGTACGGCCATCTGTTCAAACAGAAAATACAGTTATTATGTTATAAGCTTTACTCGAGTAAAGATTACAATTTTCTGTACTTCTTCAAAACTGGACACATAGAAAACATCATGATCAAAGCGGATGTTGTGAGTAAGACGATCAAGTTGCATTATGGGCGTCTATTGTTCTCACAATTAAAAAGTAGCAATTCAAACTGAACTACATAAGTTGAACATATTTGTCTACATCAAACGTAAACCAAGGAAACGGGAGGTTTCTAATTATAATCTGACACCGCTTATCCGCAATTATCACACCCATAGTGTTTGTTCTGTGACGTCATAGTGAAGTAATTGATTTAATATATACCCTAGTCACGTGACACTGGTCCTCGCATAATGGCACTTCAATGATCCAGTTCATCACAAAACAAAGAAAAATGTAAATTTAAAAAGCTTTCTCAACGAAATAGGAATTAAAGCTATAAATAAATATATATGCCAAACTGCAGTTATATGCTAAAAGTCACAGTTTATTCAAGTAATTTGTTTCTATATTTATATTGAAAGATAATATATACACCTGAATTATAATATCCTTCCCTTAAAGGTAAAAAGTGTGTTCTCTCGATAATATTAACTAACATACATCAATGAATCTACTGTTACGATATGGTTTAACAAATTTACATGGTACGATGATAGAGTAATATTAAAAAGTTCAAATAAATGCCCGACTAAGGTTCAAGTGAAACCTACGAAGTAACCTTTAGTTTAGCACCCTCCATGCGCTGGTGTGGTCTCGTGGATTGAACTATAGGTTCCACAATCCAATCAGTAAAGCTGTATTTGCAAAAATATGATATGTGGTATAGAGAAGGTTTGACGTGTATTATTTTCATATATACGCTTGAGACACTGAATGTCAATGGACAAGCATTGACTACAGATGGCTTCAATATTGTGCATTTAGCGAGCGATACATGGAGCAATAACGGTTGAAGTTTTCGCTTTCAGAACATTACGTTTCACATTCTATGTAAATGGCAAATTCCTCACTTTTCTAGCCGTTCGTCTCCAGTACCGATTACACGTTCATCAACGCAAATGATAACTTTTGTTACATATTTGGAAATTGGAAGATTAAAGGAGTGCATTATGGGGTAATAAGCAAAATGTTTGTCAAATCCAGTGGAATAGTGTCTTTAATTCTTTGAAACTGATAAATTCATGACATACCGAAATATTGCACTCGCACTTCCTAAATTGGTTAGGGTCAAGTTGACATCAGCCAAATGTTCAACATGTCAGTACTTATAAAAAATAACGGAATTTAAAAACTGAACATGTCTAGACTACTTCTGATCTTATTAAAACCACTGTCTCAATTGGTGATTGTTCTTTCTCTATGTTTTCTTAAAAAGTTTTTTTATTCACTTCATTTTGATACAACCATTAATATTTAGTACAATTTATAGGAACAATTGACATGGAACATCGTGCATAATAAAATTGACATTTTCGTTACAAACCACAGTGGAATAAAAATTGGTGATATTACTTTCTCTATGTTATTATCTACTGTGATATGTTTATTTCAGCGTCTTGAGTTTAAATTCAATTGATGGCAAATGGACGCAGATAATTCCAATTTTAAAAAGTAGAGTACGATAAAAATTAACATAATCTAACAAAGCCAAAACGCTTTCTGGTACTTATGAGACAGGGCGATGAGCGATTACTTTTAAACCTCTCTTGAACGCGATTGCTCAATGTAGCGGTACGTAGCAAGGCGAGCAAACTTCGAGGAATTTGCACCGTGTCGTTCAAGAGAGAATGAACGTTACTTGATTGAGCGATCAATGGGCGATTATAAGCGCTCGCTGTTATGGAACGGAGCCCTGATGTAAATTTGTAGACACCCTAAACACGGGCATACATACATACATACAGACATACATACATACAGACAGACATACACATTTTAATTACAATTCTAATACTAGCTTCTTACGACATTCTAAGAAAGCTGTCAAAGGTTAAGGGAAGAGCGACCGCTTCAGTCTGCCACCTAAACCGTCTTTGGACAGCGGTCCCTCAATCGGTTATCTATAGTAAGCATGTTCGGCGGAGTTAATAAAGATATGCGTTAATTCAATCAGTACATATATTGGTTAATTAGGTTGTTTACTGATTGAAATGTTTGCGGTACTCTTGATTCTTGAAGTTGCCATTTTGCATCAAAATTCATTATTCATCAATCATTTTAATTTGCCATGACACATATGTTTGCCATTTTGTAATTTGTGGTCCATTACCCACATTCGTAGCTCGAACAATGGTTTATATTTTGATAAGTATTGTCAAGTCAAAGAACTTTAAATTCGTTCAAGTATCTGACTGCGTTGAGTACACTCATAATGACATGTGTTAACAACCTCGGTCCATGCGCGACTTCTCATAAGTACTCGTGAATAATTGCTTTATAATAAATTTCGTTTATAAGAAAAAAACACACCCTACGAACAAGTATAATTTGGCGTCATGAAGCTATGGTTGCTGAAGATATGACCTTATTGAACTGTTGTGACAACATGACATGTATATAAATACACACAGCAGCGATCTGCACTTCCTGAGAGTGCACGGACACACCAGAGGAGACGCCAAGTCTCATATCACGGGGCAAGTAGTCCATATATTGTCTAAACAACACTGCGCACTGAGATACATCAGTGGTAGGAAATACTGGCTCAAATTCATCTTCATTTCCTTCAACATTGATATCTGTGTGTGATTTCATTTCTGATTTAAAACATCATGTAAAACGACATATTTCTTAGGCCCCGTTCGAAGTCGCTATGGAGGGAGGGCACGTTTTTCATAAACATTAACTTCTAATTAAAGAAATAGATTCTGAGATTTTCTACAGCCTACAAGCACATATCCCATCTGAAATCGCTTCGAAGAGTCTTTGTCATAAATATGAATAATACAGTTGATGTTTCTTCTCTCTACATAGAGTCGATATCGGCCGATTAGAAATGAGCAACTATCCCGAGATCGAGGATAAATTGTCACGAATGATTGTACGGTAGTACCCACAGTTCTTGTGGACGTTATCTACGTATTCAACTACCACATATATTTGATGGCGAGTTTGGGAGATTAGAAAGAGCAACCGTCCCCAGACTGAGAGTAAACCGTCCCGTGTGAGGTTATGGTGGACATGTATATGCTGGACAATGGTCTGAGGAGAAGTTGTTAGTTTTGAGTTAATTGAGATACGTTTATAGCCACATGACGAGAAGCAGTGTCTCAATCAACAATGCTGTATTGTCTTATGTTGACATTTGGAAAAAAATCAAATAAAAATAGAGCCATGGGCTCTGTAGCTCATCAGGATTTCATTGACTTATTATAGATCTAAGGTTGAATATCTAAGTTATCTCAAGTAATACATTGTTAACAAGCAAAAAATAGGTTTTTAGATCATGACCCCTGTGACCCAGATTTGGAGTCACAGGGTCACCAGTCCTACAATTAAGAATCACCTTTGACCAAAGAGTCGCTACACAAAATTGACCTTTCTAGAGCTTTACATACTTGAGATAAAGATGAAAATAGGTTTTTGGGTCATGACCCGTGACCTAGATTGGGGTCACAGGGTCACACAATCTACAATTAAGAATCCCCATTGGCCAAGGGGTCTGCACACTACTTTCAGCTCTCTAGGCCTTTTGGAACTGGAGAAGAAGATAAAAATATGTTTTTTTAAGGATGTGACCCCTGTGACCCCATTTGGGGTCACGGGGTCACGGAAACTACAATTTAGAATCCCCATTGGCCAAGGAGTCTGCACACAACTTTTCAGCTCTCTAGACCTTTTGGAACTGGAGAAGAAGATGAAAATAGGTTTTTAAGGATGTGACCCCTGTGACCCCATTGGCCAAGGAGTCTGCACATAAAATTTCAATTTTTTTTAGTCTTTCGTTCTGGAGAAGAAGTCGAAAAAGCGAAAAGTTTACGGACGGATGGACGGACGGATGGACGGACGCCGGACACCATGCCATGCCATAAGCCCATCAGGCCTTTCAGGCCTCATGAGCTAAAAATGACAAAATAAGCTTTGGTATCGAACAAGTTCAAGCTTCTCATGTTCGTAATAATAACATTAATTTGTTAAACTGAATTGATACATTGAATTGAAATATTACAATATTCCTAAAGTTGTTTACGAGAAATCTTGACGTGTGTTTCACTACAACAGGGCACCTTGCTGTGGTGTCGGCAGGAATACCTTCTCAGTTTTACAAATACTTACATATGAGCGGTTTCCGCAGTCAACTGTATCAACCTTGACACATGGAGTGAATTGTTTCCTTACTGACACTTGTTGAAAACAAACAGAGAGTACATAGATACTATTTACATGGCACAGGGCACATGTATTTATGTTTAAGATGCAATTATACAAATTTTACCATTCCATGGACTTTTAACAGAATACCTGACACGTAAACGTTACTTAATTCTTCATTAGAACTTCTTACATTATTGTGTGGTTAGGCAACTTATTCATTCATAATTCAAGTTCAACATAATCTTGCATTTCGCAATGTAACAAGCTAGATACGTGGCATAACCCAACGTCTAAGTGCGATTGTTTTAAGATTTTACAACATTTACCGGGGCAGTCATTGCGACAAATTCAATGCCTAATGATCATGGCCTAGAATGATTCAGTTTAGTCTTATATTCATCCTGCAGGGTTGAACCATGTCATACAAACTGTTAAGTTGTTTTTGCAAAAGGGATATATGTGATAAGTTAATCAAGCTATGCTTACATGTATAACTAGTTCGCATTAAACTGTTCAGCATCAATCGGCTCTTTTCGATCAAATTACACCCTTGATAACGCTCAAAGGGATTATAGCACGTTTTTTTAAAAGTTGATTTTCAAATACCCAATTAATAATGATAGTTTATGTCATTTATATTTACTTAAGAGAGTAAACCATCTTATTACACAAATCAATTATCCGCAGTGGTAATAACGGTGTTGCGTATAAAGCAAAAAATGCATGGCGACCATTTTAATGTGAACACATTTTATTATTTAGAATTACAAAAACGATTCCCATGCCTTTACCGAACCATATACACTCATTGTTTAACTTGATTTTCCGAAGAGAGAAGGGTGATTTACTATTAGTGAAATTATTTTTCAAATACATTTCATCAACTTATTTGAGCGAAAAATCGTGCTACTGTCCCTGTAACATTGTGCTTCCAACATAAGGTTCAATGTCTCAATACACGTCTTTCATTGACGTCAAGTATAGTTTGTGATGTTAATTTCAAGCGAAAATACAGTATCGACATCTTTATTGCTTCACAGTGATTTACGCTGCGTTCGCCTTCAGTATTGTGTCCCTTGTTTTCACCCATACATCTGTTTATACTGAAGTTCAACTATAGTTCTTGAATGCAGTTTACATGTGTATTGTAGTGTAACTATGGTTTATTTACATGCAGTTTACATGTTATTGTAGGTGCAACTATAGTTTATGTGCATGCAGTTTACATGTTATTGTTGTCGCAACTATATAGTTTATTTACATACAGTTTACATGTTGTTGTAGTGCAACTTTAGTTTATTTGCATGCAGTTTACATGTTATTGTAGTGCAACTATAGTTTATTTACATGCAGTTTACATGTTATTGTAGTGCAACTATAGTTTATTTACATGCAGTTTACATGTTATTGTAGTGCAACTATAGTTTATTTACATGCAGTTTACATGTTATTGTTGTGCAACTATAGTTTATTTACATGCAGTTTACATGTTATTGTTGTGCAACTATAGTTCCTGTAATAATTCTCTGTAACTAGTCAGCAATGTCTTAGAGTAACAACACAAATAAAGTTATATTTTTGATATTTGCAAGTGGTATATAAACTTCACATGTATTGTCTTGTATTGAGCACGGTCCCATGGAAGCGCCCTGTCCTAACCCTACACGTGTGTTCTATTATTGACAATTATCAGGCGGCAGGGCTGAGTGGGGAAACACCATCAGCAACTGATTCAAGATGTGTAGAAATCTACAGTTGTTATCAATTTGTACATCTGGTTCTGTCAATTGTATATGAACATGAAAACTCGACGTGGGAACCCGAAACTCTACTTGATGTTCTGGAATCAACAAGAGCCACGCCATAATGCCAGGAATTGGCGTAAACATGGATCTAAGGAATATAATCTGTTACGTATTCGAAATTGATTCATGTATGTAGGCCATTGCTCAAGACACAATAGCTAGGATGAAAAGAGGTCTTTAACAATTGAATAATGAACATAGGCTATTTCATATGTGTACATTATCCTAGATCAGCCTAGTGTTGCTGCCCTGTACAATATAGGCTTTTCTTTGTTTTGTTTGTAAGAAACATATCTTTTATTTCTCGGGAAATATTTCACGTTACACTTGTTTGTACATATATTTGCTTGACCTCAAGGATTTACCAAGGGTTATATACAATAGTTACTAGTCACTTCGTCCAAGGGTCAATGCAATGTTGGACGATATTTTTATATATTTGTTAGGTACAAGCTTGTTGTCCAGGAGACAACGATCCGCGATATTTTGTTTTCAGATGACCATGAGGCGGGGGATTTGAATAAATAAATAATCATTTGTAATCATTTCTTCACTGATAAATATAAGAACGCGAAACACTAGAAACCTGAAACCTGTGTGATGTATTTAACATATTTTCTAATACACTTGATTTGAATGTATTTAATTGAATAAAATGATAATAAAACTAAATTTTAATTTCGGATCTACATCCTTCTGTTTCATGATGTTCTTGTCACTATTCTAACTGAACGATAAAAAATCATTTACCCTGCATTGTGTTGACAACCTTCTTCAACATAATCCTTTCCAGTCAACATATTCCAACTGTAGCCCATATCCACACTAACATACACACACATCATTCCATTTCTTTACTTCATCAACAAAAGAATATTATTGCTTCTCAAGACATATCCACATATGTCAAACGTGAATACATCTGGCAGCACAGTTAACAAAGACACCAAGTGATGATATACTGTCATTCTTCAAGGGGAGTTCTACTTATATTAATCATTGAAAGATCAAGTGGATGACAAAGCGTGAAATTGTCCATGTTTAACATTATAAAAGGAAGTACATCAGTCAAATGCATGGTTGAAAGGTTACACATATGTTGACACTAAAGACGATAAAACAAAGCTCTTATTGGTGATATATTACGACTTGAGAATTCGGAACGCTATATTATATGGCGATGAAGTTATTTGAAGTTTGTAAACTCTCGCTCTTATAGACAGGTGCTCATAACACTAACGTTCCGTCTCATTCCCGTACAACAGCAGTAATTAAAACAAATCATGTAAAATACAGTGACGTCTCAAAACCCCGTTGGTAAGTGGAAACCATATAATTGAAACATACAACTGACAAAATACGCCAAAGAAAACTTTATGTAATTTAGGGAAAAACACATTTATACATCTCGGATTTCAAAAAAGGATTTACATATTAGCTCTTAGCTTTTTTGCCAATCAATTTAAATGATGGATGAAATATGTTTAAATCCAAAAAGGATTTTCGAATATATAGTAACTTTATTTGGGACGATAAATGCCAAATGAGAATATATAAAAAAAAACCCAATACTTTATGATATGTTAATATCGATACCCCATGGTTTGTAATGCCTGATTATCTTAATATTCGCAGATAGGAGGAGCTAGTCTTTTTATTCCTAAAGCACATACATGATTTTATTATAAAATATCCATTGCAAATTATGCACATAGCGCACAGTTCCACCTGGTAATACTGGATATCATACAATTGCGTATGTGCACTGTTAAAACGTAAACACGGAGTCATATAAACTTTGGAAACTTGGTGTTGGTATTCCTTTTCTTAATTAGGCCAGGTATACACTTAACCCCTAAAAGGTCAAGCAAATGAGTAGTTACATTAAAAAAACGACAACATTTGCTTATCCAGTACGTTGCAGATGGGGATAATTATATAAACATGAAGAGGTATTATGTTAATGACAGATGATGACATGAATACTATTTACGTTTAGCATTCTAATCACTCCATCCAAAAGGTTTGTGCACCAACTTGTGTACTTTGGGGCGGATATCAGATCAGTTTTGATTTCTGTGGTGATCGTAATAAGGTGTAAACTAAACAGGGCCAATTACATTTCCATTTTAGGGGCGATACCAGAATGAGATATAACATAGTAAAAGTTCAACCCTAACAGTTAACAGCGAATGATTAGGCACAGGACCTGGGTGTTAATTACGAAACCTCTTTTTTTTATCCCTGTATAATATATAGAGATGAAGTGTGTCATATGACTTTTACAAAACGAGTGTGAAAGTTTGTATTTCCCGAGCGAGAGCGATAGTTATACACAAACGAGTTACGTCATATGACACACTTTCAAGTGTTATAATTTCTTATCACCCATTCTATTCCATTTTGACCGTGTAGAATTAGTCAGGACACGGTTAACTTCTCTTGTACCGGCAAGCTACAGTGACGTCACGGACAATCGTTTTATGAGGTCACAGACGACAAAATACGGGAAGTCGCGGTGAAACAATGGTTGCTAGGCAAAGGTGATATGTGCACAACTTTCAATCTCATGATATTGCTAAGAATATTAGTAAAATACACAGTTTAAGAACATTCAAAAATTAACCAATGCACCATAAACTTTAGAAACCCATTATGCTTTAAGGCCACGCTGACATACTGACAAAAATGCGGTGATTCTCTGTCGGTGAACTTTATGATTACTGATTTCAATGACGTTAAGAAAATAAAATACAATGTTTACAGAGGAATATTTGGAAAGAAGATGAACAAGCTTATGGTACGCAGCTGGATATCTGACATTAAGTGCGACGGATATTATACGCTTTATAATGATCATGACGACAGACCAGAAAATATCAGCAAAATAAACATATATTTGTCATAAATACCTACTTTCCATATTCACCATAACCCATTAACATTACTTATCTTCAGTATGTAAAATGTCAGTTGACATAGCACGATTCAAATTACACGCTATTAGCAAATAATCGACAACTAATTCCTTCTTTATTTCAGGACACCATTTTAAAAGGTTTTTAATCAGCGCCATTTAACCATCTGGTCACGGTCTGGTCCATCGAGTGTTTGTAAGCTGTCAAATTCGCCTCTTTCCGGAATATAATTAAACAAGCAAGCAGCTAGCGGAGCAATTATATCGAATATCAAGACATCAACTCGGTGCAGACAGGACGGATGTAATGGCGAGAAAAATCTGTGATTATTATTTTTTCATTCAGAAGAGGAAAACACGAGAAGTGTATTTAGTTGGATAACAGTTTTGGCGGCCTTGTGGCCCATTTTAGTGCCAGATGTTTAGCCTAGACTTAGTTTTACTCGATGGATTGTTTGCATCCTTGATATAAGCTGGTGTATACTCGTGAAGTTCTTCTCTCCCAACAGAGGTTACACAAGTCATGTTTCCCTTGTAACTCCTGTTACAAGTTGAGTAGAAATACAGAAGCCTGATTGGTTGAAAACAGAGTTAGCTGTGCAATCAG
This sequence comes from Gibbula magus, assembly GCA_936450465.1. Lineage (NCBI taxonomy): Eukaryota > Metazoa > Mollusca > Gastropoda > Trochida > Trochidae > Gibbula > Gibbula magus. The sequence goes on from OW388303.1 coordinate 60,955,213, forward strand.
CGACTTTGTTCATTCGATCGCACTGACAGGATTTGAAAGAACTACATGGGAAGACACTACTTGAGTATTCTCTGTTCAGAGAAATGCTCTTAAGCGTTAAAAGGATTAAACATGTAAAATGTATTGAAAAGAAAGATAGAACATTAGAGAATACCAATAGATAAAGAAGCTGAAAGTATCATGACTCGGGAACGTGTTGAAGCCACACCATCGTGTGATATGCATCTCATCATACGAGTATAGAGTCCCTTTTATACAGTGATTCTGAACTCCTGATATACGAATGGACGGGTGTTCTAACGAAGAGACCCATCGTTGACTCAGCAACCTGGGTTCGGCTGTTAGACATCACGATGTCAGTTTAATCATGCGAAATATAGTAAAGTTATATATATATATATATATATATATATATATATATATATATATATATATATATATATATATATCAAAAAACACTGAGGAATGTTATTTTTCTATTTTTAATGTTCTAATTTGTCATTTTTATCAAAGATTTAAGCAGAATATCTAACAGCCCATTGCACGACCCGGTTATCCGTAGTCATATAAAACGGTGTCACTCATAAAACGAAAGCCGCTTTAGCGACCATTTTAGTGTGAACTCCTTTTAATAATTCGAGGATGGGAAATGACCCCGCAGTGCTTAGCCGAACAATAACCATTCGTTTTAGACCTCTATTTATTGATTGGGGAGGATTGTTTTGCAGGTGGTGACATTTCTTTTATTTCCTTTAATAATTCGCGAGATAAATTCCCAATATAATATGCCTCGCTTATGTAACATGTTATCATGTGTTGGGTCTTGCATGCTTCTTTACCTGTGTTCCATGATCCATCAAACAACCTACAGGAGTTCATGGGAACATTCTACAACTTCATTTCCGTCGCATATCGTAAAACTTAAGTGGTGACATTTCCAAGCAAAATACCAAGTATCAACTCAACATTCGGAACAATCAAGTACATGCGATACACCTTTAATACACCACAATCTGCTATGCGTTACTGTATACATTTCCTGCGCTAACGTTATCAAAGGCGAACAACTTGATTACTACATGTTCCAGATCATGGCTTTCCTTCCCGAGGCACCAAACAGCTGGTTCCTGGTGACTCCAAGACATTGATTCCAAAATAATGGATTTTACATCTGGTCTATTCACATGGTCTACAACTGGTGAATGGGAACGATCTGCCACGTTTCCCGTCACAATGATCTCGGAGTTCTCAGAACTGGACGCTTCTATTGTAGTGAAACCGGAGAAGAATTTGCTGGGATGACTCTCCATTGTTTTTAAGGTCAATGGTCGACGGTTGAAGTGTTTTATGAAGTGTGTACTTGTGAATGGGTTGTGGTGATAGCGTGTAATATTATACATAGTGTCAATGAACAACGGGGGTCAGGTTGCGTGTATGGTGTTGTCTTATGTCTTTGATTTGATTTGCGTGAGGAAAGATGAACATTGATGAAATATGTGACACACATGGGTTATTTTTGTCAATTGATAGTTAATGGAATATGTGATCTGAAGTGGCTTTTCAGTTTCATGAATAGTAGAACGGCATGTAACATATCAGAAAATACACAATTCATACAATCGCTAACTTTAACATTTAAGACAAAAACTTAAATAAAAACATGGATTTGGCATGAAACTGTTTGAAAAGAGAAAAGATAAAGGGGTTGGACTAGCCTGGTAAAAGTAAACAATATGTACAGTTGCTGATACAATCAGCAATATAATTATAACGTTACATATTGGTTGGAAATAGACTTCAATAATAATCCTTCTTACTGATTACCCTTTAATATTTGATATGAATTAAAATATAAAAGAGTTATGAACAATACTCAGTTCCTAGGGCTGAGGCAACTAGACTGGCTAACATCTTCTACAGTTAAGAAAATAAGATAGAAAAACGGTGAACAGATTAAGAAATAAGTAAGAAAAAAGCTTAAACTGACTCTATGAGAAAATTAAAAACATACAATAAGATAAACAATATACGAAATCAAGATGCTTTCATTGATACACCTGGATAATATATCAACGTGTTCACAATCTACAACATCGCATTTATGAATATATGAATATATAAATAATCCAGTTTAGTATCAAATGTTATCAGTGATCAATCAAACGTTATGGCCAAGGTTTAAGATTTCGGACAAACCGACAGACAGACAGACAGACAGACAGACAGACAGACGGACAGACAGACGGACAGACAGACCATAATATAAACCGGAATCTCTGATTCGGGGCATAAAATAGATGATACGTGAACATAAGTACACCATTGGTATATTATAAGTACACAATTGATATATAATAAGTACACCATTGTTATGTATCGTCACCATACAACTAAATAAGAACTTCAAATAAACATTCAAGGAAAATGGGAAAGTTCAATAATCCAATCAGGAAGTTCAAATTGAATGTTTGAAGTTGTCCTCCGACTCTGATGTACATCGACCCCAAGATTATTCGTCAATTCTTCAAACATATATCTTGATATATATCCTAGTTTGGCATCCACTTTATCCTCATTGAAACTTAACATTGACAGATGTTACTTCTTGATGTGACATGATGCTGAGTTATATTTAGAAGTACATCCAGAGACTTAAGGGGGCAGTAGCACGTTTTTTTTCAAATTTTATTTTTTCAAATATCCCATTTATAATGATACCGTTAGTTTATATCATTCATATTTACTTTAGAGGGTAAAACATCTTATTACACAAACCAATTAACCGTAGTGGTAATAACGATGTTGTGTATAAAGCAAAAAATGCATGGCGGCCATTTTATTGTGAACACAATTTATTATTTCTAATGACAAAAAATGTTTCCCATGGCTTTACGGAACCATGTACACTCACTTGATTTTCTGAAGAGGGAAGGGTGTTTTACTGTTGGTGACATTATTTTTCAATTACATTTCATCGACTTATTTCACAAGAAAAACGTGCTACTGCCCCTTTGCGCTACGTCTTTGATGATACGAACTTTACCCACATCTAAACATGACCTATAACTATACTTATCTACGAATTTAAGATTTAACTCGGACTAAGAAAGATATATCATAAGTGCTTTCCTAATTGTAAATATCGTTATGTTTTTGTTTTGCTTACTTTAAATTGTAATTTGAATTGTGACACCATTTCCGTGTTATATTTAAGAAAAATGTAAATAGGATATCGAAGTTACTGTTTTGACAGATGTTTCTGTTTGTCACAGATCAAATATCATTTTCGATTAAGTCTAAATCTTGTCCAGATTAATCAGCGGTTTCTTATCTGATCGCCCTGTCAAAATTTGTTTTTAAGTTTTGTCCTTGATTAAAAAGATAAGTTCCCTTATCGTTAAGCACATGTCGACGTTGGCGGTTGCTGCAGACAGTGCAGTTAAAGGGGCACTCCCTGAGTGTCATAATGTAGTATATACTTTATGAGTTGAGATTGGTGTTTGAACCGTCTTCACTCTTGGCGTGGTCTAAATGATACTGGTACAGATCCATTAACGAAATTAGAAGTCTTTTACAAAATACAAAATTCCAATTCCAATCCAAGAAGACATTGAATCATTATCAAATATTCGACAGATGATAACTCGCATAGATATTGAGGTTGACTCTATGAAGAATATTATCAACATCTGGCTGAAGTATGGTGTTAATTTTATATATGCCATGGGTAACCGGCAACCCATCTCTCCAAAAAAAGCTCATGATGTTTAAGATACACCCGGGGTTATCAGCAACCCCCCCCCCCCCCCCCCCCCCCCCCACACACACACACTAATAAGCCCCTCACACTCTAGAGATAGGCCTTGGAGACGTTATATGTCAAAGTTTGATAACTCAATTTCCAATATGGCTTTTGATGTGATCTTGTAATAACACAAGTCAAGCCCTTGAGACGCAGGGTCACACTTCACCAGATGTGCAGAGTCTCTCATACATCACATGTCTCACCAATCCCCTCTGATTTCAACAGTTTGACACGTGTCTCTATCTCGGACGGTTCTATACTTATCTGCCATATTACCAAACAGAGATACATCCCCGTGAAGGTGTAATACAGCTAGCAGCAGGGGACGCGTATTTCACAGTCAATGAAAATTCTCACTGCCAATGAAATTCGTTTTACAGATGGTTCGTCATTGAATTCCTCATATGTCATATTTTTGATTTATTGCATTTATATTATTTATTTATCGGAAGATAAAGTTTGAAAATTTTGACAGCTGTGTTGAAGAAGCATGGTGTTAAACATCTGTTAAAAGCTATCTTTTTTAGTGTTGTTCTTCAAAAGAAAAATGAACATCGTTATTCCAGAAAAAATAGTTCTATATCTTTAAAGCTTGACTTTAAATTCAAAGGCAAAAACACTCGTAAACGTTTTGTCAACTTCAGCGATTTCTTTAGTCTCGAAATATATATGTAATGTTGTACTCCCAAAACTACTTTCGTGGTGTCTTCGTAGTTCACCTAATGAAGCATGACCGTTGTTAATTAAGACTCATTAAGCTAGCAAATCATCACAGGAAGTGAAAATTAACCCATATATGACATAAAACATTTCCGCTGAAAGGGTGCTATGGAAACACTTAGCTAACCCAACAACCCATTGACCGAGAAAACAACCACGCCTATTTTGCATGGTAAAATAACATTTGTAAAATTTGACAGAACAAACCTGACACTTTCCGTGTTACTTACAACTGGTGACGATACTGCATTTACTTATCTTTTAAAAATCGGTGATGAGTTACATTTACTGTATGTAGATGGCAGCCTCTAATATCCTGGTCAAATTGACATACAATGTACGCGACCCTCGTTTCTCTGTATGGTTATGATACGTCTACGACTATTGATAACTATAAATTGACATTTATATTTCAGTGATAGCAGTAATTATTATACGGCATTTCAATGTTATAGGCGTTTTCTAAATCATTAAAGGAGCTGTAGCACGCCGTTTTTACTGAAACAAGCATGCAGTTGTCACTAAGGTGTCATGATCCCCCGCCGCAAATTAATACTTCAAAATTTAAAAATAATGTCAAGATCAGCAAAACCGACTTGGACCTTAATCTTCCCTAAAATAACCATTGGTTAGGATAATGATGAGAATCCAATGAACAGTTCTTGTGATGTTGATACCCCTGACAAGCTAAACATGTCGTAAAACTCGCAGTTCCGTTGTGACATTGATTATGATGTCAAGGTCACCAAAATCTAATCAGCCCTTAGTCTTCCCTAGGAGGTGCTGTGTGTAAGATATGATGAAATTCCAGTTAACGGTTCTTGATATCCTGCTGACAAGTTTAACATGCAAGTTCACATGCCTAAAAATTGAAAGGTCCGCTGTAACCTTGAGAATAATGTCAAGGTAACAAAAATCTAATCAGCCCTTTGTCTTCTCAAGGAGAAGCTATGTGTAAGATAAACTATAAAAAAAATCCAGTGAACGGTTCTTGAGATAATTCTTCACAAAATTTCGTTGTGACCTTGAAATGAAAGTCAAGGTCACAAAACTCAGTAGGAACACATTACTCTCCCTATGATGAACCCATATGCACAATATGAAAAGAATCCAGAACAGTACGTACAATCGTAAACGTGCGGCGGGGGATAACAAGTTACCTCACGAAAAGTGTTACAAATCGCTAAATAATACTTCCGAATCAATAACAGAGTTCTCGAACAAATGAACATGGTACAATGTCCGGTCGAAGGTAGTTTGTGATCTGACCGATATAGAGATACATAAACACTCAGCGCAGTCTTAAATATTGCACCATGATGGAATGGTCAACCCTCTTGCTGTCTGAAATCTCAAAATCGCATGAGATCTAAACATCTACCTCTCATACTGAAAATTTTCCACAACACTGTTTCTTTATACCCCCTCCCCTCCCGAAGGTTCAAAATCATAAAATTACTCCATGTTCACAGAATTCTGACTAAAGTAGAAACCTTAAAAGAGTTGTTTATGGTGTTAAGTGTGAATAAAGCTCCACTGCGTCCGCCGTCTCTTCCTCATATCTAATCTCTGTTCCTTATTGCTACTCACAAACAACTACTTGTATTGCTGTTTGGTTCCTGAACTATAAATGGGATCAATATGACGTGTCTGAATCACTACCACAAACTCGTTGTTATAGTTCCTTTTTTCGCGTATTTTTCTCTGTGATTTAAGCATTATTTGTGAAGGTTTTTCTGTAACTGGTACATGTTGTCAAGGGTCTTTTCTGTAACTGGTACATGTTGTCAAGGGTCTTTTCTGTAACTTATACATGTTATCAAGGGTCTTTTCTGTAACTTGTACATGTTGTCAAGGGTCTTTTCTGTAACTTATACATGTTGTCAAGGGTCTTTTCTGTAACTTATACATGTTGTCAAGGGTCTTTTCTGTAACTTATACATGTTGTCAAGGGTCTTTTCTGTAACTTGTACAGGTTGTCAAGGGTCTTTTCTGTAACTGGTACATGTTGTCAAGGGTCGTTTCTGTAACTTTTACATGTTGTCAAGGGTCTTTTCTGTAACTTGTACATGTTGTCAAGGGTCTTTTCTGTAACTTGTACATGTTGTCAGGGGTCTTTTCTGTAACTTGTACATGTTGTCAAGGGTCTTTTCTGTAACTTGTACATGTTGTCAGGGGTCTTTTCTGTAACTTGTACATGTTGTCAAGGGTATTTTCTGTAACTTGTACATGTTGTCAAGGGTCTTTTCTGTAACTTGTACATGTTGTCAGGGGTCTTTTCTGTAACTTGTACATGTTGTCAGGGGTCTTTTCTGTAACTTGTACATGTTGTCAGGGGTCTTTTCTGTAACTTGTACATGTTGTCAGGGGTCTTTTCTGTAACTTGTACATGTTGTCAGGGGTCTTTTCTGTACAAGGTGCATGTACTTTATTACTTAAAGAAAATATAAAATCTCTGGTTTTTTTCTATGTTAATTCGTTAAAACTTTCAAGTAAACAAAACACACACAAATATTTCGAAGCCTCACCTGCTTACAAGATATCGCAGTTTAAAGTGAGTAAAATTTACCTGCAAATTATCTCATTCCTGAAGGAACACTCTCAGCATAGCATAGCATGGAGCATAGCGTTCGTTAGCGATGTGATGTCATACACAGGTTTTGCTTACAATGAAATTCTAAGACGATTTGTCGATGTTCGTCGATAATTCGTTTAAAACATAATAACAACTTTGGACATTGCAAGTTTCCGATAGAATGGGTATGTGTGCGTCTGCAGGGAGTTATTTCGGAGGTTTTGGGGCATTTTTCGAAATTCAATCGCTTATTTTAGTTTTGATCTTTTCCCAATCGAGTGGAGTGTTAGGCGTCATCACTGATTGCTTAATTGGTTTCTGATGTTCTACGTTATTTTGTTAACAACAATAAATCGAGTAGGCCTACATTTTTTTACAGTATTTTGTGTTTCCGTAGAGTAATGCAACAAGAATCTGAGGTTTCAAATAGTAATAGTTGATTACTGTTTGAGCACAGTAAAAAGCATAAAAAAGCACTAGCTAGTTTAGATGGCTGGTACATGGTTTGAGTGTTGAAAGAAGATTTTGAACAAAAACACTCTCCATTGTGATTTAGTAAGTGAGCGCTGTATACGTTAAGGGTTATTAAAGATGAATTTCATTTTGTTCGCACCTTCTTTGAAGAAGTTAGAGCAAACTCTCTAAAACCGAAAAACCATATACGTTTTATCAGCATCCAACACAGCCAAAAAATGTCAACTAAGGTCATGCATAAATGTAAATGTAATTAAAGGTTTAGCCATTTATTTCACAAGAAACCTGTATAAATGTATGTAGTTAATTTCCCTCATCAACATGTTCATTTATAATTCATGATTCAAAATATACTGAGTAGGCTACAAGCAGGAAATGAAAGTCATGTAAATACCTGACTTGAATTTCAAAACAATTGTCAATTTTGTTCACTATGCTTCCCCTTTCCGTTAAAAGCTGCAACACAACTCTCTTTCAAATGCTTATTGAGCACTACAGAAGTTCAGTTTTAGTTACGTGTAATGGGACCTAGAAAGAAACGATATAGCGAAGAGGATGCTAAACCGCTTTCATTAAAAGGATTTCAATTATTTGTATTGCAAACATAGGAATGAATGTTTTGACATCGGGTCTTATGCAAAAGTGTTATGTATATTTTCTTAACTTGATTCCTTTTAAGCAAGATCTGTTTCAAGTATATATATGAAACGAATAAGATATTTTGTTTAGTTTCTGACACTCCTTACTGAAAAAGATGTTCCGTTCGTTAGATTGCCCATTTTGAGGGATTGGCATTTAAAGTTTGAAGAGGTTTGAATAACCAGGAAACGAGAGTACTTAGACTAATTATTTTTTGAGAAACGCAATAAAATAATTTGGCCTCAACTTGATGTCAACATACCGCCTCTAAGTAGGTTTACACAGAAACTAGTAATTATGATATTTGCATAAAATAGTAATTTTGAAATTATCAATTGATGCAGATTTTTTCGATAAATCAAACGGATACGTGATAAATGGAACCTTTTAAAAATGCTTCTTGACTCCCGCAGGGTTTGTCATCACAAAGAAAGGATTATAAATAATATAAGAAAACATATTTCATCTAGCAGAACAAATAATAAGCCCAGTGATACCAACAACATAACACAATTTAACGACTGCATCAAAACCGTTATCCGTTATCAAAATATGAAGAACTATTAAAAAACACTAACCTTGCTTTGAGTTTAGCATCTAGCCTAGAGTCGACGACTGAAATCTCCAATTTCTTGAACATCAAAAGTTCTGTCTATCGACATCGGCTGTCATATTTCTACAAGTCATTTCCCGTGAGATAAAAATGACAGAACTAAATTGCTTAATGTCTAAAACGCACTTGGAGCGTCCTGTGATCGTCACGTAGTCCACTGAATGCGTTAACACCTCGACACCGCATTGACACCAAGTACTGTTGTCGATTTCAGCTGCTATAATAATTGACAGGTGGAGTCTTTAGCCAGCACGGATTTCTCAACTTTCTCGAGCGACTCACACGAGGAACTGCTTGGACCGTTACGATTGCTAGCGTATTGGAGGCTCGTCGAGCGTGTTTTATTACGGTGTCTGAAACATATCGGAGATCTTCCCTGTATTGGTGGAATAGTTATAATAAGTTTTATATCAACGTTGCACATAATCAGTCATTAGTCTAGAATGTGTATTCGGTAGTCACTTTCAATATATATTCATTATATGTCAATATCTAGAAGTATAAAAATCCAGGCAGTGTCAACTGAAATATGTTGTTTTCTATATTGCATACTAGCTATTCCTGATCAAAACGCATTACTTAATAAGTTTCTGTATATATTGAGGGAGTTAAGATATGATTTTAGTTTGTTTCTCATTGGAAGTTCGACATGTGTATATATGTAAGTATATGTGTATGTAGATACAACAATGGTCTCCTTCTTGTTTTGTGTTAACTAAAGCATATGCATGGTGATTTGTTTGGCTTGGGTTAAACACGTTTCATTGCCAGAAAGGTCAAATGGATCACACACAAGTGAAACATTTACTTCTCCTATCTACAAATGGTTATATTATTATGATTATTAAGATATAACACATGTGAAATATTACAGATTTGACATTATGATATGTACAAGAAATATACATCGTAGTATGATGAAGTGTAAAGGAAATTCTCACAGTAGTTACATAATATAACATTACATTTCGTGAATGAATCCTACAGTAGATGCGATACCAAGATACTGGTTTGTAAACCACCTGAATGCCCATCATAAGCTGTTATCTATTATTTTCACGTATATTCACAACAATTAGTATAACATATACGATTTTACAAAAGTGTTTTTATTTTTATTTTTCAGGAATGTCCATTTACTTTACTCTAGGTCACTGCGTAATGAAATCATAAAAATGGCACTCTTCCCATAGAAGTTACTCCACTCAGTTAATTCTCCCATCCTCTAAGAACTGAGTAGATGAACCTCTGTAGGGGGAGAATGGGAAAAGGATGATGCAAGAATGTGTTTAAACAATTTAAATGTACAATCCTGAGCTAAGAATTGGCCGTTGAATACTTGATTTAGGGTCTTATTGACTAACATCTTGAAGAATAATGTCTCTAGATTTGTTTTGAACACTGACAGTTCAGTATGTGACGTCAGGTTAACTGACAGACCGTTCCAGGAGTTGCTCCAGGAGAGTGAAACATCTATACCCTAATGTTCTGGTTCGGTTGGGTGGACACAGAGACTCGAACTTATAGAATAGATCCTTCGATCTGATAAATATGTTAGTAGATTTTAACCAGGTCAGAGGTATATATCTGAAAGATCAACAATGTCCTTGTTATAGAATCCATGATTAGTACAAACGTGCATCTTGAAAAACAGTGGATGATATTAAAATATTAAAAATAACACTGAATCGTATGCTATCTGCAACCAAAACTGGTTATTGGTGAATTTGAGGAAGGGTTATATTTCAAGGTTTTTGAATAAACAAGTGTATACTGTATACCGTGGTTGGGTTCATGAATGAAAACCAAAACGAATTTTTTTGTTTTCTTGTTTTCCCACAGTGAAATAAATCAAGATCGCCGTCCATGTTAGCACAGACCGTTAACAAACGAACACAGATTCTCTAATCTTGCTATGACATTATCGGCATGCTAAACAAATGCGCCCAGCAATAACAAACGTAAACCAAAAGAAATTGAATTTATCAGACAATTTAACCAAACATAAACAAAGCATGGTGTGTGATATCTCGATAAATGTGAAGTCTAGCATCTCGGGTGACATTACAGACGGCATGAGCGACCAATATGAAGGGTTTAAAGAACTTTCATTCCGTAATCTCGTTAAATCTAAGCACTAAGTTCCTGAGACTGAGTGTTCAGTCTCACGTGCAGTCTCACATCTGATTATCTGATTATCTGATTCTCTATACAGTACTTTATTCTATATCGAGTAAATATGGTTTTAAAGTATTGAAATGCAAATTCAGTGAAATGAACTTTTTAATTTTGTTATTTTGTTATTCACTTACTTGCCTTCCTTGAAAATAATATACTGACATGTAAGATTTTAAGATTTCATATTGAATAAAGGTGAATGGAGCACTGATAAATCCATATAGACTTGGTAAAAGCTTCTGGAATTTCATTTATGGTTTGGGCGACATATTATGTCATGGTATTAGGATCGCTGATTGAACAATATGTTTCAAATTATATTTACTAATTATCTAACTTTTAAACCAACATTTTTTTGTATTTGATAAGATGGTGTCATTCAATTGTAATATCTATTGTTATTTCTTCAAAAGTAAAAACATGCAGTTCAGTGTAATTGATGTTTCAATTTATCTTTTTCTCCTCAACTGCTTTCTTCGTCCTGAGTGAAAATAATTAAAACACGCATTAATAAATGTTCAAACCCTTGATGAATACATTGTTTGACATTTATTGTTGGTAAGCCTGGGGTGTAAGGGTTGATACTGTCTTAATAACAATTTTAATTTACTAATTTCAAGGAAATAATTGATAATTGGAAATAAATTAGTATGTCAACGTATTTTGATAAGATTCCATGTCATGTCGGAATTGTCACATAAACATTTGATCACATAATTTTATTGTTAGATAATGATTTTATTTCAATTCTATAATTGCATGTGACTTTACATGAAGGCAATGTCAACACAGTGTATGAAGTATGATTTCTTCATTGCATTCAATACATGTAAAAAGACCCTGCACACATATAATAATTTCCCCTTTTCAATAGAATTATATAATATTATTTACTAAAATAATGTTATTATAACATTTATTCCGTTTTTGGACCAACCACGAAAGCGTGAAACCAATAATCCTGATAATAACAGACCCTACCAGCCAAATATATATATGTAACAAGCAATGAGAAGCAAGGTATCTACTTATTAACCCTTTATCCTGTCACGCATCCTATACATCCTTACTGATCTTTGCCCTTCCTACAAATAACTGGTCTAAATTCATCATCTCGACTCACGACAATATATCTAACAATACATATGTCACCCAGATCGTGAATCTCAGCTACGTTCACGCACTTCCTACCAAAACCGCTCATATATGTAAATAGAACTGATAAGACAGATATTCTTGATGTTGAAACGGAGGGAATTAAGAGCTTATGGAGATTGGTACATGGATGATAATAAACTAAATTAATCAACATAAACTCACGTGCAAAAGAAATTAGATTGTGAATGTATTTGGTAGCCACATGTTTTGTAAAGAAGTATTCACAATTTTATACATCAGAGTATGCAATTTTTATTTTTACATCTGTTCAAATAGACATTGGGTGCTAAAATCGTTTTTTAAAGATTTTTTTGGCCCACAATATTTGGTATTTAAGTTTAAAACATTGAAAAAGTAGAAATTTAATTAATTAAAGATTTCCTCGACATAAATAACCTTCTTTGATTTAAATTTGACGCGTCATTACTGTAGGACGTCACAAAACAAGCCAAAACTGGCTTTTTGAGTCTAGTTAAGGAGATTCCAAAACGACCATTTCTTAAAACTTGTGTTTCTCAGAGTTATGAATAGATAATGTTTTGAAAATTCATATTTAGTATTGTTGGGTTCTGAAGACATGATGTAACGTTGTTTCAGTCGCATTTATCGCCCGTCGATTGAAATATCTTGTATTTTGTATGGGGACGTTTCTTTTGCACGTGGGTTTATCAGAAGTATCTTGGTTTAACTTTTTCAAATCAATTACCGTGGTGCAATTAAATAATTTCTTCAAAATTGACAACAAATTATTTCTCAATCTGTGTTATAAAACTGTCTTTATATATAGCTGAAACCAATCAAATGGTATATATGGTTATGAAATTTTAGGAGTTCACAAATTGAAACTTATTGAAAGATGTCATGTTAATTTTTGTAAAGATGATCTTGACGAAAGTGATAGTAGTAGTCTCGAGGGGAAGGTAAGTTTCCGAATTAGTAAGAATTGTAAGAACGTCGTTGATTGTTTAATGAACTAGATTCAATCAATCACGATTCAGGACCTGTTATAGTTGAACAAAAAACTTACCGCCCTGAACAAGGTTATGTGGAAAGCTATGAATTTAGTAACTTATGTCAGCGGGAGAGAACGGAGCCTCGATGTGACATTCATGTTGTTAGTATGACAGAAAGAAGGGAAAGTGTCCAGCTCAGAGGCATGGAGTAAAGGAAATAATGATCAAGCGACTGTGAGAGAGGCAGTGGTCCGTATGTGTTGTCGATTTCAGTTCTGAAATTCGATCATGTTGAGATGTTTTGAAGAGTCTGTTGACTTTGACAGACGGCTAGTCTTGATAAGTGTGAAATCTACACCAAATCTCGTGCATACAAGTACTGGCTACGTTTGTTGTTGAAGCGGTTTTGTAAACAGTTAGTAATCTCTGTGTTATCATCTGTCATTGTGTATTGTGATTCAAGTTCTTATTTTTGATTAAGAAATTATATTTTTATCCTTGATAACGTTGATTGTTGTTCTGTTAACAGTAAAAATATGTTACTTTAAATACTTTGATTTGGAAAAGTAATTACATTTATTATGTTTGAAAGACGGAAGTGGGGTTCGGATACTTGAATACGCTGTTCGACGGAGTTTGTTGAAAGTTTGTTATCGTTGCCTTATCTTGTGGCAATGTGTTAAGGGATAATATTTATTTTATTTGATAAAGAAATGATATTTTGCAAACTTAATAACATTGTTGAAAGCGTTATATAACACAATGGCATTGTTGAAAGCGTTATACAATCCATAAATGTACAATATACAATGTACAAATGTACAAACAAATGTACAATATACAATCTTGTACAACTTAAAACGTTAGAACTGTTTCTAGAAGTTGGTATCACGGAGATACGAGGGGCGTTCAATAAGTGTTGCAAGCGGGGCATTGGTGTTTACATAAACAGTGTCAGCTTATAGCAGGTGTTACTATAGTCAAAACATAACATTGACACATGTCAAAACAATTTCTAGACATAACAATTATTTAGATATAATAGCAGCGGTGACCTAGGGGTCTCCATAATCATGGATTCTCTCAAACATGAACAACGCGCTGTGATCAAGTTCCTTACTAAAGAGGGATGCAAAGCTACAGAAATACATAATCGTATGTGTAATGTGATGGGTAAGGATGATCCTAACTTTTCAACAGTTTGTCGCTGGTCTCTTCAGTTCAAGCGGGGCAGGGAGTCCTTAGACGATGACCCACGGTCAGGCAGGCCATCTGAAGTCACCCGACCGGAAGTTATTGCCGCTATCGAAAGACGAATTTTAGCTGACCGCCGTGTTAAAGTTTCTGAACTGTCTTTGGAATTCCAGATATCAGTTGGAAGTGTTGAAAAAATAATTCATGACCATCTTGGTATGTCCAAGGTATCTGCAAGATGGGTACCCAGAAACCTCACAGCACAAGATCGCCAGAAAAGAACCGAAAGTTGCATGGAGCTCCTGGATCGGTTTAATGCGGATGAAGCCAGGTTTTGTCTCGTCTGGTGACAGGTGACGAAACCTGGATCCACCACTGGGACCCGGAAACTAAACTGGAATCCAAGCAATGGAAGCACCCGAGTTCACCGCCTCCCCTGAAGTTTCGCACTCAACCATCAGCTGGCAAGGTTATGGCGACAATCTTTTGGGATGCAAAAGGCATATTATTAATTGATTACTTGCCAAGCAAAACTACAATGAATGGTCAATATTATGCCAACCTAATGCAAGAATTGCGAAATACAATTCGACAGAAACGCCGTGGAATGTTGACACGTGGTGTTCTGATTTTGCATGACAACGCTCCAGTCCACAAGTCAAGAGTTGTACAGGTCGCTATACGTGATTGTGGATTCGAACAGCTTAACCACCCATCCTACAGTCCAGACCTAGCCCCCAGTGACTACTTCCTGTTCAGAAACCTGAAATCCGCCCTACGTGGAAGGCACTTCCGGGATGACGAAGACGTCAAAGCTGCCACAGAGGCGTGGTTAGGGGGGCAAACGGAAGGCTTCTACAAAAGCGGCATCAAAAGTCTTAAAGAGAAATGGAATAAGTGTATTGAGGTGAAGGGTAACTATATTGAAAAATAAAAGGAAAAAATTGACTACGCGAGTTGGTTTTATATTGAAGTTGCAACACTTATTGAACGCCCCTCGTACCAACACATATACATGGTCATCCATAATTATTCTTATCTCCCCTTCAGTAATTTATCCTTATCATGCGTCCTTGTGCATGACGATTGCATTTATTAGGTTTGATTTTTTAATGAATTAAAATTTAATGTGTATTACACTAACAGCAATGTAGCTGTTACAAAAGAGATCCCAGTTATTAGATATAGGAGAGAAATTGCTTAATGTACATGTTCAAGCATCAACTTACGATTGAGTTGGTAAGTCACGTCATATAATTAGTGACATTACAAGTAGGTATTGTGTTGTAATCTATGTACAAGGAAACGTTTCGTTGTGTAACTTCACAGTGATTATCCAAGGTCGTTCAACAGACCGGGTTGTAACAGGATTTGAGAGGTCAAGTGCTTGACCGATAATTGTTGGACATGTGCCGGTAAAACTGTTTTAATATCTTCTACGTAATAGTATATTCGGTGTTATAATCCTTCCAAACTATACCAACAGCTATATCTTCTGAATTAGTAGCAACAATCATTTTCTATGTGATGAGAACTATTGAATTCATTAATTTCACCCTAGCAGTAACATTGTTTGATCTTATATGTAGATAAGGCATACATCGCTGTAACATAGATGTACGATATGGCTGTGTGTGTCGTATCGAATAATTCCATCAGGATATTGCAGTATACGTATACATACTGACTGCTATTTCATATATACATAGACATCGTACAGAAGGCTGTTGGGATGATGTTGACATTATATATAGTTAGTACATGTACATAGTCCTAGTACTCATGGCGTGGCGGGCTTTCTCCCTGCCTTAATACTAGCAGCCGCGATATTAGTGAAATACTCTTGAAAGAGGGGTTAAACCCCAACTCACCTCAACTCACCTCACCTCACCTAGTACTCAATTTTAAAAAATGGATGATCACGGTCAAGTGGTTGTCTGCATTACCAGTGTGTATGAAATAACACAATATTTTGTGACGCAAATATAAATTTGTTAAATAAAAAAGAAAGGAGTTCTGTGGATTTACAACTTCTTTATTGCAGTAGTGCGACGTTTCGGTGTAGGTGCTAGCACTGTTGTCAAGTCTCCAAACTGCCTCTGCTCCCAGTAAATCATATCCAGTGTGTTTTGTATAATGTATATCGTCCATTATAGCATTTATTGATACATGATAATTTGTGTCATTCCTTTCCTCTTTTAGATGTGTACTTGTTTGTGTGTAGCGTATGATGCTTTGTGAAGTTATACCAGGGTACTTAGCTGAACTAACCAGTTTTAATCGGGAATTACGTGTTTTACGTCCAGCAAATATGTTGGAGTCAATACACATGTGCTTATAAAACCTTTCCATATTTTATTTCACAATAACAAAAAAGAACACGCAGAACTTGGGATATATAGCCGATTTGAAAGACAACATTTAGAAACAACACGTTAGGTACAGTAACTTATCATCATTTATTTGTACCATGGTTCCTTTAGTAAGGCTTCAATACATACTTAATACGTCGGTAAAATGTCAATTAAATTTTCGGATAAGAGTCATTCTGGTTATCTTGCAGCGCGTCTTTCTGTTATCTGCTATCCGTACAGTTCATCTACCAGACCAAACAATTCATCCTGCTTCATTAGTGTATTTTAATCCTACTATGATAACCATATTCTGATATTATATGAGTCCAATAACTCTCATATGGCTATAAATAACCAACAAATGAAATAATTTAAATTCGAGCAATATTGGCAGTACCCGGATGGGAGGACAGATGAACGATCATCGACGTTCAAACACGCCATTTCATTGGTTGAAAAACGGCATGGAAGACGAGAGTTACAGGGCTCAGGGTATCAGGGTATTGTAGTAGGGTAGTGGATACAGATACACTGATGGAGCAGGATCAGACGTGGACAGAGCGTTTGTTTACAGGAGCAACTGTCAAGTTTGACAATGTTGACAATAATGTAATGTGAAAGCTTTAAAACTGACAAACTTCTTTCGGAAAAAAGGTTATTGCTGGCAATTGATTGTTATAATTAGTTATAGGATATATGTAATATACATTATATGATATACTCGAATCATTAACATGCTTGCAATATAAGATGTTATGATATGAAATCAGATTTAATTCATTTTAAAAATATTTAAATCAATTCATTTGGGGAATGTCAAATCTCTTCAAGTATTATATCTGAGCTGAGCTATGTTAACGCTACCATTTCCGAATGTTTGACACGGACGGTGTGACGAGAAGACCATATCTTCTCCAGACAGCTGAGTCTTCTCCTTGACAGCTATGTCATCACAGTCCTCCTAGTGACGTTGATAACGTTACCACGTGTCGTGGATGTGTCGAATCGTTCAGACACTTCAGTGGAACGTTTGCAAAAACCGTGACTATCGCAGGAGATATCTGGTTACGCCGTGTGAAATAAAATATGTCTGTTGGTTACATTCTCATTGAATTTATTCATCTTCTGTTTGCTAATCTATTTCAATTATGAATGCAATTTGAAGTGAGACAATCAGTTTTTAGTCTGGAAATGTTCTCAAGAATTTTGTGATACGTGAGTACGCATTTGATTTAGGAAATTGGCAATACATGCACATCCATATGTGTGTAATTTGTAATACATACACATCCATTTGTGTGTAATTTGTAATACGTGCACATCCAGTTGTGTGTAATTTGTTATACATGCACATCCATATATGTGTTTAATTTGTAATACATGCACATCCATATGTGTGTAATTTGTAATACATACACATCCATTTGTGTGTAATTTGTAATACGTGCACATCCAGTTGTGTGTAATTTGTAATACATGCACATCCATATATGTGTGTAATATTTAATACATGCACATCCACATGTGTGTGTAATTGGCAATACATGCACATCCATTAGTATGTAATTGGCAATACATGCACATCCATATGTGTGTAATTGGCAATACATGCAGATCCATATGTGTGTAATTTGTAATACATGCACATCCATATGTGTGTAATTTGTAATACATGCACACCCATATGTATGTAATTTGTAATACATGCACATAGATATGTGTGTAATTTATAATACATGCACATCCATATGTGTGTAATTTGTAATACATGCACATCCACATGTGTGTAATTGGCAATACATGCACATCCATTAGTATGTAATTTGTAATACATGCACATCCATATGTGTGTAATTTGTAATACATGCACACCCATATGTATGTAATTTGTAATACATGCACATCCATATGTGTGTAATTTATAATACATGCACATCCATATGTGTGAAATTTGTAATACATGCACATTCATATGTGTGTAATTTGTAATACATGCACATCCATATGTATGTAATCTGTAATACATGCACATCCATATGTGTGTAATTATTAATACATGCACATCCATATGTTCGTAATTGGCAATACATGCACATCCATATGTGTGTAATTGGCAATACATGCACATCCATATGTGTGTAATTTGTAATTCATGCACATCCATATGTGTGTAATTTGTAATCTGAGATGATGTTCAGATAAATATTGATAAACGTTGTACCTGTAAATGATATAATTGATGTCTCATGTAAGACTTGGTGAAAGAGTCTATTAATTAGTCAATTTCGTCTCATGGTAAAGGGATGGGCAAGTGTGCTAGCACGAGTACTCCAATCAAAGACAACAAAACACAAGAATTAAATTTGATGATAATGTATTGAGTAACTATGTATATGGTGCTGGTCTTGTCTAAGCTTCCGAGCAGGTACATATTGGTAAAGAGAGCTAAATACCGTTGATGCAGCTTGTACGGAAGCAAAGACAAAAGAGCTAATGAATTTATAAAAAATAAATTACTTTAATTAATTAAAGTGGCATGTCTCCCAAGTTTCGCCATTATGACCCATTCTTCAAAATCAAACTCTCCGTTTCTTGTGGGTCTGAAGCCAGAGAAATGTTTTAGCCGGAAGTAGCTCTGAGATGGCAGCTCCCAGTTTAACAACACCGGCTGTGGTTTTGGGCTTGAGGTGTGCCCGCTGCAGGCAACACATGAGGCACCTGCAACTGGTTCACCTGCTGCCTCAACAACCGGTGTGTATGAGTCAGACCCGGCAAGGGTGGATCCGTCATTCACATTGTCCATTCGTTGTACGGAAGCAAAGACAAAAGAGCTAATGAATTTATAAAAAATAAATTACTTTAATTAATTAAAGTGGCATTGGATGGATATGATGAGAACTACTTATAGGATAGAAAGATAATAAAATAGGGCCATGGGCTCTGTAGCTCATAAGGGTTTATAGTGTTTAATGAAAGAATGTGAAACGAAATCACGAAATCTACAATTTAGAATCCCCATTGGCCAAGGAGTCTGTATACAACTTTTCAGCTCTCTAGACCTTTTGGAACTGGAGAAGAAGATGAAAAAGGTTTTTAAGGATGTGACCCCGGTGACCCCATTTTGGGTCACGGGGTCACGAAATTTACAATTTAGAATCCCCATTGGCCAAGGAGTCTGCACACAACTTCTCAGCTCTCTAGACCTTTTGGACCTGGAGAAGAAGATGAAAATAGGTTTTTAAGGATGTGACCCATGTGACCAAGGCCATTGGCCAAGGAGCCTGCACATAAAATTTCAGCTCTCTGGAGTCATTGGTTCTCGAGAAGAAGTCGAAAAAGCGAAAAGTTTACAGACGGATGGACGGACGGACGCCGGAAACCATGCCATGATATAAGCCCATCGGGCCTTTCAGGCCTGATGAGCTAATAATAAAGATGGGATATGACTGTTTGTTGGTTGATCATACCAGTCTATTAGAGGCTGGCTCCAACAATTTGTACATAAACAATTGAGTAGAATAACTGGAGACTACCCAGAATAAGGATACCTAACTTTAGTAAAATGAAATATATTCAAAATGCAATACTTATTGCAATGGCTAAATCATTGTGAAAAAAACACCCCACACTATAAATATATAATGCAATTTATAGTTTGTTGTGTGATGAAAAACAATGATAGCATTAACATTTGTGAAAAGACATCACATCAGTATTGTATATCTATATGAACAGTCAAGTTGAAATATAGAAATATACAATGAATATGAATATGAATTGCAATGGAAAACAATGATTGTTAATGCTTAGCCAATAAATAAAATAGATAAAATATGATAGTATCATTGTGAAAAAACACCCCACACTATAGGTAAATTATGTAACTTATAGTTTGTTGTGCGATGAAAAACAATGATTAATATGAAATAATTATATGATGCATGAGCGCATATGACATGAATTGATATGTACCAATGAAATTACCTAATAACTTTTAATAATAATATCATGATGTGAGCAAGATTAAATTAGATTAGTAGATTGAGTATAAATCCCAAGCAGAAGACGCTGTTTTGTTTACATATGGGGGCGGCCATGTTGGATACCCACAATTCCCTTAGAGGAGGTCCCCTCAAGGAGCGATCTAAAAATAGAGTAGGGTTTCCCAGCTGAATGGCTTGGCCACTGGAATCCCTTAATTAGCACCACATGTTGGTCACTAGACAAAGGGGTGATTAATGCTGGTTCAGTTTTGGGTATTTTGCTGTTGTCAGCACTTTGTTACATTTATTCAAAATGGTTGAATTTGGAATTAAGAGAATTTAGAGGTTAGCTATGAGCTAGACTGATTTTTGATTGGCAAATCTAATAGTGATGGAATTTTGAGTAGCAGATCTGAATAGTTGAATTACTTCCAAATGAAATGGAGGAAAATTACATAAATACCATTTCCAAAAGGAAATTTTGCTAAAAGGGAGCGCCAGATATTCTTGCCTTTGAGTGCACATAGAACTGTGCCCGTGAGCAACAAGTTCGCACGACAAGAATCTTTAAAATTTAAAATTGCCAGAACCCCTGAAACCAGTAATAACATTAATTGTTGTTATGATAACTTTTAAATTTGGAGATAGCATATAAAATCACCAGCTTGTACGGAAGCAAAGACAAAAGAGGACAAGATAGAGTGTAACTTGCCCTCTTGGGCATTCCCAGGTCATATGACCAACTACTAGACAAACTGCGATTGGTTAGAGCTTCCGTACAAGCTGCATCAACTGTATTTAGCTCTCTCTACCAATAGGTAAGAATATAGTCCTCATTATCTGTTTTAATGCATTGTTGTTTAGTTTTACTTCGAGATGCTATTGACACATTTGCCTCTGGTGATTTTATATGCTATCTGCAGCTTGTACGGAAGCAAAGACAAAAGAGGACAAGATAGAGAGATAGAGATACAAATCTGCACACTTTACACTCCCCCCCCCCCCCCCCCCCCCCCTTTTAAAAATAATTTGGATTTAGATGAAAAAGGAAAAATTCTATCCTTGCATCTAGCTTAATTGTAAGAACTGTTCACATTTTTCACATTAGAGTCAATTACAGCATCGCTTCTTCGCATTGTCCTGATCCGTCACTTGGACGAATCCCACACCGCGTACCCTCACCGTCAGGGCCTTCCCAAAGTCATTGTTTCTGGCCAGCGAACGATGTTGATCCGAGAGGACTTTCCTCCGCTGGACCTCAGTCTGATTGTCAGCAACAGACTTGTGGTGGTAGAGCTTGGGGTCCGATGTTGCTGGTGGGACAATGCTTCGCCCCTCCAACACTTGAGACAAGCATATCTCGATGGCGACAGTGCCATTCAGGGTTGGATGAACAGCGTCTTTGAGATACCAGCCAGGCATACTCCCTCCTTTCCTGTCCTTGAAGATCTTTGCCATGTCCAAGACTGCGAACTTGTGCTGATTGGCTAAGCACATGAGGTCCCCGTTGAACTTGAGCCGCAGTTCTTGGATCTTCACAAGAGAGTTCTTATTTCTGGAGCTTCGTCGCCAGCCCGCTTCGTAAACGGTTGTCATGACTAACGACGAGGAAATGTTCTGTGCAAGGTGTATTATTTTAATCACATCGTCTCTGATGAACTCAGATCCCTTGTTGTCGTTGAGAATATTGTTGAGTCCAACACACAAGACGAGGCGCTGAACTTTGACACCTTGCACAGCAGCCTTATACAGGATTGGAAGGAGGTCCTGTGTCTTCATCCCACCGAAGACTCGAATGTCTGCTGACACTCCTGGGTGGAAAGCTGGGTCCACTGACCGGAAGAGAGAGTCCGACAAGATGAGTAGAGGCGATGTCTGGGGCAGGTCGACATCGAGCCATCCGCGTTGCTGGAACATACTGGAACGCTTGTCCTCTGGATTTCTCTTCGGGTAATCTGGATCCACGTCTTTGACTGGACCCAGTTGCGTCAAGGATGAGACGTTCTGGTGGGGGATGCTGACACTCCGCGTCCTCTTTGAGGGTCTGACTCGCCCTTCAGACACCGGCTGGTTTTCCAAGTTCCCTGGGGAACATGAGGAGGTTAAGCTGGTGCTTTTGGGGTCGTCTTCCCGAGGAGTTGAAGGCTGGATACCGGCGCTTGGTTCGGGGTCGAAGGACGCTGTTGACTGCTTCTCTGTCACTGCTGATGACATCTCGCTGCTTCCTGCTTGTGTTCGGGGTATTCTCAGGGAGTTGATCGATTCCGCCAACTGCTCCTCCGTCCATCTTAGGGTTGTCCGGGCTTGATCGCGCTGGATCCGGAAAAGGTCCCTCTCTATGCGAACAACTTCTAGTTCTTGAAGAAGGGATTCAACGGTCCAGAATGCCATCTTGGATTCTGGAACATAACCAAAAGGAGGAGCACACAGAGCCAGCTAAAATGACATGATTATAAGGCATAGCATTAACACAATGTTTTGTGAGTATGGTATTTTAAGCAAATGGATGATTGCAACATTAACATTATTGGAAAAAATGGCTGCATAACCCCCACCTGCACCGTCTACTCTTAATGGAATATCTTCTAAACTTTCTACTGGCAGATGAGAGAGATGCTTTTTGTAGAAGGAACGACTGAAAGTGGTAACTTGTGATCCACTATCCAGTAAACCCGTGAAAGAGATCCATCCAACTCTGATTCTTGACTCACAGGCTGGGCCAACGAGAGCTTATAATGTACTCAGGTGAATCCTCTTCGGGTTGTAGTGGTTGCTCGGCGAAGCAATGCGCCATTATTTGATCTGGTCCTAGGGAGAGGGTCTTCTTTCCTTTGTTCCTGATCTTAACCGCTACTTCTCCAGAGTCGGGGTGGCGGGATAGCGCAGTGGTTAGCGCGTTCGGCTTAGGATCAAGAGGTCCGTGGTTCGAATCCTGCCAGGAGCACTGCAACTTTGTCTGGAGTAGAGAACTGTTCTACACGCAGTAAGGTTTGGGTGCAATGCTACACTGAATTTCAGCATAGTACCATCCATGGTTCGCTAGTTCCAGCCGATGCCCGCAGGTTTCACCGCAAAGCATAGCCACATGGCGATGCGGGCTTTCTCCCTGCCATAATACTAGCAGCCGTGATATAAGTGAAATACTCTTGAAAGCGGCGTTAAACACCAACTCACTCACTCACTCACTCCAGAGTCGGCCGCCTTCATCGAGAAAATTTCAAGACTTGATGGCATCTGCTGGGGTTCAGGTTTTCGAAGCTCAATCTTCCTGGATGTGGGTAAGATGATACTGAACTACATGGTCCCTTCTGGCTTTATGTCCATCCGACAATTTTGTTGCAGACAGATTGCTCCAACTGGCATCATTTTAATTGAAACAGGTTTTGGACGTGTCGTTGTTGCTTGGGTCTCCCGTACTTTTATTCTCTTGGAAACCAGTTGAAGTTTAAATCTCCCTTCTTTGTTTTCTTGCTAAGGTTCATCTCGTCTCTCGCCATCATTCGGTCGAACACAAGATCCTTATTCTCAGGGTTTTGACAGTCCTCTAGACGATGATTAAAGTCCCCGCAATTGTGGCAGAAATACCATCCTTTACTCCTTCTTCCATTTGATGAACAGTGTTCTTTAGGATTAGACGACCTTGCCGGACCTTGTAGGCTGGACATTTTGGCTGTCAGAACTCTCATCACGCCCTGTAGTATGTCAATCTCCGAAGGATTGAGTGAAGACGATGTGTCTTGTGCATGACATTGGACACTTTTCTTTGACACAAAGAGTTCTTCATCCAACTCCACTTCTTTTATGGCCTGTATCAATTCGGCAAGTTCCAGTGTGGATACCTTCGGAAATCGGGCGCTGAGAAGTCCATATACACTTCTATTGCAGTTCGTCGTCCGGAATTGGTTCAATCTGTTGAGGTTGAGGTCTTCTCTCCTGATGCCTCCATGAGATAGAGTGGACGCTCAATCATCGTAGCCCTTGTGTGGTTGGTGAGGTGCTTCAGTATCTCTCCTGCGGTTTTATTTTGGCCGAAACTGGTCGCCATGTCAAATGCTTGGAGGCTGCTAAAAATCTTCTGTTTATTTCCTTTTTCCGACATTGACTAGTCTCCCAAGTTTCGCCATTGTGACCCATTCTTCAAAATCAAACTCTCCGTTTCTTGTGGGTCTGAAGCCAGAGAAATGTTTTAGCCGGAAGTAGCTCTGAGATGGCAGCTCCCAGTTTAACAACACCGGCTGTGGTTTTGGGCTTGAGGTGTGCCCGCTGCAGGCAACACATGAGGCACCTGCAACTGGTTCACCTGCTGCCTCAACAACCGGTGTGTATGAGTCAGACCCGGCAAGGGTGGATCCGTCATTCACATTGTCCATTCGTTGTACGGAAGCAAAGACAAAAGAGCTAATGAATTTATAAAAAATAAATTACTTTAATTAATTAAAGTGGCATTGGATGGATTTGATGATAACTACTTACAGGATAGAAAGATAATATAATAAATGAGGAAATACAATTTGGTTTGCAACAGTATGTGCATGTTCCCACCCAAATGAGGATTTGTATAAAATTATATTTATTACTTTACTTTTCCCGAGAAGTCTCATCACATCCTACCACAGAAAATGAAGTTGCCACTTGATGTAAGATATAAGTCACATGTTTACCCACAGGTGAAGTTAAGTGCAAATATGTTGCACAACAGAGAACGACTAGTTTTCCATATGTGCGAACGAAGTGAGCAAAGGTTGGCAACGCATTTCTCTCGACTCAAATCGAAATAATTTTCAACTGACAAAGTTCAATGTTCCAAAAATTCAAACTAGACATCCATTTGTACATAGGGGTATGATCTCCTTATCCCAACCTTTTATGACACAATTACTCACGTAAAAGATATTTAATTAAAAAATTTAAGCGTTCTACACTGCCTCTGGAGATATTCTTTGCCTCCATTCTCACTTTGAACTTCTGGATTTAAGGAGTGAATGAGAACAGGGGAGTTAACTCGTTTTGTTAGTTTTCGTTGAATGAGCTCTTTTGTCTTTGCTTCCGTACAAGCTGCATCAACTGTATTTAACTCTCTATACCAATAGGTACCTTAGAAAGCTTAGACAATATGTTGCGCTAAACTTCACCTGTGTGCTGTGGTTTACCCATAGGCCAGAAATATACAAATTTAAAATAAGAAATGATATGTTTACCCCCCCCCCCCCCCCCCCCCGAAACTGGAGAAGAAGATGAAAATAGGTTTTTAAGGATGTGACCCCAGTGACCTCATTTGGGGTCATGGGGTCACGAAATCTACAATTTAGAATCCCCATTAGCCAAAGAGTCTTCACATAATATTTCATCTCTGTGGAGTCATTGGTTCTCGAGAAGAAGTCCAAAAAGTGAAAAGTTAACGGACGGACGAACGCCGGACACCATGCCATGACATAAGCCCATCGGGCCTTTCAGGCCTGCTGAGCTAATACTAAAGATTGGATATGACTGTTTGTTGGTTGATCATACCAGTCTATTAGAGGCTGGCTCCAGAATAAGGATACCTAACTTTAATAAAATGAAATATATTCAAAATGAAATACTTATTGCAATGGCTAAATCATTTTGTAAAAAACACCCCACACTGTAAATATATAATGCAATTTATAGTTTGTTGTGTGATGAAAAACAATGATAGC